>JAFMOD010001811.1:224252-391752 GCA_019802435.1 Corydoras maculifer
TTTTGTTTGTGTCCTCTATTCCTGCTGTGTGGGGATCAATATGGGCAGCTGGGTGATAAAAGGGCTGATGGAGGTGAGTCGGGATGTGAACACACTGTTCAGACCATATTACAGCATATTGTCTCTCAGCACTGTACACGTGGCTTTTCTTTCTTTGCACATTTCTCACCAATGATTATTAGAAATCAGCATTTAGTCTTTTGTAGTTCTCTTCACCCTCTTTTTACCATTTCATGATGTTTTCCACAATATTTTGTGGAGGATGTCTGTGAAATGTTTGTGTTATTCAGGTCAGACACTGATGTTTAACCAGATGCCCTGGTTCTCTATTCTGGTTCATCATTGAGTGTTTGAAGGGATTGAGGTCATGACTCTGTGTTCAGGTCAAGTTCTTGCACACCGCTCTCACCCAACCATGTCACCAGCATGGACCTTGCTCTGTTTACTGGGATTCAATCGTTTAAAAACAGACAGGAGCTTTGGTTAAACTGTTTCCACAAAGTTAAAAGCAAACAATTGCCCAAATTGGCTGGATGTTTTATAAGATATATAGAATTATATACACTTGAGTGTTTATAGGACTGAATGAAACAGTTCAATGAATGATTAAAAGGTGTATCCTACTACTTTTTAGTGTATGACGCCCACATTTAGCTTATAACCTTATATATCAGACTCTTTATATTAATCTTTTTTTCCTTTGGTCATCTATCGTCACATTTTCATCTATCTGTCTGTCCTTCATTCATTAATCTACCTGTCACTTATTCATTCACAGTTTCTTCGGTCCGTTCAGTTTGTCCTTCATTCGATCCTTTATATGTAAATCAATATATAAATGATTCGATCATTTATATTAAAACATTTCATGTAAATCGCGACAGAACACATTTATTCGTTTCAGTGCAGCCTTTGTGTCCCCGGAACGCACGCCGCGGCGTTGACAGCAAGGATAGCCAATGAGCGCCCGGACTATTACGCGTTGGCCAATGGCGTCCCCTAACCAGCGCTGGAAGGCGTCACTTGGCACTGTCGTTCCCGCCCACTGGCTTTAAGAGCTGCCGCGGCGCTTTAAATAGCAGGTGTCCGCGCGCTCCGGCTCGGTGCAGCTCCTCTCTGTGACCGTCCCGCCATGTCTGCAGCCAGCCCCGAACCCACCGCCCCCATCCCCGCGTCCCCGGGCCGGGTGTTCTTCCAGACGGCGCCCGGGGTGGGCTGTGCGGGCAGCGCTCCGGTAGCGCGGGACGACCCGGTGCAGAGGAAGCAGGGCAAAGTGACGGTGAAGTACGACCGCAAAGAGCTGCGCAAAAGACTGGTGCTGGAGGAATGGATCATCGAGCAGCTCAGCGAGCTCTACGACTGCGAGGTGAGCGGCGGCGGCGGCGGCGGCGGTGCGGTGCGCAGTGTGTGCGGTGCGCAGTGTGTGCGGTGTGTTTGACGCACGGCTGCGCACCTGCGTCTGTCTGCATGTGGCATTAAAGCCGCATAATTTGCGGCTCGATTTGCCTGTTTGACCTACATTTCGTCTGCAGCGCTGTCACGCATGAGCACCCACAAAACCTGCATCCTGCATTTCTGCAGTATTATAAAGTTTAATGCAATCAACCACAAATAACACAATTCAATCACCGATTCTGGTGGTGCAATTGCAATTAATCACCTAGGCATGCATATCGGACAATGGGATGCTTCAAACTTAGCAAAAACACTTTGGGGAAGGCCTTTTCCCCTCCTCCTGTATGACTGTAGCCCAGAGCACAAAGCACTGTCCATACAACATTTAAAGGATTTAAAGGACGGGTGCAAACGAAGCCCTACAGCAACCCTATTAAATACCTCTGGGATGAATTAGAATGGCGATTGCAAGTCAGCCACCCCCCTTCCAACATCAGCAGCTAATCTGACCATCCTCACCGCTTTTATGAATGAATGAATGAATGTCCCACAGATGCACTTCAGTAAGAGTGTGAATGTATCTTAAAATCAGGTCTTATCAAAGCTATTACACAGTAAAATATGTAGTTGTCCTGATATTATTGTCCATGTAGTGTTAAGAACTGCTAAACTGCCTCTTGTGCATTTTCTCCAGCTAAGCCTTTATGTGAAGCTGCAGAGTTTTGTGGTCTTTATCACGTGTGGTTATGGAGGACTTCCCTCACCGATTTAGTGATAACTGGTTATTTTAAAATGAAGGTCCTTTGTTTAGGGACACAGCAGCATCCTTTCTCCCAACAATCTCTTTTTTTCTCCCCTTTGTTTTCAGCTGTTATTGCTGATTGATGTAAGTGAGAAGTGGGAGTCTAACTAGGCACTTATTCTCGGTGGCACATGAATGGACACCTGGGTTTGAATTAAATTTTAAATTAGTAAATTTCCATCTTAGCCCAAATTATGTTAATCAGTGTAGAGATATCAAGTGACTAATATGATACACACACACACACACACACAAAAAAAAACCCATACGATATCCAAACTATATGCTCATAGAAGAAATAATCATGTTTAGATGCTTTTCATTTTGGACTGAGTTACTATGTTTTTTTTTGTTTTTTGTTTTTTTTACATTTGTTAAGATGCAGGAAATCATGATGACACTGTTTATGATTTTGGCTATTTTCATTATTGCTTTTCGTTGTTTGTTATAACGGCTTGGTAAAGACCCTGGAGCTGTGTGACCTCAGTTCTACACACTGAGACATTAAAGCCTCTGAGCTGCTGGACCTCAGTGAGCTTGCTAGTATGGCTTGTAAAGCTTTTTATTTAGTGTTTAAAAGTTTTTGCAGGTAAACAGGCTTTCCTTCCTATATTTACTGATAGCTGCATTTACAATGTTGGCCACCTGAGATAAAATAGTTTTAAAAAATAAATAAAAAGCTTTAAGTGTGTCTTATATAAAGTTGGTACTTTGTTAAATGAGGAAATGCCGACACTTTTATCCAAAGTGACTGATTCTTTGGCCTTGCAATTTTTTTTTAAAGTCTCCATATTGGAAACTTGAAAACAAAGCAAAAGTGTGAACTGCATTCTAAAATGAAATTAAATCTATTACGTCCTTCACTGAGATCTTGTGGTGATTCTTTAGAATGAGTTTTCTGTTTGCTCAGGTGCTCTTGTTCACTTGAGAATTGCAGCAGGGTGTTGCAGGTCTAACAGAAGTGAGAAACGGCTACAATAACCTGAGAAACCGTACAGTTTGCATTTTTCTTTTTGATATTTATTTTTCTATATATATGCTCACATCAGCATAAGGGCTCAGTTCATGCTTCTTGTTGGCTCAAGTGGAGGTGGGTGTACAGTGATGAATAAACTGTTCCTTTTTAGAACCAGCTGTGTAATTCTGCCTTTGATATTAATGACATCAATTTATGTTTTCACCAACATCTGATAGCAATACTGTTAAGTTTTGAAAACATAGCTTAATAAGCACAATATGACCACCAGCATTTCAGATTTAATTATTCTTTCACTTTTAATATTGCTAAAAATAAATGATAGAATTCAAACAATATAAGCTGTCTGTGTGTGTGGCCATGTCCTCTATATTAAATTGGAGACCCAATGTCTTTTTTTTTTTTTTTTTTTGCATGTCATTCCTGAAAAGAATCTGGATGATTAACCAGTGCACACACAGAGACCTTATTTAATAGAGAAGGTCCCTGGTTTGATTCCTGCTCTCAACCTAGTATTATGGTTAAAGTGCCCCTGGGAAAGACACCTAGTCCCAATTGCTTTCCAGGAACCATTTACAAGACTGTCCACCGCTCCGGGCACATGTGCTTACCTAACTCGGTGTGTGTGTGTGTGTGTCTGTATGTTTCACTGCACAGATGTTAAATCTGAAGAACAGGTCATTAATACCAAATGCCAAAAAATGTGCAAACAACAAAACATGTTTTTTATTATTTATATATTTATTCAACAGAACATGGAGATTGTCGTACTTGTGTATATATAAATGCATCCAGTGCACTTGTTTAAAAGGTCACTCTGTTTAAGTGACTGGCACCAGCAGCTGATTGCATTGGGTGTGTGGATTGGTTTCCTGATCCGTTCTGCCTCTCGCCTTCAAGTATCATGGCTTTTCTTGTAACCCTGCCCCCCTCTGCCCCAACCCCTACTGCTTTCATTCTCTCTTTATCACCCAGTATGGATCGATTGTTCTTTGAAGATCAGCCTAGAGAGGTGCTCAGTCTGTCTGTGGTCGTAAGGAATTACATTTCGGAGCCAGTACCTGTGTAATTGTATGTACACACTGATTTTTTTGCAGTGTATTGTATGGGCAAGATGAAAACACACGGTGTGTAACATGATCACTTTCCTCAAGTTGACCTTTCTCTAACAAAGGCAGCATTCCATAAGAGATGAGCTATATCATGTAGCAGCACTCGTTCTGCTCATGCACCTGCACCTTGGACCTGTGTGGTTCATGAACATTGGTATTCTGCATGCGTATGTGCGAGTGCGCGCGAAGGGGGGTGTGGAAGTTGCCGTCGGCTCTGTCTAGCAGGGATCCTCAGCTCTTCATAAATTGTCTCAGTGGGCTCCAAGTCTTGGTATTCCTGTACAATACCTTCTATAAACTGACATGCTTGCTGCTCTTTGCTTTGAGTGATTTTTGTTGCACTTGTTAAGAGGCAATGTAGCTCACGCTTCTGGCGTGACCTCATGCATCATGGCATGTATTTCTGAGCATTGTATTAGGAACACTATGCAAATGCTGTGGCACAGCGGTGCAATGGTTGGCAAAAAGGTCCCGGGTTAGCTTCCTGGTTGGGGTGATTTCCCAATGCCCTGAAAGGACCTTTAGTCAAAGGCTTGGGGTTAAAGAACCAGCCTTGTGACCTGAAGGTCCCTGGTTTGACTCTCAGTCTCACCAAGTACTATAGATCTACTGCGGTAGACTATTGGCATGAAATAAGCCATGTTTTCAGATACAAAGGCTGTTAGTAGGTGCAGTCATCGCTGTGGCGATGTTAATGTTCATGCCTGTTGTGCTTTATTTAATAAAGTGCTGCTTTAACACTGCAGGCCAATTCCTCAGTGTCAGCTTATGGTGATGGATGTGAATCCGGTGTGATTGATTCTTGTGCAGTCTTATATGTTAATTGTTCAGGCTGATTCTGCTTGGAGCTTCTGCTGCGTTTTCGTTGTCTATTTTTAGCTGAAACATTCAGGCATCAAGTGAACTGTGCGTTTGGGGAAAGCAAAATGATTGTGGACATAATCTAATTAAGCAGGACTCTGTGTTTTATGTCTCTCTGGCAGATTTATGTTTCATCTTGTTTATGCTGTATGCTTAAAGTATTTGGAACACTGCTTGAGCACTTGCCCAATTAGCCAAACATGTGGCAGGGGTGCATCAAAGTGCTGCAACTATTAGACAATTCCTTTTGAAGCATTTTTTTTGGTTGGGGAATTAAATAGTTGACCGCTGATCTTTTTTATTTTTTTTTATTTATTATTTTTTTAAATACAGTAGTTCTCCCCCCCCCCCCTGGTCCTTGAAGCGTCAGCATTTCTCTAGAATTTTGTTTTTGTCATGTCCTTCTCCATGCCCATCCATTCCCACTCCCTCACACAGACACAACATCGAGGCAATTAGAACGGGGGCAATTTGTAGAATAAGATTCAAAATAAAATTTGTAATAAATAATAAAAAAACCACATGACTTTATATTACATTCCGAATTATTAGCAATATTTTATATAAAGTGTATATTCCTCTATTATAAATGGGAATCACAACAGCTGAATGAGTAATCGGGTGGTTGTCTTAATCACTTTATGAGCTCAGATCGGGTTCATGTATCATTAGAACGAGAAGTCATGCTCTAGAGAGCCATTTGTCACAAAGTATTTAGAAATGGCCCATGCATTAATGTAGCTGAGGGGTGATGAATGTTTTGTTTTGATGTTGGCAGGAGTACAGTGGTGTTCATACAGGAAGAAAAGGCTGCTTTTGTGCATGTGTGTGTTTGTACAGCTGTGTATGTCTGGTTAAGCTCTGTTAACAGCCATGTATGTGTTGTGTTTGTGGACTTTTTAATGGCTGCTTGTAAGAGGAGACCCCGTAAACAGCAGCCTTTTTAAAAAGCTGGAGTGTGAACTAATACCTGACAGGATTTCACAAGCCACCTAAACACAATGAACCCAGCCTTCTTCTGGACTTCTTGATGTTCTAATGGGTTATAAAGCCTTATGACTTTAATTGAAATGCACATGCTATTTATTGAGGAATTTACATATTAAACTAAACTCTTGACCTCTTTATTAAGTACTTCATATTGTTTAGCTTATCAGATCCACTTACCATACAAGTCCACCAACCACCGCATCATCACCAGTGTCCATCAGCACTGATGAAGGATGGGAGGATGACTAACACACTGTACAGCTATATCCTATATGTGACTAATCATAAAGTGTAATGTGTCTGACATCGAAGCTGTTTGGAGGGTAAAGTAAGGAACTACTCAGTTCTCTTATTCTTAATGTAGTTTTTGGTTCACATTTCCTTCATCTTCTACATGTTTACTAAGGTTGTCTGAAAACCCAATCCTACCAGTGTTTCAGAATCCAGAACCTGATTCATTCTGCATTGGATCATTTTCTTCTTTATAATGTTTATTTGTTAAAGCTGTGCACATTTCATCTCCCTCTCTCACACACATACACACATGCACACACAGGTGCTCTCACACACTCATCCCTTATCAGTGCTGCACTAATGCTGCCACTAATTAGTGTGACTGCAGAAGCTTAGTAATCAGATTTGGTAATGAAATCAGAAGAGACTGGTGAGAAACCATATTTTAATAATGTTTGTTCTCATGAACCTTGTCCAACATTCTGGACTTAACTCTAGCAATGAATTCTGAATCTAGTTTTTTGAGTTTACTGCTCGATTGCATGTCTAACTGCAGGGAGCATCGTAATTTTTCTTCAGTTTTTATTCTTGATCATCAGAGCATTTCACTCTTCAGTTTTACAGCACATGCTTTTCCAGATGCAACCCTCCTATATATTCAGGATCAAAACCAGCTCTCTGAATACATTAAGTAGAACTCCAAAGATTAGGACAATTTAGTATCTTTAACTTGATCTTTGGATGTGGGTGGAAATCAGAGAACCCTGTAGCTAAGAGGCTTTAGTGGGGGACCGAAAGAACCGAACCCGGGAGGGGAATGCTAACGACTGTACCACCCAATTTGCATGCAGCACCTAGTTCTGATTTAGTAGAGTGATGAGCAAATCAATCAGATTGTAGCATGATGTATAGCGTAGTGGCTCCAATTCCCATTGTATTTCTTATTTTCGTTATGATTCCAAGTTTGGGGGAGGTACATCCTTTCAGGACTCTGCATGTCCTTCCGGTACAGCATTAGCTCACGGCATGAACTTTGGTTTTCATCCCTGGTCCCGAAGACAGACCAATTGGTGTAATTAGCCAAATAGACTGAAGGGTTCGTCCCACCCCCTTTCTCTTAAACTTTATCAGGTTAAGAGGTTTTGAAGTCTTGCTCTTGCTCAGCTTTGCTGACCCTCAACCTTTCGGTCA
This sequence comes from Corydoras maculifer, assembly GCA_019802435.1. Taxonomy (NCBI): domain Eukaryota; kingdom Metazoa; phylum Chordata; class Actinopteri; order Siluriformes; family Callichthyidae; genus Corydoras; species Corydoras maculifer. The sequence goes on from JAFMOD010001811.1 coordinate 231,814, forward strand.
ATATTGCTGTTACTCACTGAGTCACAACTGACTGAATGATTTAGAACGTCTGTGCTTTGTCAGCTCAATGTAATGACTCCGTAAACTGGGGTACGGATTTAAATCCAATGTGCCGTGTGCAGTGATATTTATACAGTGGTGGTGGCGGATCAAAAGTGTTTTGCTAAACACTTGTTCAAGGCTCAGGTCCTCTGGGTTCATCTGCTTTTTCTCCATTTCTATCACTTTCTCTCTCTCTCTCACTCTCACCCTGTTGTCCATCTTTCATTCTAGACAGATTGCTAAATGGAAACTGGCCTCTGTGTCTTCACACCTTGCTTCAGATGTTGAGTGGGCTGTGTATTTATAGCCCTGGTCTCTGTGCGTGTGACCGTGTATTAAAGGCGAGTGTGTTGAACTGTCATCACTTTCGTGATTAATCGCTGTTTCAGATTAATCTCGGCCCCGTGAGCCCTGCACATCTCCGGAGAGGAAATTTTGAAGTTTGGATAAAAACAATCTGAGGCGCATCGCAGCGAATTCTCACGACACTGCCACATTCCTTCCGCATTAGTGCGTTTGCCGGAGTCTAGTTTGTCTATTGGAATTTTGATTTTTATCTATAGGAAGAGGAGATGCCAGAGGTCGAGATCGACATCGATGATCTACTGGAGGTGAACAGTGAAGACGAGCGAGCGATAAAACTACAGGTATATGAAAAGCAATCTACATTAATGTGCTCTGTAAAAGGTTTTATAATGATCCTGTAATATTTAGGTGACTGAGCGGTATAATGTGTTCCCACTGGAGACTTGTGTTCAAAAACTGATGACATCTGCTAAATTTAAGGTGTAGTTCACAATGCTTTATGTGGGAAAGGAGTTAATGAATCTTTGAGTCTTTACTTTTTTGGACAAAAAGCTTTTCAGATCTTGAGGTGGATGTGCTTCTGCACCACAAAGATCCCATTATCCTATCCTGTTCCAGCATGACTCCACATCCTGACCTCTGCTTTATCAGACACCTCTGTCATCGGAAACGGAGATCCTTTCATCCAATCTGACCTCACAGATGCTCTTCTAAATGTGGATGAATTGCCCAAAATTTCTGCAGACTTCACCAGAAGAAGTCTTTTTAATAGGAGTGGATGCTGTTATAATGCAAAACAGGGATTAAATTAGAACAGGATGTCCTTAAAGCTCCAGTAGAAGCAATATCTGGTGTCCTAATACTTTTGTCTGTAGTAATTATGGTTTGTTTAATGACATGTTCATTACCAGGTTTTGTTTGTGATTTCTGTTTGAAATCACATTTTAATGAACATACTGAGATGTGTTTGTGTTTTACCAGGAGTCCCTCACAGACTGCTATAAACCCACTGATGTAAGTTAAAGTCTGCTTCGTTTACTGTAATGTTACACCTTTAAAACTTTAAACAAACTAAAAACTGTAGTTTCATTTCTCTATCTCCGTGACACTGCTGGGATAGTAATAATGCACCAACCAAAGAATCCCTGTTCTGTGATGATACTATCTACCTTTAGAGAACAGAGTAAAGGGGACGTACACAGTATGTACTGTAGACCAGATCTGACTGATGCTGTATGTTTATATAACACAGTCTTGGTATATGGATTTTTGCCAAAACCTTGTGGGTCACAGCCCTGTATCATAGTCTGAGTTTTCTGACCGGAAAAAAATGCATCTGTCTAATGGATCCATCTGTGAGCCACAGATATCAGCCGTTTTATACTATGACCTACTGACCTCCATATGTTCTTTTATGGCGTAAACCATTGTACAAACGGGTGGTGTCTTTGTTATATAAGTCTACAGTCTGCAATTACAGCTGAAACTAAATAACATTCTATAAAAACTTCTATTTTATAAACTACAGGGCTGAAATTCTGCTCCGGCGCTGCAGAGGACCTGTAGTGCCCTGTACAAAGCTTTGACCCTAATCTTACCAATTATCTTCTCAAATAAATTGGATTGTCTCTTGCATACCAGCTGCATTTGTCTGACGGTGTTTCCACTCACAGATGCTCTTTGACCTAAAGGCCAGAAAGTCACAGCCTCAAACTGAAAAATTAAAGTACATATACTAGTCCATTTTAGAATGGGATTATAAAATATGGAGACGTAGTGACACCATGGTATCCCTGTTGCTACAAAGCAAAAAAAGTACTTAAAACGTCTCTATTATTATTACTACATCATGTCCTCCCTGTATGTGTGGGTTTCCTCTGGACACTCAGAATCTAAATACCTGCACACCAGGTGATTTTAAGGATTTTAAATTGCCCTAGGTGTATAACTTTGTGTCTAGTGACCTGTCTGGAGTGTTTCCTCAATATGTCCCAGCACCTCGATTGACCCTATTTAGAATAAATAGCTTACGTGAATGAATCCAAAAAAGCAAACTCATATGTGGACACAACACTTATACATTTAAAAGAAAAAAATCTATTCATTTAAATGTAACTTGGATCTGAGTTGAATTAGATTTAAACTTCATAGTCTTGTCTGTTTTGAAATATTTCATGTTATACAGTAATGAATAATAATGACTTAAGGACTCAAATGTCCTTTAATTGTGTCACTGTATGACAGTCATAGCCTCTAAGCAGATGAACATTTGACAGTGATTGGATGCCTGTCTGTGTCCTCCTCACACCGTCTCTGTTTTTTCATCGTAGGCGTTTGTGCAGGAGCTGCTCGGCAGGATAAGGGGCATGAGGAAACTCGGCGCCCCACAGAAGAAAAGCCTTTAATATTCTCACTCAATGCCAACGACAATCCAGCTATGACGGCTGCAAGTCCCCGAATCCTTCACCCGGCCCGCGCTCAGTCTGTCTGACCACCTCGTCACGGTCGGGTCTGTAGATTCTGACTGGCTCTGAACAGTCAAGACTGAACTCTTCTTCTCCTGTTAGTCTGTAGCATCTGTTTAGCACAGCACACAACCACAAGGTTTTTTTTGGGGGGGAAAAAAACCCAATAATATTTAAAATGATTGAAACATCAGATTTATGTTCATGTTTGGTTTGTTATGCTTCACTGTAGGATAATATGATTGCTGTTGGTGTTTGATTTTTAGGGTCTGCTTTGCATCATATAAAGGTTAAGGATTAGGGTTCTTTGCTTTGATCCGTGCTGGGTACTTTGTTAAAGGTGCACCTTTTCAGATCGGTTTGTCTTCCTGAGATTGATTTCAATGTACAATTAACATATCAGTTGACGTGAATACCTTGTGATCAGCTTCTGAGAGTGTCATAATAGAACAATGTTGGTACCTGTTAATTCCATGACAACTGCTCTAAGTGTCCTGGCATCACTGGTGTGACAAATAATACCAGATTTTTACCTGTTAGAACTTTAACACACATGTTGTAAATTTTGACACTGTATTTAAGTAAAGTCTAACGAACCTGACTTACACCTGATTCCTTTATGCATTTTGTGTCTGCATTGTGATCTGTAGGGATTCAAAGCCCTCATCTTCATACCTGTAATCCTGTTATGATTCCCAGATTAACAGCACTGACATCCTGTGTGCACAGGTGATTATAAGCCACCAACTTTTCTTCCTTTACCTCAGTTAAATATTTTCTTCTGTAAGAAGAAAAGTTGCATTATAAATTGTGCCTTAGATCAATATTTAACACAAAACCCAAGTCCTTTCACTGTAATCTAATGGGTTTTAAGGGCATACTGGCTTTAAGGCATCTGTTACATTTCACAATAAACCACTGACTTTGTGTCTTTATTTGTAGTTTGACGCCATGTGGTTTAGACTCGTATGTCACTCTGGGTCTGTGTTCTTAATGTCAAACATTATCTCCATCACATTCTGTAGTGATGTATCCAGAACCCAATGTATTCTTTTGTGTACATTGCATTGGATTTTCTGTATTAGGAGTTCATAATACTAATATCGCTTCATGTAGCTTTGACTTGATGGAGGGAATATAAAAAAAAACAAAAAACATTTGATTCAACATTTTGCTTGGACCTAAAATTCCATACATGGACATATTATGGACTATAGACTCAGACGTGACTTTACCATTTTCGAAATATGCCGAATAGTCTCATTTGACGTGGGTTATTTGGCCTTCTTTTGGTTATTGTCTCCCTCTTTATGTTTCCTAATCTTAACCATGATGCATGAATAAACCAGGTGTAATCTGGATTGCAGTTCTGTAGCTAACGACACAGTGTGTTAATGGTACTGTTTTTAAGCAATTTCTGTTCACAGTTTAAAACCTAAAAAGCCAAAAAGGAGAAGACTGTAGAAAGTATTAGGCCTGTTATCTGGCCATGTTTTACTCTGTAATGAGTGTTAATGGGCTTTTTTTTTTTTTTTTTTTTCTCTCTCTCTCCATGCTTTTCTTTGTCATTTCTTAACCCTCTACTTTAACGAATGGTTCACAAAAATAGGGCAATCAGATGATTATACTTCTTGCGTTTTATACTCTTCTCATTCCACATTTCTGTTTTTTCGATAGAATAAGTCTTTTTTTTTTTTAAACAAGCAATACTATAAAAAAATCACTTTATTAAATGTTTACTGAGCATGTTATTATAAAACACTTGTACACCAGCTCATTAATGCGGCTAACCAACCAATCCACGGCAAATAGTGTACTTCTGGTGTGCAGAAATGTAATATAGAAACTTGAGGTAGCTGGGTTACAACAGCAAAAGACTGCATTAAATTATTATAGTGTTTCTAATAAAGTGCTCTGTGAATGTACATTACACCTCAAAACCCATCAAGTCCATCATTCTGGGGCAAGTCTGGTACTGTTACTTAGTCATTTACAGTGTACTCTGGAAACGGTAGTTCTTACCCTATAAAGACAATAGTGTTCATAATTAATCTAGTTGCTTATTGGAGAAGCTTTTAAGAGATGACACCAAATAGTTTGATATAAATCATTGATTTTTAAATCAGCTTATGCCATGAATGCTGGAGCCTATCCAGGTATTTTGTAGTTGAAAGACTGCCCTTTTCAGGGCAAATACACATTCTGACTTTAGGTTATGTGGCTTGAGTTAACTATAAGCAAGTTTTTGGACTGTGGGAGGAGACCACAGCTCCTGGAGGTAACCCTTATAGATGGGGAGAACATGCAAACCACACTGAAAAGACCTTGTCTGTCCTGTATGGGAATTGAAACTGACTGTGTGTAAATAGTTTGCTCATTTAATAGCTTATTATTCTAAACAGTAGATTTACGTACGTCCACTGGTCTTGTTGCAGAATAACATTTGTAAACACCAGTCATTCTCGTTTTTGCTAAAAGAAAAGCTTTATGTCATCTATTTTACACACATCAGCGTATCCTTAGAGTCTAATATACTGTATGTTACAAAAGCCATATTATTTAATGTTACTCAAAGGCCCAACAGAAACAGCGTGACTGTGTTGGGTCTGAAAACATTAGCTTTATGATCAATAATTCAGTATCTTAACTACAGCACTGCTGTACAACACAGATTCAATCTACCGCCATCCAAATCAATAAATCATATTAAACTGCATTCTGAGTTTGAGCTGCATGTCAGTCCAGCTGCTAAAGTCATGCTTCCACTAATAGCAGCAGAGATGCTCATACAGTACAGAAGGTTAATACTTCAAGCCTCAGCTCTGGAAAAGTTAAGCCTCTGAGTGAGGTTCTAACCCGGAGTGTCTTGGTGTGTGATGTAATGACCGCCGTAAGTCGATCTGGATAATGATGCCTGCTGGAAGTATGTAAGAATGAGATGCTGATGTAGGTTGTGTGGTTTAAAATGTGCGGCACAGAAGCTGAAATTAAAAAGAACGTAGAATTAAACAGGAAGCAAGGGAACATTCTGACTGAGGCTTTTCTAATTTTGTTTATAGGATGTACTTTGATTTCACAATTATTTTTAAACATTGCTTTAAGTGCCAATACTAGTCTTCATTGAGTTGGTTTCATGCACACGAATGAGACTTTGGAGCTAAGATGACACAATGGTGCTGTAACTTTTCTCCCTGGTTCTTTTCCCCTCATTCTCATCAGTGAGCAGTCCGGATGAGTGAGACTTGGTATAAACACGTACCTCTCTGATGTTTGCCTTTTCTTTTATTCATAAAGTCAATTTTTTGGGGGGGTAAAATCAAGAGCTTTTTACGTGAGCTTTCTACCGAGCTGTATTACTAGAGTGTGAGAGAATTCCTGGATTTTAGGGCTTCGGCATCTTTTGTATTTATTTCTGTAAACGTTAGACGTGAATCTGAGTCTGTAGTGAATTGTGTTTGCATGTGATTCAGTGGCATGATGGGAACTTTTTAGCCCAACACTTCTGTATGATATAGTTTGTTTTTATACCTTATTGATATAATCATTATCTTTATTAAGATGTTTTAGGATTTTTATTAATTGTATATTTGCATTACATTGGTGTTTTTTATTGTCATTTCTTTGTAGTGTGTTTTTTGCATTATTGAGTTGCAATTAAAATAAAAAAAGACAGTCTTTGATCTGTTGAAAAAACTGTGGTCTGAAGTGTTTATTTAATTCAAAAGGTTTCTTAGTAAAGAATGTATTTAGTTAATTTATGCATTAGTTATAATAAAAATGAAGATGCAAAGCATAAAAATAAAGTTTTTTAAAATTATTAGTACATAGATGAACTCTGTGTTGAGTTTGCATGTTCTCCCCATGCCTGCCTGACTTTCCCCCAAGATCTCCGATTTCCTCACACATTCCAAAGACGTGCTGATGGGCAATTAAAGTATTTCAAGCCTGAACCCCCAAATAGCAAGCCAAAGTGATAGTGGGAACGTTAGAAAGACCAAAGCTCAGTAGGGGACTCATCCTACTTAAGTGGCCAGGCAGTTGATATTACATTGATTTCTATTATTAACAATTCATATATATATATTCATTCATTCATTCATTCATTATCTTCCGCTTATCCTCTATTAGGGTCGCGGTGGGGTTCCCCATGCCCATCCTGGGCAGATACACCCAGGACAGGGCGCCAATCCATCGCTGGGCATCATATATATATAATTTTTTTAATTTTTTTTTTTTTTTACACATTTCTACACTATAACCACCATTACCTTTTCCCCACCACTGCTGCCTCTTTAAATTTCCTGACCCACTTTTCTTCGAGGATGCCCGTTCAGCGGATGAACTGCTGTGACCGCAAGGTGAACGTTAAGAGAATGGGCAATGACGCGCTCTTGCTTCTCACTGCACGTGTCGCACTGAAACAACAGTGATCTAATGTCGACTGACGTGACGTGATGCACAAACTTCTAAATTTAAACAAATTCTTATGTTTCTGATAATATTTTGTAAAATACACGTTTCTGTTCCACTCTCGTGATGTCATTTTACTCTCCATCCCTGCTTTCCTCCACTCTTCTGTCTTGCTTCTAGGCTCAGATGTGTCATGCATGTTTCTCCCAGGATTTGGCCGAGCACGCAGGGACGTCTGGCTGCTCACATCTGCGAGCCTCCAGTAAAATTAGGCCATGAATCAATCACGTAATCACACAGGCGTAAAGCATAGAGCCAAAAACAGCCATGCCCTGTCTTCACAATGAGCTTCTGCTAAATGTGGCTCTAGTCTATAAACTCGGGTTAAAATTGTGTAGATCTCTAAACGTCATCTTTATACGGTTTTATCTTTACTGGGGATGTGAGAGACTATCCCGGCCCTTTGAGGTTAAAAGCAGGGAAACCCCCTGTATGGAGAGCTCATTTTTAATTCACTCATAAACGTTAACTGGACTGTTGGCAGAAATCCATGCAGACAAATCTTCCACTTAATGTATTTTAGTCGAACGCATGCAATTTAAGTTTATAGCCACAGTTTAAAAAGGTCCTGTTTGTTTAAGCATAAATGTCCCCCTGTGAACAAAGTGATGCTCTTTGCTATGTTATCATGGCAGCTCATTAACTAAATGATTAAAATGACATAATTAGCAATCTGGCTGCATTGAGTCCAAACTCAATGACTCCTCATGTGGTTCATAAGTCACTGCACCATTGCAATCAGAATAGTGGATCTTATTTCACAGCATTCTGTCAACATTAAAAACGATTTGCTGTAAGTACAGACTAAATATAAATATACTAATAATTCTCATATTTTGTATTTATTTATTTTTTAATGACATGAACACAGTTTGTATTTCCTATTTTTATTAATGACACAAATTGATTATATTTTATTGACATTTTTGTGGGTGCCATGGTGATATAGTGGTTAACATGTCCACCACAGTGATGGGAATCCAGGTTTGAATCCCAACCTGTGTGGAGTTTACATGTTCTCCCCTTGTCTAAGTGGGTTTCTTCTGTTCTCTGAGTTCTCCGGTTTGCTCCCACAGTCAAAAAAAACATGGATTTAAAGTGAATTTGGCTTTATGGCTGATGAACTGCATATTGAAATGGTTTTGCATGTTAATTGCCATTTAGTTGAAGTTGCTAAATTAATTAGCATTTAAGCTGAGATATATAAGCGCCTCTCAGAGTGAGGGGTGGATTTCTCACTCTGGGTGGAACAGCAAATCTTTTGTAACAAGCTGCTTACATTTTACCTTCTCAATATGCAAATGTGATAATAATCAAAGCAGATAATCTGCACCTTTTCAAAATTCAGCATGCCATCTCTGTTGCACTCTCACACAAATACCCAATTTCCATCCATCCTGGTGAGACTGGAGGGCGTGAAATTGCATGCTGGGATGGGATATGTGATGCTGAAATGTGTGCAGGCAGATTGTTGCATCCCTCTTCAAACAGGATTATGTGCTGCATTTAACTTCCTCTGACTGAAATTAAATTAGCCCTAATGAAGAGTCACCATCAGGGGCATCCACGACTAATGAATGATGGGAAGATCAATCTGACAGCTAATTAATATTTAATGCAGGATTCAGTTTCATGGATTTCAGTGTAAGATGCACTTTAATCATTCCATCTATACAATAATCTATATTTTCACAGAAGTTACAGTCACCATCGATAATGCTTTATTCTCAGTCATGTCTACAGTATTAATTATGAATCATTTAATATTATTTACCGTCAGAAAATTATTATGTATTATTTTCATGCCAAAGGCTCAAAGTACATTAAAATATTTGCCAACTTCTGCTTTGCTTTATGACGAGGTTAAAAATCAGGTTTAGAGCAGAAAACAGTAATATTTTCTTTTAGACTAACACATCCTGCCTAAGTGCTAAGTATGGTGGTGGAGTTTGCCCCTGCAGTATTTTTAATGATGTCAGACATTGTGTTTAAATTATTTAGGATATTTGAATGAATGGAAGGTTGGAGTCATGCCTTTTCAATTACCATTTTTAATTATTTTGCTATGCTTGGTTCCTTTTTCTGTAGTGACTTTAGAGATATATGTGTAATTACCTTTTCTGTAGCTGAGATATTTACATTAGACATGGATCAGTTTAGAGAAGATTATCAGCTCAGAAAACCAGACAGATTACTGCACACAGAGCAGGGGTGTCTGTGTGTAAATCTTGAGACTGCTAACCCAGTACCCAGCGCTGTGCTCTGTGTTTATAAGGTATCATTGGTCTATTAGCTGCAACTCAAGCAATGTGTGTGCGTGTATGTGTGTGTGCGTGTGTGCGTGTGTGTGTGTGTGTTAAATTTCGGTTGCTCACTTTATTTGCAGTTACAGCTATTAGTAAGGTGAAATCTGCCATCTGCTGGTGACAATGGAGAACTGCATGTTTATCACAATTATAGAATTAACTGTATATCGTCTATAAATTTTTTTTTACAGGTTCCATGGTAATAGTTGTTGCATCTCATCTCAAGTAACATCATCCTAAACTGAGTACAGCTGACAAAGACCACTGTAAAGAACAGACCATAATTCACAGAAGATATTATTACAATATTCAATATATCTATCTCATTATCTTCCACATAATCCTCTACTGTGGTTACTAGGGTCATCCAGGGGAGAACGTTTCGGGTGCTAACCAGTAGGAGGAAACCAGAGAACCAGGAGAAAACCCACGTGGACATGAGGAGAAGATGCAAATTCCACCCAGATCGGGATTCGAACCTGGATCCCCATCGCTGAGAGAAGGACGGCTAACCACTAAGCCACTGTACCCCTCCATATTAAATTTATATGTCATAGATACATTAAAATCTTTTCATGTAACATCATCTAAAGAAAATAAACTTTTGCACAATTGACAAATAAAATTTAATGAAAAAAAAAACATTAAATGTTACGTTTAAAATAATTTTACGTAATTAAAAATTACAGAAAACGTTTTACAGTTTTTAAGAAGACAGAGAGAGAGAGAGAGAGAGAGAGAGAGAGAGCAAGAGAGAGAGCTAGAGAGCTAGAGAGAGAGAGTGGGGGGAGTGAGGGGTTGTTAAAACATTAACAGGGCCTCCCTCTGCACCTCCTCTACATTCTTTCTGTAAACACTTAACTCTCTGCTTTCTTGTCCTCTCAGACATGGCGCTCATGACTGCTCTCACTCCGCTGTTTGTTGCTCTCTTGTGTATAGTCATTGCGTTCTTCTACAAATCTCACCAAAGGTCAAGAGCTAACTCTGATCAGAAAACACACAGGAACAAAGAAACAGAGTCTGAAGTTCGACCGTGGGTGGACGAGGACCTGCAGGACGATACAGAGATCAGCGGCAAAGAAAATGGTACCAACAACACAAAACAGACCAAACAGAACTGACGAGATAAAATGTGTCTAGAGATTAAATGTGGTTTGTTTTGAATTTGTAACCAAGTTTTTGCATGATGCATTAAAAGTCACACTTTTGCTTCATGATCTCAAACATTTAAAATGATAAGATTGATTTGTGGCCTCCTTCACCATTTTGCACAGGGGTTCTGACCCATAAAAAAATGACATTCATGGACACACTCCATGGGAACCTTCATAAAACTCTTCAAGCAAGACAGTGAAGTCCTGCTTTTTCAACTTTCAGCAAAACTTTATCTCCTAGTAAAACAGATATTATCTATTCTGTATTTTAACATCCTGAGCTGATGAAAAATACATGAAGTGGTACCTGCCCTCAAACCTAGAGTGTCTAATACAACAGAAATATCTATGTGTGCACTTCCATACAAGTAGTTAAGACTAATAAACAAAGGAGAAGACTACAACACCTAGAAACACACACACACACACACACACACACACACACAAGTATCAACACACACCAGATACACACAAGAACTAGGAATCAATCGAACAATAACCAAGTTTCTATAAGCAGCAAGCAACAACCAACATTCGAACAATAGACCCCAGAACATCTCACATAACATATATCTTCATAAATCTTTTATTGTAGAGGATGATGACTGGCTGGTTGCAGATGCAGAGGATCTTCCCCAGATTCCATATTCACCTCGACGTTATTCTGAGGAACAGATGCTGGAGCGCTCCACACACTTCTACGAGCTGCTGAACGAGCGCCGTTCAGTGCGCCATATCAGTTCGGAGCCTGTTCCCAGAGAAGTGATTGATAATGTGATCCGTACTGCAGGTACTCACCACAGCCACCAGACTGATTCCAGATCAGTAGATAGCACTTTACTTTGTTTGTGAAGATTCTAGGGAGTGGTAGCTCAGTGGTAACTTCCCCTGAAGTTACCAATGTAGGTGCTTGAGCAAGACCCTACCCTCATTGTTCCAGGGATGTTGTGATGAACCCTGTGCTCACCTTGTAAGTCGCTTTGGATAAAAGTGTCTGCTAAATGACCAAATGTAATGTAAATGTTCAATTCAAGGTTTACTAACTGCATTGGGATTTGAGGGGTGTAAGGGGTTGTTTAGTCATAGTGCATAAATGTAACTGATGCTAAAGCAAGTTTGTAAAGGACATGTTTTGTGTGTGTGTGTGTGTGTGTGTGTGTGTGTGTGTGTGTGTGTGTGTGTGTGTGTGTGTGTGTGTGTAAGGCACGGCTCCCAGTGGTGCTCACACCGAGCCCTGGACGTTTGTTGTAGTAGCTGATGCAGAGACCAAACATAAGATCCGAGAGATTGTGGAGGAGGAGGAGCAGGTTAATTACAGACAGAGGATGGGAAATAAATGGGTGAATGACCTGCGACGACTCAGGTGTGTTTACACCTGTGATTATCTATTTCATTTATTCTGTAATATTTTATATTTATACAGCTTCTGTCTCGGGTGATGATATGTTTTACTGGTGGATCATAGGCAGCCGTTTATCCACTCATTGTCCAATCTGTAAGACACATCCACCCTACTTCTACACGCTGTTGATATAAAATCAAAGACAGTAGCTCATCTTTTGTTGCACATTTTCTGTTGGTAATCGTCTAATCCTTTATCAGTACACCCTCACTGCATTATCAATCCCAGTCTGAACGGAACTATGGTAATTTAACACAGAGACTTTAAATTACTTTTATTTTACAGGACTAACTGGGTAAAGGAGTATCTTGACACAGCACCATATCTGATACTCATCTTCAAGCAGACATATGGCATTTTGCCAAATGGGAAAAAAAAGACTCACTACTACAATGAAATTAGTGTTTCCATCTCATGTGGTCTCCTGCTGGCTGCTCTGCAGGTGTGAAATCACACTACACTAATACACTTTTCTTGTCTTAATGGTACACACACACACACACACACACACACACACACATACACACACACACACACTATAGGCATTTCTTATATATTGATTAATTTTGCTCTTATTGTCTTCGCTTTAAATCCACTTTCAGAACGTGGGTCTGGTATCAGTGACCTCCACACCTCTGAACTGTGGTCCGCAGCTCAGGCAGCTGCTGCGCCGTCCTGTCAATGAGAAGCTGCTCATGCTTCTCCCAGTGGGCTACCCAGCTCCTGATGCCACTGTACCCGACCTGACCCGAAAGAAGCTGAAGGACATTGAAGTGTTTGTGTGACATTATTGTTTTTAAACAGCTTTTATGATTGTCAGAATTGTACATAGCTTGTATACGATTTATGTTTAAGCTGATGTATTTTAAAGAAAATATATTACAAATTGATGCTTTGTTCTTCTGCTAATTACTGCTGCACTTTTTTTTATACATAATTACTGATTAAAGTACTAAAGTAAAGTCAAGTATTAAAGTGAAGTAAAGAAAAAATAACACAATCAAACAAAAATCATTGAGGGCTTGATCAATAATCGGTAATACTTTATAAACAAAAATGAAAATAAGATATGCCATAAGACCTTTTATTATACCACAAGGAGAAATTTGCTTTCTTTACAATTAAATGCAGTTACAGCATCAATAATTGTAAAAATATAAAGATATAAAAGCTTATCTACAAGTTAAAAAGGAAAACGTATTTTCCATTTACACTTTTTAATGAGAATCAAATAAATAATGCACTTGGTATGGTTTTAGGTTTTATCGCACATGTATTATAAATTATGACATTTATTACACACCGCTGTCGCTAACTGGATTTTAAGGTATTAGGACTATAATAAAGGATGCGGCATGACTTTATATGAGTCAAGCAACATGAAACCCCACAGACCAAAACCATGTAAACGTACAAAATTTGAGATATTAATATGTTTTTTTATGTTATGACTGATTACTGTTAGGTGGCACAGTGGTTTAGTGGTTAGCACGTTCTCCTCTCAGCGCTAGGGAGTCCCGGTTCGAATCCCCATCTGGGTGGAGTTTCCATGTTCTCCCCGTGTCCGCGTGGGTTTCCTCCGGGTTCTCCGGTTTCCTCCCACAGTCCAAAAACATGGATCAAAGTCAATTGAGTTCTCCAAATTGCCCCATGTAGTGTGTTTGTGTGAGTGAGTGTGTGCCCAGCTATAGATTGCCCCCCTGTTCTGGGTGTATCTGCCCAGTGCCCGAAACGTTCTCTCCTGGATAGAAGACCACGACCCTAATATAGGATAAAGGCGGAAGATAATGAATGAATGATTACTGTTATTAATACCGTTATGGGATTGTGGGACTGTGTTATGGGATTAAACTAATATAATCATCAGCATAAAAACTCAATGTATTTGGATCTTTAAAAAAAAAAGAAAAAAAGAGATGTACCTCAGCACAAGCGACAATTGGTCTTAAAACTTTTATTTTGAAGCGGTAAGGCTGAGGGCGGAAGTGAGGTTGATGGCGAGAGCGGCTGATCCCGCCGCGGGTTGGTGTCGGTGCTGCAGTGAGGGCGCGGGGTGTTACGGAGTCGCTGGCTGCTCTTTGCTGCGGGAGTCATGGCGCTTTATCAGTATGTTACTCAGGAACAGCTTTCAGGCTTTGATAAATATAAGGTGAGACACGTTGGGCTTCTTTATTCCACACGGTACACCTTTATCCTGGCCGAGCCGCTGACGCGCGGGCGTGTTGCACCCCGTGGCTGAGCTTCATGGCGCTTCGTTGGTTTGAAGCGTTTTAAACTCTGCGCTGAATTAAAATCTCACTGTTTTAATTAGAATTGTGTTTTTTTCCCCTAACGAGTCATTTTCTTAAAATTCCACCAGCCCGAGCGTTGGGGCTGGGCACGTTGAAAGCGTCTGTACCCTTCGGCCGTGTCCCAAATATACGCTCCTGTGGTATATAGTGCACTACATGCGTTGTGGGAGCCGTTCGTATGTAGTGCGCCTAAACACGAAGGGGCGGTGGTTTGTGACTCGGCCTCGGCAGTTGAACCCATTCTGACAAGTCGTCGTCGTTTAATTAAATGAATATCGAACGCAGTGTCATGAATTACTTTAAAACTGTTCAACAGGCTTTTCATTTGGTGTTTGCGATGCGAATGGGAAAATATTCTGTTCTAAGCAGCTTAAACATCATTTTTATAGCCGAGCTTTAGACACCAGGTGTATTATATCAGAAGTATAATATTATTTATGGGGCGGCACGGTGGCTTAGTGGTTTAGCATGTTCTCCTCTCAGCGTTGGGGGTTTTCCGGTTCGAATCCCCATCTGGTGGAGGGGGGGGGGGGGGGGGGGGGGGGGGGGGGGGGGGGGGGGGGGGGGGGGGGGGGGGGGGGGGGGGGGGGGGGGGGGGGGGGGGGGGGGGGGGGGGGGGGGCCCCCCCCCCCCCCGCAACCCCACCAAAGCATAAAGCAGACGCACAATTCATTGATTCTTAATATCTTATAATTTTATAATTTGTACTTATTGTTTGCTACAGACTCAAACTGATTAACACAATCTCTCTGAATAGATGCCTTGGTGACTGGTGCAGCAAATAAAAACCCTTAAAAGATGTTCAGGTTCAATTTTGCTTAACTGTCTGTGCTTCTCTGAGTTCAGTCATCTCTTCTGTGCGATTCCCGTCTCCTAAACGAGTTTATCTTAAGCACATGTAAGAGCAGGAAGAGCTCTCGCTGACTCATGGGTTCATTGGGAGGTATAAAACAGTAAATGGTGTGTAAATCAGACAGGGGTAAGGTGATATAAGTGATTCTCATTAAACCGGATGCTTGGACGTGTTTGGATGTGCTTTTCATTTTATTTGTTCAGCAGAAAACCTGCTTTCACTTTTACTGTGACAGCACAAACCTGTGCAGCTAGGTGTTCTCTACTGTTCACCTCAAACCATCTAAAGAAATTATTTAAGCTGTTTAGATGTGTAGTAGTTCTGAATTTACAGGCCTTTAGGAACTCCTGAAAAGCCCAAAAAGTGGTCACAACTTTTAAACTGTAATTAATTCAACGGTCAGATGTACATCAGAATCAGAATCAGGTTTATTGATCACATACGTGGTTATACATGGTACAGCCAGCAGTGAAATTCTTTTTTTGACCTCTCCACAGAAAATAAAATTACATCACACTATCGTTGTTTTCTGGTTCTTTTCTTTGCGTGATGCGGTTTGCATTTCCATTGAAAGTTACTCATTCTGGACCGTCTCCTGAGCTGAATCACAGAGCCACAGTGTTCCAGATCATGAACTGGAGACACACCTTAAAGACAGCCCATGTGATTAGGAATGCAAAATGTGCTTTATGGGCCAAGTCACCTGATGCAGCGTGTAGACCATGGCGTACTCATGGAAATGTGCTGTATGTATGTAATCTGATGAAACAGCTGATAAGCTCCAATGTTTAATAAGTTTTAAAGCCTCGCTGTGATCAGACACGTTTCTTTTTTACTTGCATCATTTGTCTCATCTGGATTAAATAACGCAACATGATTTTTTTTAATGCCACACCTTTATAGGAATGTAATAGCACATAATAATACTTCCTGAGGATGTTAAGACTGTATGACTAGGATTCCTTTGCCGTTGTTGCCTAACCCGGTACTGCACATTATACGTTCGCAGCATGATGCTCAGATTACAGCTTTAACGATTAAGTGGTGAACTTGTTTTAGTAAGACTGTTCAGGGGTTTTCCCTGCCGCTCATCTCATACACACCTGCTGACTTCAGGTTTAGAAATCCATAATTAACTCGGGTGTGTTCAAGATAAGACTCTTTAATATCTATGCTCCGTTTCCTCAGACCACAGATCTCATGTTTGGACCTCTGTGTTGTAAAAGACTGGAACGTCTCGGCCAGCGCTGGCTCAGCTATTGGCTTCGGTACTTTTTGGTGGAAATGCTGTTTGCTGGGTTTGCATTTCTGGGCAGAATGATTAACCGAGCTTTGTTTGATTAAAGGCACACTGACACAACTCACCTCATTCAGGTCGCGCGGTACATAAACCTTTAGTCTGGTTGGCACGCAGGAGCCTCTGGGTTCAAGCTTCAAAGAATGATGATTGGTTAGAAAACATGTTGCATTTCTTCTTCTGGGATCTGTTTGTTATTTTTAAAAATGCAACACGGATTAAATCAATTTATTATAATTTAACATTCATTACTTAAATGATCTTTTTTTCTTCATGTGATAAAAGATAAAGGCGACACGGTGGCTTAGTGCTTTAGCACGTTCGCCTCTCAGCGCTAGGGATTCCCGGTTCGAATCCCTATCTGGTTGGAGTTTCCATGTTCTCCCTGTGTCTGCGTGGGTTTCCTCCGGGTTCTCCGGTTTCCTTCCACAGTCCAAAAACATGGAACAAGTCAATTGAGTTCTCAAAATTGCCCCATGTGTCTGTATGAGTGTGTGTCCAACGATGGATTGGCGCCCTGTCCTGGGTGTATCTGCCCAGTGCCCGAAACGTTCTTCCCTGGATGGGCATGTGGAACCCCCCCGCGACCCTAATATACGATAAAGCGGGAGATAATGAATGAATGAATGAATAAAAGATAAAAATATAAAGTAACATGCAGTGCATTACATTTTAACAGTCTTTAACAGTTCAAGCATGTTCAGCTTGGTTAATTACTGCTGTTCTAAATCAGTGTTTAAGCACAGCAGAGGTTTTCTAATTAACACATATTCTGTATTTATAATGTCTTTTTGATAAAATGCTCTTGGCAGTAAATCTGTGACTAATTGCCATCATCCCGCAGTCCTGCTGCACGTCTGAGAAAGTTTTGCATTACAATGATGTTTTTTAACAGCAGTCAAGATCCAGGCATTTTCCCCTTGGTTCCCATCGCTGCTTCTGTATGCGCCGTGTAGCGCTGTAATGATTTAGTTTGCATTTCTATCATTAGTCAAGTAGCAGGGCTTCATGCAGGGCTTCGTGCACTGCTCCTGTTGGAGTCACTCCTGAAAGGATTTGAGCAGATTAAAATGCACCTTAACGACGTGAATAGGACCATGCTGTATTTTTTCCAAATGTCCTGCAGCTGAGTGCAGGGTCAGTCAATTACATCCACATCAGTACAGTATCCAGTTAAAATGATTTCCATCCACATGTGTGTCTTCAAAATGTGCCTGCCTATTAAACTAAACACTGATGTGTATGCTGTAGTTGGTTGCTAAACAACAACAAAAAGTAAAACTATCCGTGACAAATATATCGCAGGTGACGAATCCCATTGTGATTAATAAGAACCAGTCTGTAAACTAATGTGAGCGTCTTTTTTTTTTTCTTTCTTTTTTTTTCTTCTTTCCCCATTCTTCCCACATCCACACTGAAACAGGTTCTTAAGGGCTGCCATAAATAAAATAAAAAAATCTAAATGAGTTGTGTTAAATTTAAGATTTAAAAAGTCTCTAAACTCAAATTTAGTGTGGAGTTAAATTAGAGATAATAAAACACTTAACATGTGATGTTTGTTTCACATTCTGCTTCATGTGATTAATCCAGGCTTCCCCTTTGTGTTTTCAGTACAGCGCAGTGGACACCAACCCACTGTCAATATACGTCATGCACCCTTTCTGGAACTCCATGGTCAAGGTGAGAGTCATGTTCGTCCCCTCAAAGTTTTACAATTCAATTGTTCTGGATAAAAATCTGTTCTACTGAAGGCTTTTCTTTTGGAGTGTAAACATTGTCCCACAGGTGTAAATGAGTTTGTGGCTCTTCTATAAAGGACAGGAGCCATAGTGGACATTACTTTGTCCAGTTAAATGGTAGGATGAATGTGCTGAACTAAGTATAAAAACAGCTTGTCCCAAAGTGACAGCTGTGGGACAGTTTGTGTGTAAACCTGCCCTTCAAGCTCCGAGTTTTGTGTCTGCTTCGATGCTTGAATGCATCATTAATGAGTTTTCCATTTAGATCTAATTTCTATTACAAAAGAGGCCTCACTCTCATACAAACGTTCTCCCTGGTTCTTAGGTCCTACCCACGTGGTTGGCACCCAACCTCATCACCTTTACTGGCTTCATGTTCCTGGTGCTCAACTTTGCCATCTTGTCCTTCTACGACTTCGACTTCTATGCCTCAGGTAAGGTCTGCAGGACACGTAGTTGTATCTGTGGTTTTGATGTTAACATGCGATTGTGCGGTTGAGCACTTGTACACTTGAGATTGCAGACAGATATGCAGAAGTTTCTCTTGTCTTGTTCCAGGCCGTAGCTTTGCACTTCTGTTTGCCTTGTTGTGTAGTTGAGAGAACTACGGTTCAGTACTTCTATGTTTAAAAAAAACACAACTTGCAGGGCCTGGCTTCAATTTCTAGGCAAATTGTCCTTGTTTGCATGTTCTCCTGATGTCTTTGTGTTACTTTAGGGATCTCCAGTTTCCTCAAATATTTTAATAGGGAAATTTAAGGATTTCAGGTGGCTTAGTGGTTGGCATGTTCTCCTGTCAGCACTCAGGATTCCCGGTTCAAATCCCCATCTGGGTGGAGTTTCCATGTTCTCCCCGTGACCGCGTGGGTTTCCTCTGGGTTCTCCGGTTTCCTCCCACAGTCCAAAAACATGGATCAAGTCAATTGAATTCTCAAAATTGCCCCATATACAGTTGTGTGTGTGTGTGTGTGTGTGTGTGTGTGGGCATGGGGAACCCCACCGCGACCCTAATATAGGATAAAGCGGGAGATAATGAATGAATATATATAAGGATTTTACCTAGGTGTAGTCGTGTGTCTGCCCTGTAATGAAGTAGACTAATGAGCTTAAGACACACATACACAAAACCAATGATCAAATCTCACACTCTCCCTAAATGTGTGTTTTAGCTGAAGGTCATGTACATGTGCCAAGCTGGGTGTGGATAGTGGCGGGGCTCTTTAACTTTCTGGCCTATACATTGGGTAAGTGTTTATTGTTCTCTTAATATAAAAATCTGAAAATGATGATAATAGACTTTATTGTAGGAAATATAGCGTGGAATATTAAGCAGTTACAATTCAGGGAAATGATGGGGGTGAAATATAATGTTTGAAAGATGATATCTTAACTTTAAAAAGTGAATCAAAACCATTGTTTCACTGCCAAGTGACGTTGCATAGTGCTGGAACTAAAACAGCAGTTTCAACCCTAGCAAAATAACGTTATTCATGGTTTGGTTATTAATATTGCCCCCATTGTGTATGTTGGTGTGTGTGCAGATGGAGTGGATGGGAAGCAGGCACGCAGGACCAACTCAAGCACTCCTCTGGGTGAACTGTTTGATCATGGCTTGGACAGTTGGGCCTGCGTGTTCTTTGTCAGCTCCATGTACTCTGTGTTTGGGCGAGGAGAGGCCGGAGTCAGCGTGCTCACACTTTACGGCCTGCTGTGGGTCGTCCTGTTCTCCTTCATTCTCTCACACTGGGAGAAATACAACACTGGCGTGCTCTTCCTGCCCTGGGGCTACGACCTCAGCCAAGTTGTAAGAAGTGTTCACATCTTATTTTGTCACACACACACACACAAACAGGGAAGTCTTTGCATCTAACAGATAAAATATAGTGGTTCCAAGTGTCTCTTCTAATATGCAGAAGTTGTTAATTTCTGGTTCAGTGAGTGTGACTGCATGTATTCAGTATGAGGAACTGACCATATATTATTTCTGCAGATAGATTTTTATTCCTTATTGTAGTGTTTTTTTTATTTTTTATAACTGGGTGGTAATGCATCTGCTCAACATTGCGGTGATAAAAATAATAAAAAGCTATTTCCAATATTAATAATTTATGAGGGGTTATAGTAGTTGATTGTAAAAATGACACGTTCAGTTGTTTTACAGTAATTCAGTGAAAAGTTAGGTGATTTCCTCATCTGATTCCCCTTGAGATTCATCCATTTGATTCACTTGTATGAAGTTATCAAACGTCTAAAGTGTAAGCAGAGGTTGCTTTGTTAACTTTGATTTCTTACGAATTCACTTCTTTCGCTCAGACCATCTCTGTGGTGTACATTGTCACCGCAGTGGTGGGTGTGGAGACGTGGCACCAGCCGCTGATATGGAGCATTCACTACAGAGACCTCTTCATCGTCATGATCATGGGTAAGAGCGTGAACTCTGTTTGTTCAGTGACTCAGCGGTTTGCAGCTGGTCATTAGTGTTTGGGTTTGTAGTTTATCTAAAGCTGCCGCCTCACTTTTATAGTTGATGAGATGATGGCGCTTCTGCTTCTCTTTATCTCAAACATTGGCGAGTTTAATAAAACTGGGACCTGAGCTCTGGTTTTTTGATTTAATATACTAATTAATTAGAGTAAATAAATGTTGGCTCGTACTTTAATTCTCATTAATTTAAACTCTTAATTTGAACTAACAGCCTGTTTGAACTCTCACATTTTTATAAAACCCTTTAAAGATGATGAAACCTCTTGTGTGTTTGCTCTGTAGGTTGTTTGTTTGCTGTAACTCTACCGATGAGCCTCTACAATGTCTGGAAGTGAGTATAAAAGTTTGTGACTTATAATCAATCACCAGTGACAGTCATTATTTCATCACTGAATGAGGAATGGGAATCACAGACTTATTATACTTTTATTATTACAATTATTAAAACGAGTCTTTTGTGCAGGTCGTTTCGGCGTAACACCCTGAAGCACAGCTCCGCATACGAGGCTCTGCTGCCCTTCTTCTCACCCATGCTGCTCTTCGTTCTCTCCACTGTCTGGGTCTATGTTTCACCCAACAACATCTTAGAGCTGCAGCCTCGCATTTTCTACCTAATGGTGGGCACAGCCTTTTCTACAGTCACTGTGAGTATACACACACACACACACACACACACACTGGGCATGCTGTGTGCATTCATTATTACAAGGCTCTTCTGTTGCAGATCGCAATCTATTTAAATCTAAAATCATTCAACCAATGCTGATTTTTACATTTTGTTCAACTAAATTTGCGTATTATGAGATTTTAACTCTCAAATGGCCGACCGCCTTCCTGTCAGCCTGCAGTCGTGGTAATGTGTCACTTCATTGTCGACGTTACAATATGTTATTTGTGTTTATTTCCTGTTATCTACTCTGCAGGGGTGGAGGCACAAGGCTGCTGCTGTGCATCCCCTGATCTCTAATGACCCCCCCCCCCTTCTCTTTATGTGCAGTGCAAGCTGATCGTGTGTCAGATGAGCAACACGCGTTGCCAGCCGCTAAGCTGGCTGCTGCTGCCGATGGCGTTGGTGGTGATGTTGGTGTTCTCTGGTGTGGTGCAGCAGAATGAGGTGCTACTGCTCTTCGTCTGGACGGCTGTGGTCATCCTCACGCATGTGCACTACGGCGTGTCAGTGGTGCGTATGTTTTTGGTTGTGTAGGTATTTCTGACAGGCAGCTGATTTCAGGTTCCGTGGCAGCCAGGTCCAGGTGCTGGTATTGGGGAAGGGGGGGGGGATCACTCACATGAGCCGATATTTGATACCACGTTCTTATCTGTGCATTCCTCTAGGTGCAGCAGCTGAGCGGTCACTTTAAGATCTTCACTTTCTCGCTGAAGAAGCCTTTCTCAGACTGACAGGACGAGGAGAAGATCAGCCTGACTGCAGCGGAGGTCTAAACTGTTCCACCGACCTTTGCAGCTGGCTGACACTCGACCCACTGAACACACCTTGAATCAGGAAACCCACCGCTGCTGCCCGAACTCCCCTTCTGCCTGCCGATGTGGTGGATGGTTGTCGTTACACAACTGGCAAAGGCTGTTCATCTCCTCCAGCGTCTGGCGCTGAGTGAATTGGCTTGTTTCCTACGGAAACGCACCTTCAGTGAGGATCTGAAGAGACGCACTCACACCACGTTCTGTCCCATGTTCCACGTGCTCACCCGCTCGAAACGGACCGCCACTATGAATGTCCTGAGCGGGTTTGCCTCACATTTGTTGGGCTTTTATTTGATATTTAGGAGGTTGAAACAACCTTTTTATATCCAAGCTGGACTGCGGCATTCACTGAACATCCACACTGACTTCAGATTTCTGCTTTAGGGTATTTATTAAGGAATTTCTATGATTGTTTTTTTTTTATATATATACGGGACTGACCTCAGCATCTTCAGTGGAAACAAAAAAAATTCTGAATTAAAAACTCATGAACCATGCACATCGCTCTGCTCCGCCCCCTTGGTTCAGACAAGGAATCATAACCTGGGTACCTCTGCCGTGCTCGTGAAGCTCCGCTCCAGCATGCGTTTCATTTAAATTTTTATTCCTTACCTCGGTGATGGTGGCGTCAGCCTGGTTTCCTTTTCTCTGCCTCTTGTTTCACTAGTGAGCTTTTATTGAGTTTATTTGCGCTGTGATGAAGAGTGCGCTTTAAAGCCTGTACAGGAGAGGGCGCACTCGGAGTGAGCGAGTGGCACCTCGCTCTGTCCTCTAAACGCGATAAAAGCGCTAGTATGGTCCTGCAAGTGCCACTTTCAACTCTTCTCGCCCTCCAGGCATTTTCAGTTCTAATAGTTATTGTGTGTAATTGTGTGCGTGCGTGCATACGTGTGCTCAATTCTAAAATCAGCTTCCCAAGTTACCCCACAAACCCTCAGCTTTAAAATGATGCTTCTGTTTTTCCTTTTTTAAAAAGAGGACCACATCCGTTCCTGCTTTTATTTTACTTATATCTTTTAACCGAGTAGGACCTGGGGATCCGCCATCATGACTTCAGTGATCTATTTCCACCGAGTCTAAGTTTGCATCTCACATCGTTGCATTTTTTTTTCCTTTTGGTTTTCTAATAGACACATTATTATTTTTTTTTAATAATTAACAGATTCCATTGTGTTTGTTATTCATTGGAGGAATACAGCAGCCATATTGTTCAGAGGAGATTGGCTTCCCTTCTAAACAGCTGCTTATAAAATCCTACACGCTGCTTTACTAAAAGAACTTTTATATAGAATATCAGTTATACGGCCAGTGAGACGATCTGCCGACATTTTGTTGGTTTATTGATACTGTCCCGACTCCTATCCCATCAGGACACTGTTCATCTGACTGCACAAATGCAGCCCCCATTCTTACTTGGGTCACTGAGTTTAGAATTGTGTGTCCATTTGCCTTCTTCCTCTTTTTATTTACAGATATCATAAAATGGTAAGAGTTCTGGTGCATTATGAACAAAACAACCTGTTGTCTCAGTCAGACACCAGCAGGACGTATTCATTCAGCCTGTAGAGTTTTTTTTTACAAATGGACTCGTAATGGTGCAAGTGTACCTCTGCCCTTCTATTGCAGAACATCATGACCGCTTTTAAAGAGGAAACAGGAAATGGTGATTACGGCCTGTTTGTGGTTTATTAATCCACTGCATACAGTTAACTCCACTGACTCCGTTAGTGTCTCGAATTCATGAAAAACACGAAAGAGATCTTTGTGAAAGTTAACGGCATCTTTGTTATGACGTGAAACTTCCCACTCGGTGTGATTCAGCAGATCCATGAGGGACTGATCTCTGCCAGTTCTGACCAGCAACCCCACCGCAGTTCATCTGTTCAACACACAGTGAAACAATGAAATTTATTATTGCTCAGTTTTATAGATTCTGCAGTACACAGTATGTAAGAAACAGCGGGTTCGATTATTTTAAGCTTTGTCTTAACATTTTAGAATTTGGTGAAAAGTTCAGTATGCTGTTATATCTGATGTCATACATGTGTATACAGTACAGTCAAATGTTTGGACACGCCCCCTTCTTGCTCCATTCTATATTTCCTCCACTTACCATATAGATGGACTTTTACAATTACAATCACAGACCGAGCGTCGCACTGACGTCATATTGATAATACACAGATGGCAATAAAAGGGCAGACAGCATAAGGTACTACATGATTAACAATTCTGTTATTTGATGTGCTGTTGCAAATGATGCCAGACCTTCTGCTCCTCCACTGGATGTCAAGCTGAACATGCAATGGACCAACACAACGTTCCTGCCACGGTTTCATCAGTTGTGTTTTTTTCGGGGAGGCTGAAAATAAATTTTAATCGCTGAATGTATGACTTCAGTTCGAGGTCACCGCCCACTCTACACCCCAACGTCTGAGTATTTACGCCTGAGATTGTGAGATTTAACAGGTGCTTTACGTTCCAGCTCGTGGGTTTGAATTCTGATGCTCATTCGGTAAATACTAAGATTTTACTGTAGTTCTCAAAATGCTTCACCACCTGGGATTACGGTGTTGAATGTATGGGACCAGGTGGTGACTGCATCGTGGTTTGGAGATTCAGGATCCCTCCTAAATGTGACCTGGAGCAGAGAGCACTGGGCATAATATCTTTTTTTTTTTTTTGTAAAGTATTCAGTCGTGTCTTTATTAATGTGTTTGTATGAGGTTTTCTTTCTCTTTGTGTGGAGGACCGTAGGAACCACTAAATAACCAGTCTGTTTAAATGCAGATGTACTGAATTATACTTAATGTCACAGACCTTATTGAATGCGAGGATATTAAAACATGAATGATGTGTAACAACCTTCCACTCAGTGTTTCCTTCAGAGTTGTGAACATTTGTTAGTTTGTAGAACATTAATTCAGTCAACGTTGGCTGCTTTCCAGCATTGTTTTTAATCCGCGTTCATTTTTAAAGTGAAAACTAACTTTGAGTAACAGATTTACAGTAACAGAGCCCCAACAGTACCACCACAGAGCACATATTATTGGCTGGGTGCATTATTCCTATCCCAGCAGTGTCACTGAGGTGGAGAAATTAAACCAAAGCAGCAAATATATGACTGATTTCATTCATTTATTCATTTATTATCTTCTGCTTTATCCTCCATTAGGGTCGCGGTGGGGTTCCCCATGCCCATCCAGGGGAGAACGTTTCGGGCGCTGGGCAGATACACCCAGGACAGGACGCCAATCTATCGCTGGGCACACACTCACACAGACATGCACACAAACACACTCTATGGGGTAATTTGGAGAACTCAATTGACTTGATCCATGTTTTTGGACTGTGGGAGGAAACCCACGCGGACATGGGGAGAACATGGAAACTCCACCCAGATGGGGATTCGAACCAGGAATCCCTAGTGTTAAGAGGCGAACGTGCTGACCACTAAGCCACCGTGCCGCCTTGACTTTGATTTAGTAAACAGAAAGCTTTTAAAGTTCAGAAACTGATGACATCGAGTTCACTTTAGTTCAGTCACTTATAAACACTGTGTTTGCTCTGTGAAGAGCAGGCGGTCTGCCCAGGGCGTGTCCTCACGACTTGCTTCATGAACGTCTCTAAATAGAAAATTATAATACCTAAATATAAACAGGTTTTGAATTCATTCTCCTATATTATATTTAATTATAAGGATGGATGGGTATTTTATTTTACAATGTTGCATAATAGTTCCAATTTGCCGTTGTGCTCTGTTTCCTTAGTTGTAGCGCTTTTATTTTAAAAGGCGTTGTCATCCCCGCGCGAACTGGCCGCGTGTCAAACCACACGGTGTCTAACTACAAAGGGCGCTTAAAACGGCACGTGACTAAACTCGGTCGGCCCTCGTTAGCCTGCTATTTAGGCACACTGCTCAGGAGGGTGGTGTGCGGTTCAGGACACCTCTATTGTTGCCCTCAGCATCCTAACGGAAGCTAAGTGAGGATGATGTGAACAGATGTTGAACATCGAAGCGATAAAACGCCGCTTCCAGTCCGAGCGGATTCGGACAGGTGCCGCTAATTCGATGGTTGTTCCAGCGTTTCTCAGTCAGGTGTGAAGTTATAATTTACCCAAAGAAAGTTTAGTTAGATCTGCATGCTTCCACCATGAGACTCGACCTGAGGCATTTCGTTATACAGCCGCGTAGCCTCTTACTAATTAACTAACAAATAAATGTCGACAGTCATTGTTTGTATTAATACGAAATAAAAGGCTCGAGCGTTCCGACGCTGCCGGTTTCATTTAGCGTCTTATTTTTTTAAAAGCAGGCCGCCGTTGTTCATGTTTGCTGACCAAACGGCTGTCACGATGGTCGAATCCCAAATCACTACGTCATCACTACATTAGTGCACTACATGCGACCTGAAACGGTCGGCTCTCGAGTGCACTTAATGTAAACGTAAATAACAATTTGGTATTTGCCCACCATATTAAGACGCTTGGTGCTTATAAATGCGACTTCGGAAAACATTTATGTGCGAGTTTCATTAAAACCTTTTTATTTTTGTTGTTTTTTTATATCTTGTAGTTGTGAACGATGACTAAAGGTATGAAGCTGTGGTGGACCCTGCACTGTGTGCTGATCCTCTGCAGTCTCCAGGCTGGAGCTGAGGGCAACCCTGCAGATTTTGACCCCTATAAAATCCTTGGGGTCACGACAAGTGCGAGTCAGGCAGAAGTGAAGAGGGTTTACAAACGCCTTGCTAAAGAATGGTAATGAAATTGTATTTTTTAAGTCACTATGTTTCGGGCCCTCATTGATGAGTCTTTATCTGGTGGGTTCTAGAACCTGGGTGTGGCAAGCTTGCCCTGGTGTGGACTGGGATGGGCTGGGATGTGGGCTGGGATGGCCAAAGGTCTGGGTGGGGTCAATTCAAGGCTTGCTCATTAGAGGATGTGTTAGGTATAGCAATACACCACACCATATGGACAAAGGTATTAGAAACCTATATATTACACTCATGGAAGCATATGGTACACTCTTAAGATTCCAGTCTACCCCCCCCCCACACACACACACACTTTTTAACTACAACACTTTTAAGAGTTTTTGAGGGAATACTTTTTCTTTTCTATTAGATGAGCATTTATGAACATTACATTTGGGTGAGAGGACCTGGCTCTCGGTACCTGTTATTTGATGGGGTTGCGGTCAGGGCTCTCTGTAGGTCCGTCGATCACTGACCTGGAGCTGGCTTTGCAAAATAAGACAGGAAAGGGTCCAGATGTGGCCCCGGGACCATAAAATGCCCGTGTCTGGACTACAGCCTTTAATTGTAGAACAACCAAGTCTATCAGTATATTGAACAGAGCAGATAAACTAGACAATAAATGTGAAAATGAGGATTTGTACGTTTTAATGTGAATTTTAAGGCCCCAGTTGAGAAATCCTGCTTCATTCTGCTGCCGACGTCATTCTTTGCAGGCATCCAGATAAAAACAAGAATCCAGAGGCAGAGGACATGTTTATTAAGATTACCAAGTCATACGAGGTACGACTCAAGTGTAACCCCATGTTTTTATTTACTGTGTGTAAAATTCATCTTCTCTCTAAAGATGCTCATGTGTTTGTGTTCTCTCAGATCTTATCTAATGAAGAGAAGCGGTCCAATTATGATCGCTTCAGGCAGACCGACTCGAATCCTTATGGCCCTCACGGTTTCCGTCACTTCCACGACAGTTTTTTCTTCGACGAGTCGTTCTTTAACTTCCCCTTTAACGGCAAAGGGAGCTGGAATGCAGCCGACAGCAAGTATGCACTGCACCTCAACCAGTATGTGAACGACGTGGTGCCCGACTCGTTTAAGCGGCCTTATCTGATCAAGATCACCGCGGACTGGTGCTTTAGCTGCGTGCAGATGGAGCCGGTGTGGAAGGAGGCGGTGCAGGAGCTGGAGCCTCTTGGTGAGGATGGAATAACGACACAAACCGAAAGATTTTAGGCTTATGGCTGATAGATGGCTTTTAATAAAACTGAGGCTTTGGACCTTTTAATTATATTATATAATATTATATGATATTGCTCCCCCCATGCCCATACAGGGGACAACATTTCAGTTGCTGTGCAGATACACCCAGGACAGGGCACTAAGCCATTGCTGGGCACACGTTCACTCACACACATCGACACACATACACTCTATGAGGGCAGTTTAGATGGGGCAATTTAAAGCAGCCAATTTACCTTGAATCCATGTTTTGGACTGTGGAAGGAAACCCACGTAGACACAGGTAGAATGTGAAAACTACTCAGATTTGGGATTAGAATCCAGCTGCTCTGGATTTACGACCTTATCTCTGTTTGCAGGTGTAGGAATAGGGGTGGTGGATGTCGGCTACGAGAGGCGTTTGGCGAATCACCTTGGTGCTCATCGAACGCCGTCTATACTCGGTGTCATCAATGGAAAGGTGACCTTTTATAACTACGCTCTGGCCAAGGATCACCTCATGCAATTCGTGGAGAATCTGCTTCCACAGAGTTTAGTCGAGAAGGTAACTTTCATAATTAACTTTAATAAAGCTTTTGAGGGTTTGGCTTATTTTTGGCACAGAATTATTCATTCATTCATTATCTTCAGCTTTATCCTCTATTAGGGTCACGGGGGGGGGGGGGGTTCCCCATGCCCATGCCCATGCCCATGCCCATGCCCATCCAGGGGAGAACATTTCGGGCGCTGGGCAGATACACCCAGGACATGGCGCCAACCTATCGCTGGGCACTCACTCACACACACTCTTCATGGGGCCATTTGGAGAACTCAATTGACTTGATCCATGTTTTTGGACTGTGGGAGGAAACCGGAGAACCCGGAGGAAACCCACATGGACACGGGGAGAACATGGAAACTCCACCCAGATGGGGATTCGAACCGGGAATCCCTAGTGCTGAGAGGAGAACGTGCTAACCACTAAGCCACCGTACCGCCTGCACAGAATTAAAATTAAATAAAATCTTTTTTATCAGTAAATCAAATAATGTGTGATGTGGTTGCTTTGCGTCACCTTGTTCCGTCAGATCACGGACCGGAATGACCAGGACTTCCTGAAAAGCTGGCACCGGGTGAACAAACCCCACATTCTCCTCTTCGACCAAATGCCAACAGTTCCTCTGTTGTATAAGGTCCGTCAGATTTGCGTTGTTTGCGTGTGGTTGCAGCAAAAGTGTGGTCTGAATCTGAGCTGCTCATCCACAGCTCACAGCGTTCGCATATAAAGACTACGTGCAGTTCGGATACGTGGATCAAGGGCTTTCTGAGACGGCCAGCCTGCTCAAGCAGTACAACATCAACACTTACGCTCCGACCATGCTCGCCTTTAAGGAGAACACGGACAAGCCCGCCGACATCATCCAGGTGGGAGGCAGACCCGTTCCTGAGCTTCGTATTCTCCTCTGTAACATCTGACACTTGTATCTTTCCCACAGGCTAAAGGGATGAAGAAACAAATAATCGATGAATTTATTTCCAACAATAAGTTCCTTCTGGTTCCTCGTCTGGTGAATCAGAAGGTCTTCGACGAGCTCTGTCCCATCAAACAGTTCCATCGGCGCAGAAAGTGAGCTGAAAAAAAAAAGCTGGCAGTCGTGAGAATTTTATTTATGGCTCCTTGTAAGGAATCCTCTGTAATTAAGGAACGTTATGCTGTTCTCTTTATAGATACTGTGTTCTGCTGATCACCGGGGAGGAGGAGGCCTATGTGGCCGGAAATCAAGCCTTTCTGTCTCTGGCCTCGGCCAACACGGAAGACGTTTTACGTTTCGCCTACGTGTACCAGCGCCAGCAGCAGCCCCTGTGTGCTGTGCTGATGAAGAACAGAGAAGATCCTCCACCACAGGTCAGATTTCAGCACAGCACACTGTATTAGACCTTCATCCGTTACATATGAGTAAAAGTTAATGGACACTTTTATAAAACTATTCTTGCAGGTGGTGATCTTGGAGCGGCGTAATGGGGCTGGTAAGGTGCTCTATAAGCCCCTGCTGGGCGGCTGGAATGGCAGCGAGGAGGACAAACACAAGCTGCTGGAGGAGCTGCGCCGGCTGCAAAAAGACCCCTCCATCCTTACACACGATGCCACTCTGCCCGAGCTCAATAATGAGTTTTCCTCGGTTGGTGTCCCTTCAGCAGCCATTTTTAACAACGCTGTATTAAAGGACAATTAGTCGTGGCCTAAATAACGTTCCTTCAGGACTTTGTGTCTGAATTGGTGCATTAGAGCCTTTGTATGTATTTATTTATTTTCATGCAGCATCCATTATGTCTGGCGTTTGTTCTTTTTAAATGGTATTTTATTTACAGCACTGAGAGAACCAGGCATGGAATAAGAGTTTTCATTGAGTGTTCTGTCATTTTAGATGTTCTTAATCCGGTGGATATACACTGCCTATGACTACCTATCAGAAATCCTTAATGACCTGCTTCACAATAACTGGTACGTAACATAAAAACATATGAACAGATATGTATAACCTAGTGTGATGTGCTGCTGCAGCCGGGTGCGCTTTTATTTTACAGCAAGTCATGGATTTGATGTAAGGACACGGTGTTTTAGGTGCTTTCTCAAACTTTGCATTTATCTTGTGCCTAAGTGGGTTTTCTCAGGGAGCTCTGACTACCTTTTAAATTGCGAAACCTCGCTACTAGGTGCAATGCTTTGTTACTAGGCATTAAATGTACTTTATATGTAGTTATAGAAGCTGTGACTAATTGAAATGCATGGCTTAGAAAATGTATGTCATTTATTTTTTGTCTTTCTGTGTTTTATAGGAGAGAAATGATGCCTCTGCTGTCCCTGATATTTTCTGCTCTCTTCATCCTGTTTGGCACAGTGATCATCCAGGCTTTCAGGTGCCCTCCTTCACTTTGTCACTGTCCGTTTTAACATCTACAGATTT
This sequence comes from Corydoras maculifer, assembly GCA_019802435.1. Lineage (NCBI taxonomy): Eukaryota > Metazoa > Chordata > Actinopteri > Siluriformes > Callichthyidae > Corydoras > Corydoras maculifer. The sequence goes on from JAFMOD010001811.1 coordinate 263,046, forward strand.
TTTTTAAAAATCCTGTATTAAATTGTTTGTAGTGATTCGGGAGAAGAAAACCAGTCCAAACCAAAAGCAAAGCAACCAGCGAAGTCTGTGAACGGCTCGCCGAACACAGCCGGCACCTGCAGGTGATTCAAACACCGAGCTTTAACGTAAAACATCGACAAATATTAGAATTAGTACCAGGAGGGAAATGTAAAATAATTACACAATAAAAGCAAATTGTTCAGAGGTTTTTAAAGTGTAAATCATATTGTCATTTTTTAAATGATTTTGTTGTTCATTTTAAAATTAATATGTTAATAATAAGTATAAGATTATGAATATTATATATGAACATAAACAAAAAAAAATTATTTTACCTGAAAGTCCAGCTGGATGTAGCTAAACATTTTAATGACATTGTTTTTAATGTGCACAGTAACCGAAGAGACTGCTGCTGATTTTATAATTAGTCAGTAACTGCTGATTATGGTATCGCGATCACATTGACGCCCACAGTTACAGAAGGGTTGGGTGGTTTGCATCATTGCTATGATAAAAATGTAGGGTTTTCAGGAAGGATTGCATTATATTTATATATATTTTTTTGGTACAGCCGTCCACCCAAGAAGAACTTTGTGGAGGTGACAGAGCTGACGGACATAACCTACACCAGTAACCTTGTGAAGCTGAGACCTGGTCATATGAATGTGGTGCTGGTGCTGACTGACGCCACCAAAAACATTCTGCTCAGCAAGTTCGCCAAAGAGGTTTACTCCTTCACCGGGTTAGTGTTAATACACACAAACACAATACATCACAGTGCACTTCATCAATAACATCGTATAATAATTAGCTAATCATGTGGCAGTGATGTGGTGCACATTCAACCTTCAAAATTTAGGATGAAGTGAGAAGCAAAAGTAACTAATGATAAAATACTGCACGCAAATCTGATTGTCTCGGATTTAGGAGCCAGACGCTGCATTTCTCCTTCCTGAACGTGGACAAACACAGTGAGTGGATGTCCACCCTGCTGGAATACAGCCAGGACACCATGCAGCTGGAGGCGGACGATGAGGAAGACGGGAGCAGTCGCAAAACCGACTACACAGGTTATGTGCTGGCCCTCAACGGTCACAAGAAATACCTCTGCCTGTTCAAGCCGGTCTACACGGGCGAGGATGCCTACGGCAAGCCAGAGGAGGAAGTAGGAAGGTCCAGGTCGAGCTCCAGGGACGATCACCAGCACAAGAAAGGAACGTCCCGCTCACGCTCCACCACCCTCCACATTCACCACAAGTTGGACCGCCTGGGTCTGTGGATGGAGCGGCTGATGGAGGGCACACTGCCTCGCTTCTACATTTCGGCCTGGCCTGGCCTCGACAAGATCACGGTCAATAAGTAGAGCTGAGGAGACAGCTGCTCCGGTACGGACACGTCCGAACACGATGGAAAGCTAGCTCGGAGCTCTGAGTGGCTAAACACTGGATGTTTGATTTAAGGTTCCTTGGCAACCGATTCTCAGAGAATCTGTGCGACTCTGATTTTGTGAGCTCTTTTAGGTTTGGCTCCAATGCTGCTGTTAGCTTCATCCAACCACGGCACTGCACTCCCGCTACTGTATGCTGTTCCAGCAGGTCTGACTGCAGCTCTTTAAAGGTACAGTAAATACACTACGTTATTGGGGAGCCATATGATGCGTTGAGGTGGGTGGCACAAAGATATACTTGTTTTATTTAAATTAGTTAGGTTTTATTAGAAAATTCCTTGAGGCTTCACTGTAACGTCTTTTGAATAACACGTCATTAAATTGTGACTTTATTTTGTGCATAGTATTTTTTAATTTAATGGACTAACAAGTATCCAGACTTGATGCTGTGGCTCAGAGCGCAGGGTGGGTTAGCTGTAATACAGCAATGAGGGTAAAGGCCTTGCACAAAAGCCCACTGAAGGAATTTTGGTTGAATACCCAACCTTCAGATTAAAAGCCCAACACACTAACCAATAAGCTACTACTCCAATGTGAGCATTAAAAAAATATTAGCATGCTTATGAGCTTGACTACTTCACTACAAAAATCATTTTAAAGCTATGTTTTGTAATTGTTCTTTTTAAATATATAAAAATGTGTGCGTGATATTACAGTACAGGATTAATATTACAAAAGATCCTAAAAAGGTTGTGTTTCACCCATTGTACATCATAGCGGATTTGACTAGTAATTCCAAATGACAGAAAAATGAACCATGGAGTCACTTTTTTAAAAATAATTCAATTATTATATGCATTTAGAGTTTTCCTCATTAGTTTGTTGAAAAAATATAAATCTAAAATCGTACCCATTTCTTTTGACTTTGCATGCAGTGTATAGATTTTCAAAAGGCTCAATCATAAATTGAATATTGTATTCTTGTTTTTGTGTATAGTTCCCTATAACTACACTTTGTTAGGTTTTTTGCCACTTTAAAAGACTGCCGTGTTTGTAAGGGAGCAACCAAAGTTGGTTCACAGAAACATTGCAATCAAGGCTGCCATATTGTTCAGGGAAACTTGTTGCAATCTGCAGGGTTACCATTATATGTCTCTAAATAAAATCTGATAAAATTCAGTGATAATTTGATTTTAAGATTATAATGCATGGTAGCAGTTTTTTAATGATCTCACTGCAGGAACATCCTGTGTTGGATTCCTGGGTGGGGCAAACACGACCCAAAAAATGTGGATCATTTAAAATGATAAATTCTAAGACTACGGGGAAAAACTCCTTTCCAAATTAGGACCTTTAACTTTGTTAATGTTGTAATTTGGTGCCACAATCCTTTACATTAAATTCTGGGGATGTGAAACTAAGGCTAACTTTAAAAAACATGTCTTCATTTTTACATCTGCTCCTTTTTATTACGATGTGCTAATGTTGCTTACTGTACCTTTAAAGCTGATCAAAAGCTCAGTTGAATCCTTCTAGCTGCTGTCTCACACCACAGTTCATGCGGTTGGAACAGCAATGTGAAATGTAGCAGAATCTGAAACACTGTTCAAATGAAAGGCTACTCACAGCTTACACACTTAAGGACTGTGATGGACTCCCTGGACATTGAATTAGGGTCGTCTCGTCTCGTAGCATCTTACTTGTCACCTGGTAAAATGTAGCACAAAACTGTTGGACAGCCTTTTAATGATGCGCAGAACTTAAGGCGCAGTGAATGAGAGGTCAGACCTCGGAGTGCCAGTGAGTTCAAAAAGCATCTGGGATGGAAAATGGAAACCAGATAAATACACTGCTGCTTTCAACTCGAATCCCACTGAAAGAAATGTGTTACTTCAGACTGAAACTATGTTTTGGTTCGTATCCCTTTTATTCTGATATAATTATTAAGCAAATGTTATAATCCTGATCAGTGATGTTCTGAATTAACAGCGTGAGGAACTGGAAAGTTGTCTGTGCAATACAATGACTTTGCCTTCAGTTTGTAAAATGTGATAAAACATTTTGATCCATAATTTTCTTGATCCTTTACTTGACTTACAACAATAAAAAAGACAGCACGAGAGGTTATAGGTTCGATTCCCGTTGGGGCAAAACACAACTCCCACATCCTACATCGAAAGACATGCTGATGGGTAAATTAGAAACACTCCTTTGTCCTAGGAGACATTAAGTGTGCAAGGCTATGCACTCCTGGTGTTGGTCCCAAGCATGGGTTGTGTCAGAAAAGACATCGGGTGAAAGACAGTGCCAATGCAAATATACAGATCTCTTCTGGTGTGCGCCCCCCCCCCCCCCCTGTTTTTTTTTTTTTTTTTTTTTTTTTTTTTTTTTTTTTTTTTTTTTTTTTTTTTTACGAAAAACTCAGCATTTTATTTGTAACTATTTCTTGGGTTCTCTTTTTTTAAATTAATTTTTTTAATTTTTAGTTATGTTTCGTTTATAAAGTTATGACCCGTTTTGTTCTTCACCAGGACTGCCAATAATATTTAAAACATTGTGTACTTATTTAAGCCATTGTTGGTTGACCTTATGCGTTTGCAGTATGGATTTAAATGCTAGAGCGTTACAGTTTGTTTTTATTCCTGCATGGAAGCATAGACCCGAGTCAGGTGTGATCTCACCTTTTCCACTCTAATCTATTTAACTCTACCTTCGTATTTATGTATGTACTAATATCCGATGGCATGAGGGAAACCTTCTCTATTCAGTGACTTAAAGGTAAAAAGATTTTCAGTTAGGAATCCGTATAGTCTTCCATCAGAAAGTTTTAAAGCCAAATAAACCATGTACTGCTGTAGTCACTGGTGTCGTATATCTTCGTTTCGACTTGTAAAGTGCTTTGAGTGATTGAAGCAGCTCAGAATGAGCCTCATGTTCGTTTTGTGTGTTGTTTCTGCCTAGATCAATATATTTATTACTGTATCAGAACAGTGGCCACTTTTATTTATTGCACTTGGCATTGTAGATGCATTAGAACATAATAAAGTGGTTTATTTCCATAACATTGTTTAGTTTGTGTCTTTTAAGGCAAAATGAAGTGATGGTTTATAGCTTATGTTGTGATTGTTTAGCAGATGCTTTTATTAAATGCAGTTTACAATTATCCCAACTTATTGATGGGGTCAGAACCTCTTATCACAAATATCATTTATAATATGGCTTTGTGACTACCACATACACGCTTACTAAATACTGCTTTATCGGTTCAACACTTATTTACTGGATCAACATTAGTTCCTACAGTTTACTAGCTGAATTCGGATGCAGCCGTTAAATTAAACCAACATCCATTTAAGACTATTTGCAGTAGATTTTTGTTTTTTTTTCTCTCAAATAAGTAATAAACATTTACTTTGGGCCAAACCATCCCTCATACGACTGTATGTGACTCTAGAGGTATCAACTTTCACCATCAGTCTCTAAAGTTAAGACTTCATCACATCATTTCTTTTATGAGTAGTGTTTGGTCTTTGGAAGGACACACAGCATTTCAAACAGCAGGTTTGCTGCAGTGAGAGCAGTGTTTCCTGTGAAGGGAAATTAAAAAGAAAAGGGTCTCTGTTAAAATAAAACAATAAAACAAATCCAATTAGCCTTCTACTAATTATCAGAGCAATATTACCTGTAGTATCGTATTGGGGAGAAACTTCCACCAAGTCACAGCCCACCAGGTTCAGGCCGCGGCAGCCACGGATGATCTCCAACCCCTAAACACACACAGCGAGAGTTAGAACTCTAGTTAGTAAAATACTGGCACAATATAAATACAGCTAGTTTATGTAAAAAAAATCTGTTTTTTTTAAAGCAATTTAAAGACAAAGTAAAGACTGATTCTACCTGAATGGGGGTAAGACCTGCAATCTCAGGTGTTCCAGTGCCAGGAGCGAAGGCCGGGTCCAAAGCGTCGATGTCAAAGCTGAGGTAGACGGGACCACTGCCCATCTGTGCTCGAACCTCAGACATGAGGGGCACCAGAGATTTGTGCCAGCACTCCTCCACCCGTACCACGCGGAAACCCTGAATAAACAAATACATGTAGTAAAAGCCCTATTGCTTTTGCAGGTTTAATCAATCAGTTTTGCATCCAGTGCCAACCTGATCTCTGCCCCACGTGTAGCCGTCAGGTGCGTAACCGGTTCCCCGCAGGCCGATCTGCACCACACGCTTACAGTCGAGCAATCCTTCCTCCACACAGCGCCTGAATGGCGTACCGTGGCCGATCGTCTCCCCCAGCATCACGTCACCGGTATCAGCGTGGGCATCCACATGAACCAAACCCACCGGACCATGTCTGTTTATCAGAAACATCGACTCATCAGTAATAATAATAATAATTTTTTTATTTCAACTTTATATTGTGGCATCAGCATTTAATTTTTTTAATCTCATTTAATCTCTCCTGCCTACTTTTCTGCCACCGCCTGCAGAATTGGATATGCAATTGTGTGATCGCCACCTACAGACAGAAACAAAAAAGACTTCATAAAAGTAAATCATTCATCAGGCTTCTGTATCCAATTTTTTGGCATAGCGCATGAAAACAGTTAATAATTATAGGAACGCTTTCAGGGTCCTAATAAGATGAAAGTTCAGTCAAACAGCAGCAAAAACTATAATATCCAACAGTTCTTTAAAGGCGTTTATACAGTAATCTGAGCATGTGTTTCTGAAAATATTAAAATAAGTCTTTATTTTAACTAACTATGACGACAGACCATACTATAATAATCAGAATGAAATCTGCTAACTTACCCATGGTAAGTGGTACGCAGCCGGTTTTGACAACTTTACGAAATGTCTCTCTAATCCTCTTGCAGGTGTCTTTAAGGTCATACAAGTTCACGTTGACATCCCCAATATCGGCCACCATTAGAGACTCATATGGTGCTGCCCCAGTGCCACTGAACAGCCTCAGCATGGCCGACTCAGCCCGAATTTGTCGAGGGCCAAACCTTTATTAGTAAGAAAAAAATAATGTAACATTGATTTTAATAAGCATTTGGCTTGAATTGAACATTTTAATGTGTAGTCAAATATGTGAATTGGAGAAAGTTTAAAAATGTGTGTTTGAGTGTGTGAGAGTGGCTTATCAGTTCCATGTGGCGAAGTCTTTTGAATGCAGTCTGTTGAAAATATGCAGTTAAAACCGAAATAAAGCAAAGACAAACGGCTGAATTTGATGGATATTATTATACAAAGATCAATTTGAAGTATTTGCTATGTGTATTTCGTTGACTTGTTTTTATTGTAACATTCACCGCACATTTCCACATCTCATACACATTGCCTGTAGATGTCAAAGACATAGTTAGGATTGGATCTCATCATCTCTACAGTAAAGCATGGTGGTGGCAGTGCAATATTGATGTGTGAATGTTTTATTAGCTGGGAGTCTGGTCAGTTTTAAGGACAAAGAAATATGAGCAAAAACCATCTACAAAAGTTACATTACAATAGGTCATTTAGCAGACGCTTTTTACCCAAAGAGAGTAAAGGTGAACACAGGGTTAATCACAACATCCCTGGAGCAATGAGGGTTAAGGTTCTTGCTCAAGGACCCACATTGGTAGCTTCAGTGGACCTGGGATTTGAACCCCCAACCTTCAGGTTGATAGCCCAATGCTCTAACCACTGAGCTACCACGTCCTACCAGTAAGTAATTAAGTAAGTAAATTAAAAAAAACATTCAGGTGATTTTAAAGCATTGTGGATGTGGTATGTGTGTGATCGTCACAGCGTGTGTTGATTTTATTAGATAATTAATTTCAGCCAATTGGTTTGGTTCTCCACGACAGTCGCAGGTTCTCAGGTGACGCTGATGTGCCGGTAATGAATCCGTCATGCTGCAGAACCGGACCGCAGTCCTCGGACCTCAGACGGAGGTTAAACTTGGATGGAGACTTTCAGACTGGTGCTGTTTATGATCAAACCTGGCTCCGGGTCGGTTCGAGGTCCCGGTATCGATGGGAACGCCGATGAATGCAGCGTCCAGACCCTCGGCGGAGTCCTGGTACGGTAACTTGGCCATGGTGGCGATTCCAGACACCCGGGCCACAAACTCGGCGCTCGGTGGGACGTTGTATCCGGACGCGGCTCGAGCGGGGTGCCGCGAGACCTGCAGCCGCACTGCTGCACCCTCACCGCGGGGACGCCAGCCGCGCCGAGCCGCCCCCGCTCTCACACCTCCAAACCCTCTGTTTAACACGTTTAGCACCTTTAACATTCTGAAAACTCAAGGTTTTCTGTTCCGCGTTAAAAAAAAAAAAACAAATTGACTTATTCAAGCGACAACCTTCCACTTTGAATTACTGAACTTTTGCTCTTTTGGATTGGGGGGCGCGTTTACTCGCGCTGTGGTTTGTGGGTAATGTAGTTTATTCCTAAATTAGCCTTCAACTCCAAAAAAGTCTAAAAGTGTTCGAGCCCAAACTATTTATTTTCCAAACTTATCCTAAGGGGTGATTGAGCCTATCCCAGCGTTCTTCATTAATATAAAGTCACATTTAAAGATGTAAGCAATATTTACTTATAGCATAAGTATTTAACAATCATTATCTCAACACAAGAGGTATGAAGCCATTTAAAAAATGTTTTAAAAGTTATTATGGATTTTATTGGACTTGTTTTCGTGTTATTTAATCATAAAGCTCTCTTATTTTTATGTATATTATATATACAAAATACAAAGTTTAATAATTAGTGTCATTACATTTAGTGACGCCACATAAAAAACCTGATTCTGAATGATTGTTTTAGACTTTACAGATGATCTGAATCCTGTACTAATGCCAGTTTTGAAAATAACAATCTTGCACACACAAGTTATACTAGTATTAAACAGACTGTATTCAGATCTTGGTTTTGTTTTAATTTATTGCACAATTAACTCATATATTTGTGTTTTTAAAATTATACAAGTCAGAAACTAAGAATCTGGCAAAATTAAAACCATGCATATTTCCACAATGATTAGTCACTAAAGATTTAAGGACCAGGTCAGGTGAAACACATGGATGGAAAAGTGCAGCAGTACATAAAGTGCTTGCTTAATTACAATGAGCTCAGGATGAATGTTATACAAAGCTTCATTTAGGTCTACAGCTTATGCAGTTCTTCAGGATAAACTTACAGCATTTAGTCAAATCTCCTAACTATTCCACTTTTCTTTATCTTTATAAGGCAATGGCAGCTAAATGGCGTCCATAATTCAGATACCCCATTGCAATGCATAACTCTTCTAGATCCAGGCTGGCGAGGAATCCTCTCTGGAGCTCGTCCTCCACTGAACTGGCATGTCGTCTCTTTAAAAGCACAGCAGCTGACTGGCAGAGCAGCCACTCGGTCATTTGTTTCATGTTGGCTGGGCTCAGATTGGCAAGAGCCTGTTTGCCCCACAGACTAAGATGCAGGATGTTGGCAGCCACACGTGCACTAGGACGCTGCAGAACAATTTGAATAAGATTTAAAGACTCAAAATGACGACATTTAACTTTTCACAGACAATTGGTCTTAATAGGGGGGGGGGGGGGGGGGGGGGGGGGGGGGGGGGGGGGGGGGGGGGGGGGGGGGGGGGGGGGGGGGGGGGGGGGGGGGGGGGGGGGGGGGGGGGGGGGGGTTTCCTCCGGGTTCTCCGGTTTCCTCCCACAGTCCAAAAACATGGAACAAGTTAATTGAATTCTCAAAATTGTCCCATATAGAGTGTGTCTGTGTGAGTGAGTGTGTGCCCAGCGATGGATTGGCGCCCTGTCCTGGGTCTATCTGCCCAGCGCCCGAGATGTTCTCCCCTGGATGGGCATGGGGAACCCCACCGCGACCCTAATAGAGGATAAGCGGAAGATAATGAATGAATGAATTGGTCTTAATAGTTTAATTAAAAGTTAAAGTAAGTAATCCATACCTTCTTGGGGTTCCGTCGCAGGAGAAGCCTAATCACCAGCTGCACATGTGCAGGCACATCCTTAGACAGTGAGGGCAGCTTCGTCTCCTGGTAGCTGTGGTTTCTCAGACCTGCTGTGCCATAGAATGGGTTTGGCTCTCCAAAAATCTCATAAGCAATGGCCCCCACTGCCCACGTGTCTGCCTTACTGTAGTCAATGGTCACACCTGGGCCTGGCACAGCTGTGGCCACCTACAAACAAGTATATTCAGGCAATTTAATATTTCTGTAAAATACATTGAAATTAAATTAAACTTTATTTAAAATTATTATTAAACATAGAACCATTATCTGTGCTGAATGAACAGCTAGGTGTATGGCAGAGAAAAACACATTTTGATTTGGTAAATCAAAAGTAAAAGCTCTTTTTTTTAAACTTGTTGATTATAACATATCAGGGATGTGAAGGATGCCATACCTCAGGTGCCATAAGAGAGGAGTTACCCCCTTTATTAACATAGAGGCTGTTGTAGGGTAATTTTAGGCCTAAATCCTCCTCTGCCAAACAGCAGCCGAAATCCGAGATGACCAGTCTGGGACACCCAGCTTTAGAACAGACATGGAGGATAACTAATTTTAGATTATTTATAAATGACAGTTGAAAAAGAAACGTGTTATATCACAAATGTTTTCAGTTTTAACATTATTCATATATTTCCAGGACAGGTTAACAGGTCAGTCATGTTTACACACATTTACACCTAGTATTACATTATATTTACCTGGGTCAATCTCCAGGAGAATGTTGTCTGATTTGAGGTCTCTGTGTGCGACGCCCTGTTTGTACAAATGATCGACACCCTCCAGCAACTGCAGTAACATTATTGTGCTAAGTCTACGGTCAGGTACACCACCCTGCAGGTACTGCCTCAGAGTACATGGATAACTATAATACAAAACGCAACGTGAAAATGACAGCAATACATTACACTCATTGTTCCCCGTTATTCTGTTATGTATAATCTGTGTCTCCACAGGACCACATGGTGGCTATTACTTGAATGGTGAAGGATTCTTAGCACTACTGTGACGGTGATGTGATTGTGCTGTTTTTGTCTGTATGATTTATAGGACTGTAATGTGGCTCTGTACCTCTTCATGACCAGAAAAAGTGTCCGGTTGAAGCCAAAGCCATCTGGATTGAGTCTGGTTGGTAGAGCAGCAGGGTATTCTTCCATGGCGCCAGGCAGCAGTGGCACCTCAGCAGTGAAGGCCCGGTACACACAGATTACATTATGGTGAGCGCTGACTCTCTTGGTCATTGTTCCAAAATGCCTGCAAAGCAGAAATATAAGTCTGACTACCAATTACAAAAGAAGCAACATGGAACAGGTAGTTATGCCCAAAAGCCCTCACCCGTTCAGCACTAGCTCTCGGTTTTCTTTTTTTAATGCCTGGGGATCTGCGGGTACCAGCTCCTGGGACATAGAACTGAGAATCGCTTCACTAGAAGAACCTGCCTGAAATGAAATGATTTAAGAAACAGTGCATCTGTCCGTCCAAATTCTAACAGATTTAAATGTGTTGCATTATTCTTTCAGGTTGTAACTATCTATGGCAGCCACACTTCCTGCATAACTGTCACCACATTAACAGTGATGACCTCTGAGCTGCATACAGTACCAGAACAATCAGTCAAAACTTAAAAGAATCAATTACGCAAATGTTAGAAACCTGAGCGGGAACCATTTGAATGTTTATTCATGTAGACCACCAAACATCCAGCAGCCCTGGAGATGATAAACAAACTAAACACAGTACCCAAATAACCTACCCCAAAATTCCAGATCATCTTCATAGCTAGTGGATACTGGGGTGTGCTGGGGACTTGTGGAGCTACTGCCTGATCACGCTGTTCATTTGGTTTGAGCTCCACCAGGGAATATTGTGTGTTTTTTACAATCGGAGCGAATGGCGCCGCCGCTTCATAAACAGCAGCATTACAGCCTTTACCGATCTGCTTCCCAATGACATAATCTTCAAGCTTGTATCCCGAGGTCACAGGTTTCAGAGGGGACTGAAACTTCTTCTTCTGAAATAAAGCCTTGAGAGTCAAAAACATTTGATTAGTTACATCACAACCAAAAATGAAGCACTAATCGTACAATTATTAAGTCAAATATATGTGTGAACAATACAGCTATTTTATAACATGTTTTTTTTCTTCTTCAAGATTCTTATTTCTCTTTAGGGTGACAGAAGGTTCTAAAGCCTACAATAGCACTTAGTGGTTCAAATCCAGATAAATACCCCACGCAGATTGTCTGTATCACAGAGCAGACACACAGAGAAGGACATTTAGCACTTGTGCAAATCAGAATTTTAATATCACCTGACTACAAGAACAAATTACAGCTATTGGAGAACATACAAAACATACACAGAAAGAACACGGGCACCCTAACCATGTATTAAACCTATAGCCTATAAGCTCCGTTCCTCTGCATAAATAATTAATTCATTTATTCATTATCTTCCGCTTTATCCTATATTAGGGTCCTGGTGGGGTTCCCCATGCCCATCCAGGGGAGAACGTTTTGGGCGCTGGGCAGATACACCCAGGACAGAGCGCCAATCTATCACTGGGCACACACTCTCACACAGACACTCTATTTGGGGCAATTTGGAGAACTCAATTGACTTGATCCATGTTTTTGGACTGTGGGAGGAAACCGGAGAACCCGGAGGAAACCCACGCGGACAAGGGGAGAACATGGAAACTCCATCCAGATGGGGATTCGAACCGGGAATCCCTAGCGCTAAGAGGCGAACGTGCTGACCACTAAGCCACCGTGCCGCCCTGCAACAGAACAGTTTTGTTTAAATAGAACGCAGCGACGGCACTGAAGCTTCGACGATCGGATCTCGGGAGTCACCTGGATGTCCTGACATGTGGACGCACTCCTCCGGTCTTCCTCCAGTTGTTGGTCGATGAGACCCAACCCGACGCCGAAAGCCAGAAAGACCGCTCTGTTTCTCGGCGAAGCGCCGATCATTCGTCGGAAGCGGGCGGACTGTAGCTGCGCTGCGATCCCCCGCAGAGACGTGCGGTAGTAGCGGTACCGCGCAGGCAGGAAAGCCCGAGGCTGAGCGCCGAGGCCCGGCTGAGGAACCCGCACTCGCTCTCCGCGAAACTTCGCGGCTACGCGGCCAGCAGGCTTCAAAATCCCGAGCTGAAAAAGCGACCTGCCAAGTTCCAACCCGCGACCGAGCGCATGTTTCACCGACATGATTCAAAGCCGAACGCCCGCGGTCAGCCCCACTGCCTGCGACCTGTCCGCCCGGTGACGTAGAAAGGACAATGTTGACTTCATTCCTATTGGCTGAACTGTAGCACGTTGACAGCCACAATAATGACGTCAGTGTTTCTCTATGACTATATGTATACAAGGGCAGCATGGTGGCTTGGTGGTTTAGCATGTTCTCCTCTCAACGCTAGGGATTCCCGGTTCGAATCCCCATCTGGGTGGAGTTTCCATGTTCTCCTCGTGTCCGCGTGGGTTTCCTCCGGGTTCTCCGGTTTCCTCCCACAGTCCGAAAACATGGATCAAGTCTATTGAATTCTCCAAATTGCCCCATATAGAGTGTGTCTGTGTGAGTGAGTGTGTGACCAGTGATAGATTGGCGCCCTGTCCTGGGTGTAGCTGCCCAGCACCTGTGACGCTCTCCCCTGGATGGGCCTGGCGAGCACCCCCCCCCCCCTCCCCAGTAGAGGATAAAGCCTGAGATAATGGATGGATATATGTATACAAATAATGCCAGCTAATGTTTTTAAAATAAATAAAAAAAATCACACATATTTGTAGTATTAAAAAAAAAAAAAAGTATTTACATCATATTTACAATTACCATAATGACTAGTTAATGCAATGCCTGGTCTCCAAAATTAAAATGATCACTGAGCAGATACAAACATGTTGTTGCCTGACATAGCAGCAGTAGAACTACAGGTCCCAGAAGGCAGCGCAACAATTAGATGGGATGATAGGCACCTGTTTAAAAGGCAATTTATACCAAAGGCAGAGCAGTATGTCCTGTAGCACCAGTTCTGTGCTGCTATGTGGCAACAGTGTAGGGAAGAGTAGTGTGGTAAACACAGGGCCTCATAGACGGTCTGCGGTACGCCAAAGGCGGAGATAATAATTTCATTACATCGAGGTTAGGGTTGGTGTGACTTATCATAAACTTTGATTTTCTATTTAGACTAAGAGCAAACCCACAACTTGTGAGATATATAACTCCTAATAGCTGAAAAGATTTGTGTTAACTTTTTTTCTGCTTGCGGTCTGCATTTTTTTTTGCACAGGCTATATAAAATATTGTCAAAGGTGTAACTGAAGCAGGCCGGGTTGGGTCACAACAGCAACCACATGCTTCCTACATAATAGAAAAAGAAAGAATCAGACACCTAAAATCTGTAAGCATTTAATGCTATTGCTTTTCAGTACACTATTACAACCCCCTTACCCATCTAAATATGATTTAATCATTTTATTAATGTATTTGCTCAGTGCATTTAGCCTTCTATCTAGTAGGTTTCTTAATTTCTTTCCATGTTTAGGGCATCAGGACCAAATGAGGCTGGAAGAAGTTCAGCTACAGTGAACTTTCTGGAAGAACCATCCGGTTTGGTTGAATAAACTTCCCAGTGTAGTCCGAACTGCAATGCAAACATTGTGGTTATAATGCTTTCTGTATATTATTGATAAGATATTAAAAAAAAAAAAAAGTCACAAAATTCACCTCGCTCATGACCTGTCTACAGCCACCACATGGTACGATGAATTCTTTTTTCATGTCACTGAAAGGGGAAAAATACTTTAATATACTTACAGATTCTATTTTTCATTTAAATAAGTTACATATTTAAACATTATACAAATGAAACTATGTGGAAAGCTAAAAAAAAAAAAGTTAATTTTGCAATAGACTTTCTCAAAATTTAAGGAAGGTCCTTTTTTTAATTAATGGTGCTGCTGTACATGAGGTTTATACGAAGTTTATAGAAATATTTCATAAGTCTGATGTCAGGAAAATGCTTTATAAAGAATGACTGACTACTGATGTTGAAATAATAATGGGTAATTAATAATGAGACAGTATGTCCTCACAAACATAAATAACCCAACCTTTATTTTTATGATTCATCAAGCCAATATAAATGAAAATGTCCAAATATATATTGCTATATTACTGCCTTCCACTCTATTTATGATGAGCATTCTTTGTTGTCAACCTCATTCATGTCTATTGTTGAATTAATTTTTTACCTAAATTCTTGTATAGATAATGTATAAAGACTTTCAAATGGTCAAAACTGTGGTTTTCAGTTCTTAAGCCCCTGTACTTAGTGCACTCTCATTTTACAATATCAGCCTGATGAATCCTGGTATTGTCATCCTGGAATGTGCTGTGCAATCAAAAAAGAACAAATCTGAATTGGGTTATTCATTAGTGAGAGAATGAGAGAGTAACCTGATCAGTTAAAGTAACTACAGATTATAATAGGTATATAGTGTCTTTTGGACCATGCAGTTAAAGTCATTTGTGTATACATACACAAATGTGTATGTATAGATCTGTAGATAGGAATCAGTACCTGGCAATGGCAATGGCTTTAAACTCCTTGTGTCCCTCTGACACAGCTTTGGTAATGGCGACCCTCTCAGCACATATACCCAAATTATGACAGGCGTTCTCCACATTACAGCCTATAGAGAGAACACCACAGAACAGATTTCAAAATTTTTATAGACAATATAAAACTATACAGCAGTTAGAAAATTATAGTCACCTTAATGTCTTTTGATTATTATTTCTGGTTTTATTGATATTATGTGGCAAGTTTGTTAAATGATTTCTTTTAGGAGAATATTAATATATGTATACACATTTATATTTATACACATCAATCCTATTGAACTATGAGCAGAATCATTATATTTTGCAGGCCCCTTTCCCTCGCACATGTGATTAGGACACAGCAGGATGCAAGACTTTTATTCAAATCATTTAAATGTAGTTCTGGTGAATGATTAAATAGATTTTTAATTGGTACACAAAGCTGCAAATACATCAATCTACAAAATTATCTACACAAATTAATCCACTTCAATAATTATCAGTAAATCACAAACAAAACATTTACATTTAATTTTATTAGTACTGTCTATACTTGTGTCTTTTATACATCTGTATGTGGGAGAAAATAGATATAAATATAGATATAAATAGATATACAAGTTATTAGCTTTATGAAATGTAAATGTAGGTAAACATTCTTCACTCCACACCTCTGTTGTGCTTTATTATCTCTGAAATGTCAGGGACAGGCTGTTATTTTTAGGGTACAAAATGACCATGATTTGTGATTCTTGCCATGTTTATCTCAATTGGCTTTTAATCTTATTGTCTCATGTCCTATGTCCTGTTCGTATATAAAACACCCTGTCCTTCCGTCAGCATACTGAGTGAAATCAGCAGTTCTGAAGGCATAGCTGTGTCAATTATTAACATCATACAGAACAGAAAACATTTATTAATTAACATTAGCTTCAAGGAATTTTTATGCATTGTCTGTTGAAATTCAAGCATTGCCCTTAGTTTTTCTGTTATTCTAATTCATAATAAATAAACCAAATAAATAAAGTCTCACCAGTAAAGAATGTTCCATCACTTGTACGCAGTGCTGCTCCCACTCTGAAATTGCTGTATGGAGAATGAGCAAATTCTTTGGCTTTCTGAGATTTTTCAATTAGAATTCTTACATAGTCATCACCGTGTTCAGCCATAACGTTGTTTCAGTGCACACACAGTCCAGGCAGTAAGCTATTAGTGTGTAAGTGACAGTGATTGTGTATATATAGGAGAACAGGTTGGGAGGGAGTGTGATCACCTGAACTTTATGTAACAGTCAAAGCAAAGACAAAGCAAAACCTGATTGTTGACTTGAAAACCTGCTTGTTATTAATCATTATTAAATCTTAAGAATTATGTTAATCTGGAACAATGGCACATGAGATTGATTTCACAATGAAACTGTGACAGATCAAAAGTCATAACAATTAGACATTAATCATGCTTTCAACTTTACAAAGCAGAGATGACACCATCTTGGGTGTTTATTCCTAATGTTGGCTTCAAGGCAGTAAAAAGTCATCCTTACCTAAATATACACACCCACAACAGGTTGTGTATTACATGGAAACACATCCATGGAGCGTAGTATGACTGTGACCTCCGCCTAGAAGTCTGGAACATGCCTTCGAGAAGATGTAAATGGGATGGTAAATGGTCAATTTGCTAGAAAACCATCATTTAACACACTTTCATAAAGCTCACATGTACTGCAAACTAAAAACAGGAATGTGTGACTCACTAAGAAGTAAAAACATTTGGTCAATACGGTGCCAATTTTATTTTAAAATGTATTAGTGTTACTTATAAAAAAAAGCGGTTATACATTTTATCTTTGTATTTTATGATACCAAACATGACTACACTGGTTATCGAAGTTTTTGTTGTTTTGTTGTTTGGCAGTGGTGTGTGAATGACTGCAGTACTCATAGTCTTCAGCAGAGGGCAGACACGTACTGGAGAGACGCTTGCTACGGAATGAAATGAATTTTAAATCTCATTGTAATGCATTCAGTAATATAGATTTAATCAATCGAAAAGGTATTTTGATTATCAATGATTTGCAAAAAAAAAAAACATTGCAACCTTCCCTAAACTGTTTCCACAAAGTTGAAAGCATACAATTATCCAAAATGTGCTTGATTTTAAACCACTAGCAATGGAATCAAACAGACAGGACTTCAGTGATTGAGAGTTGTGCTGCACATGCAGTGTATGAAGAGTTAAACCTTATACGATGTGGATGTGTTTTTTAAACAACATGCCATCAAAACACATTTTTGCATTAATGAAAAAAGGTTCTTTTTCTTGGTGAAGCTTTTTAAAAGCCTGCACATTTAAAATCTGTAAACCTGTTTTGAATGAAGCAGTGATAAACGAGTGATAAACGTCACCATGCAGCTCAATAGAACCATGATCTGCATCTGTATCTTAACACTTGAGTATAACAATAGCTCAAAGTGTTATAGGAAGAAAATGGGTCAGATGATTTATATAGACATCTCTGCAGTAGCGGCACCACTGTCCATCTGAATGTGAGGGTGAGACTGATTTATTACCTATTTGGAAATAAAGGCTGTAGTTCTATTAAAGGAATGTAATGTAAAATGAATCCATTAATCTTATTTGAGTGCGGAACATAATTAGGAAACATGACACATACATAAGCAAAGTATGAAATGACTCAGTAGTTGAAAAAAATATATTATAAGCTGCCATTAAGGTGTCACAGCAGGGGCTTAAGCATTAAGGATCTTATAAGCAGACATATTAAAGTGATTCTGTCACTGTGCTGTCATGGTGCTGAGTTTAATATTACTAAAATCCCCCAAAGGCACAGAAATAACAGCCAGAAGAGCTGAATTGGTAGATATACACACAAGAATCTTCTGAATAGTAAAATAAAACTAGTACTAGTACCTGAAAACAGTATAATATCATTGTCCAACGTCATAGGACTGCTATCACTGGGATTTTGAGAAAATTCATGAGAAAAAAAAGACAGACAGTGCAGCGACCAACGCCATCATAAATCTACAATATTATTCTTGGGAGTTTAAACCATGTGTCTTTATAACAGTTATATTGGTTTATGTCAGAACTCATCTCAAATAATAAACATCAGGTTGCTGTACTGAAAATCACTGAAAAGCATAAATATTTCACACTCACCACACGCTGCCCTCAATCGATATGTGTGCAACTGGGAATGCTAGTGATGCTCATAAAAATTTCTGAGTGGAACCATAGCTTTGTGTTTAGCCTTTGTGAGCATGTTGAACGCAGGGTTTGACCCAGTACAGGACGATGCTTAAGGGTCCCTCTGTGTCTGGAGAGGGATTTGAAACATTCTCGTGTCTCGCACGCTTCACTTAAGTTGTGGTTGCAAATGACACCTCTACACGGGTTCAGGGAAGAGACAAAAACAGAGGTTACACGCTACAGAAGCTGTTTTGCTGTGTTTGGGAGTCTAGGTGACAAGAAGGTGTTTTTTTATTATGATACCTGCAGGATGTTACAGCATTCATATGCACTGCATGGCAAAAAAAACCCAAAAGGCTAGCCATTTGAATATTTGTGTATGATCTGGGATTGTTTTTCTTTTGGGAGGATGAGCATCAGCAGGCCGGTTACAACAAGGCAAGCAAACCAACCACTTGCCTAGGATCGAATTTAAGTCCCTCTTGGAGGTTTTGTTTATGGTGTATGTGCAGGTCTTTATATTACTATACTGCTTGGATTTAAAATCTACAAATGTCTGGCCTTCTTTTGAACTTTACTTCATTTAAAAGTTAAGTTAACGCAGCAAAATCCAGAGGCATAAAACTCTTCTGAAACGTGTTATATGGTTGATGCTGTATATTAAGCTGAACCAGCTTTTTTTTAGGACCTCACATCATTCCAGAGACTGGAGATACAGCCCTATCAAACTAATGGATGTTGTTCATATTGTATTTGTGATTTCAGTAAACTGGTGCAGCATGGCAACAAAGACCATGATGTCAATAAAAGAGCCGGAACCTTTTTGGTGCTATGTAGGAGCTTGGATCAGGGTGATGGGTCAGTCAGGAGAAATGGCTGTGGTCAGCACCTGAGGGAATGGAGCATGGAAATGAGTTCTGCAAGCACAGTGACTTTAACTACACTGTCTAAAAATGAATAGAAGATTCTGGGTCACATTTTAAGTTGGACTATTAGCTACTGTCCTGTGGAGCATGACAGATGACCACGGCCCGGTACCTGCTCTATTTGTTTTATCTGTTGTCTGAAAAGTCTGTGTGCAATCAATTTTACTGCCTAAATTCAGCTCTGAAACAGTTGAGTCATTAAGCTAAGAGTCATAGTTACAGTTTTCTAAACACTTATATTTGTGTTTATATCTCAAAACCTTTCTAAGTCCATGAATCACTTCAATTGAGCTGAAACAGGCTTCAGCAGTGGACAACAGTAAGACTGCAGGTTACAGAGATGCAAATGAGGTGTCAGTATAACTATGGTGGCTGCTTTAGTCTAGTTTCACTCAATTTCACCCAATGACCCTTTAATGTGTTTTAACATTATGTGTTAATTGAGGGCTTCATTAAACATCACCAGGGCCACGGGCTGACACAATTCCTGTGATCTTCTGTCAAATAATATCAACTAGAAAAAAAACCAACCAAAGTTTAACAAGCTGCTGGCAGTCAGTTACTTAAACTTGAGTTTGGTTTTAAGTTTGAAAGTTAAAGTTAAGTAAGACATGCTCTCTCTTACACAGTCAGGACCAACACTTCATCCTGAGCTTGTGGATCATCAGTAAACGTCATGTCAAAAGAGAATTTCAAATCATTTAAACATGAAAATAATGCTAATCAAATTAAAAGAAATTCAGAAATTGCCAGAATTATAAAGATTCAATGAATATACAGCTGTTATCAGACCGTTACAATGCAGTCAGCCAATCACAAATCCTAACCAGAACTACAGGTTGTATAACAGCTATGAATTTTGTGAACAGTATTTTTCCCTGTAATGTGTATCATTTATAAGGTGCAGTTATGGTTAATGTACAAATTTATCCCAAACGTGTTAAGTAGGGTTGAGGTCAGGACTCTTATACACTGCATGCAACATGTCTTAATAGATCTCACGATTAGCACAGACATGCTGAATCAGGATAAAGCCTTTCTCAAACATTCCAAAGTCCAAATATTTTGTAAAAATGACCTGACATGATTAACCAGCATAATAATAAACTAAACAGTTAAAGGGGAGGGGTGACAAGGTGACGGGGTGATGGGGTGACATAGCATACTGTTTCTCATGCAAAAAGACTCTGACTTTATTTTTGTGACTCTGAATGGTTCCTCTGTGCTGCGTGGTTCTCCTGACAGTCAAAAAAAATGTTATTAGGTAAATTAGAGATATTAAATTGAGTGGATAAATTAAATTATGATAAAGTGCAGAGTCCACTGGTATAAAAATTATACTCCAGAGTTACTCCACTGGTATAAAAATTGTTTAATCTGACACCTGATTCCTGTCATTGGCTTTGACAGCCTAATTGCTAAAAGGTGCACGGATCATAAATAATTTGAAGA
Organism: Corydoras maculifer; assembly: GCA_019802435.1. NCBI lineage: Eukaryota > Metazoa > Chordata > Actinopteri > Siluriformes > Callichthyidae > Corydoras > Corydoras maculifer. The sequence goes on from JAFMOD010001811.1 coordinate 283,666, forward strand.
GGGGTTCACATACCTTTAACCATAGTTATAACCATAAGTTATAAATGAGAAGGTTTTTACTTTCCACATTTTATAAACTAACTGTACTGTATTGCAAATCTTAAAATTACTTTTCATTTTAATGACCACAGTTCCATTTAAGTTAATTGCAAATCTCATGCACTTTGGAAGGCAGCATAGATGACAGGTTTCATACAAAGGGTCAAAGAAAGACTCAAAATTCTGTTTCAATGATACATTGTTCATGTCTTTAGTCGTCATGGTGGCCATGGAAACAGAAATCGGAACTGGGAAACCCGAGAGCTAAAATGATCCTTCCTTTACAGAGCAATCAGAGTACGGACCAGAAAGTTCCTCACAGTTCAACCTGCCACCCGTGGAGCTTCTTTATTTCTGTACTCCTAAAACATGAATCAACTAATGTTAGTGCTTTGCCTGCTCTTGGAGAACCTCATTGTCACCTGTAACTCAGGAGCTTCCTGTTTCCTGTAGATCTTTGATTTCCTTCAAACACCTTTCATTTTTTTTATTATTATGTATTGGATTAAACCAGATTGGGATAGATTATGTCACACATTAGTTAATAATGGAATAAAGCTTAAATAAAATAAAAATGTGAAATAACTGAACTGTAGAAGTTCCATATTTAGTTTGATGTTAGTTCACCCAATAAACTAACATCTATTCATTAGACACTACAAAAGTATCAGCATTTATAATGTGTCTTATAAAATCATATTGCAAACCAGGTTTACCAATTTAAGGGCATTACTAGTCACTGATGCTAGAGCTTAAAGGGTTAAAGTCAGGGAACCAAACACTGCATATCTGTAGCACCACGATCCAAAGTCCAATTTCATTTTAATTAAATAAAACTGACACAGCGTGTCCTTTTTCACACAAATTTGTTGCTCAACTTCATACTTTAAGGTTTAGTCTCTCAAGTAAAGCTTCAAGGACATACAAACTTTTTATATTGTATGTAATGTGTGAGTTTTACATTTTTACAGCTCTCAAGAAAGTGGCTGCAGAGAGAAGTAATTTAATTCACTGGAATTAATTAAGATGAGAAGCAATCAACCAGATGCAGATTTGTGGGGGACAGAGATCGTAAACAATTTGTTTTTATATTTCAGAATCTGCCAGATGTTGAGACTGGTGAGAATGACTGATTTTCTTATGTAAAGCAATTTCCTGTTACTGAAGGTCTCACAGCCAATATTGCAAAAGTAGATCTGAGACTGCAGAACTAATTAAACACTCAGACCAAATGTATCTTCTGCTATGTTGGACATATTGCAATAATATTAGAGTAAAAATCTATATTATAATGGATTCTATACAGTATTGAGTAAAGAGTACACTTTTCAATGTGGATAAGCATTATACAAAGAGGTGACTGATTTTTTTATTAGACATGGACAGAAATAATGTAAAACATAAACATGACAAGAATAAAAAACTTCACAGAACCCCTTGGGTGTCTTCAGACACCACTTTGAGAACCACTGATTTAAAGGTTTAATCAAGCCAGCTTGCGGTTACAACTTAAAGAGAATATTTTAAAAAGATAAAAATGTATAACCAGCGCAAACTTTAAAAAATGTGTTCATAAATCTGTAAGGACATGCATCACTGTGAATCTTCAGAATGTCTTTAGAACATTTTATTAGCCAATAGGCTGCTGACAGTTCTTGATATTGCAACCCAGACTCAGGAGGCATTAATCAGTATGAAACTTTAATATTAAATGTTCGCTATACTCAAAAAGATACTTGAGGAAATGTGGAATGTGTTCATTATTCTTTAAATATGTATTATTATGCATTTGCACTGTGGGTAATATATTTGCGTCCCTTTGCTTCCCAGGTCAGGAGCTGATGCAGAGCCGGATTATAGGAGGCTTTGCTCCCGCACCCTACTCCATCAAGTACATAGTGTCTATTCAGACCATTGTGGGGCACTTCTGCGGAGGCACTTTAATTAACGAGTACTGAGTGCTGACTGCGGCACACTGTAATATAGGGTGAGCATTCTTCTTAGGTCTGCTGCACTGTAATATAGATATATTTGTTTTTAACCCTGCTTAAAATATATTAAAAAATACATAATTAATATGCAATACAGAGATAAGGCCAAACATTTGTGACTTAAGTAATGACATTAGTGATGGCTCTAATATGAGAAACGGAAAATAAGACAATAAAGATTAACAATTTGATTTCACACAGTCGTTTCATCCATCCATTCATCCATTATCTTCCGCTTTATCCTCTATTAGGGTCGCGGGGGGGGGGGGGTTTCCTATGCCTATCCAGGGGAGAATAGTTCAGGCGCTGGTCAGATACACCCAGGACAGGGTGCCAATCCATCGCATCCATCCAGTCGTTTCAGTGTAATGATGTGTCGTCTGTAGTGCAGGGAACATGAGGATCATCGCTGGAGATTTCATTGTATGAATGAAGAGAGCAGTAGCGCATGCTGCAGGCTCTAATCCCTCACCCTCAGTTCAACAAAACCACCTACAATGCAGACATCATGCTAATGAAGGTAGGAGACAGATCATCACCATACCTGTGACTTCTGCTTCTCATCCAGTTGGTTGTTTTTTTAGTTCTTTATCAGTTAGGTAGTCAGTTTCTGAACCCATGTTGCTCATATCGCCTTGCTGTATGTAATATTGGGTTTGATTTCCTGCAGTTAGGTTGCTTTGTGTGTATAGTTGTCATGTCTGTCTCAAGTCTGTTCAGATTTGTCAGGTGAATTAGATTATAATACACTGAAGGGATAGGTAATAATTGTTTCTCCCATATTTTCATGCCAAAATCTTTTTAACAAAACTTTTTTGCATTCGAACATCAGTTGCTGCTCTGAGCTTCAGACTGCAGTGGCATTTTCCTTCTTTTGAATGTCACTTATGCAATTTAATAACAACCCCCCAAATAAAAAAGATGTCTGTGTGAAATCTAGAAATAGTTTAAGAGAGGGTGCTGTTTGCATTTGACATTTAATAAGCCTTTTGAATTTGCCTTGGATTTGTGGTGTGTACTTTACTTTGCGAAAGTTCGGACAACTTTTCACGAATGGTTTCGCTGATTTTCTAAATGTCAGTGAGTTAGCACAGCACACATTATCTACAGAGACCATATTCAAAAGTGGATTATTTATATGAATTATGCATCTAATTAAAAAAAAAAACACTTAAAAGCACTTCTGCTTTGGTATTGCTGAACCCAACTCGTCACTGAAGCACCTGTAGCCTTCACATGTAGTTGCTCCAATATATATTTATCCATTTAGGTCTTCTTCTCCATTTACAATCTTCTGTTTATTGTTATAGTTACATTCTCCTGTGATTGTGAACACACGTTTCTTCCGCTCTGCTGCCTTGTCATAGGTCCGAACTCAGAGAGAGGCAAATGTTTTGAGTGTCTGGCTGGGGCTTTACCACTAGCACTGGGAGCATCCCACTGTCTCTGAACACTGCCACAGTATCTGTTATCTCTAACGACAGATGCAGCAGTACTGACTTCTACCACGGCAACATTACAGAGAACATGTTCTACCCTGGCTATGCTGGAGGAGGAACAGATGCATGCAATGTGAGCTACACATGACTGCATCATTTTCTCATGTCTTCAGTATAACAGATTCACTGCTGTGAGCTAAAAACTCCCATTAACTTTTTTTCAGATATTATAAGTATATTTAAAATGTTACATATTATATAATAACTCCTTTGTGAATGGATAGCTGACACAATCTTTGAATTTTATGAAAACAGTGGCAAGAGTTAGATCACAGTGACAGCATTAAACCTGAAAGCACAACCAACTTAATGTAGGTTTATTAACATTTACATTACATTTGGTCATTTAGCAGACGCTTTTATCCAGGGTTAATCACAACATCCCTGGAGCAATGAGGGTTAATGGCCTTGCTCAAGGACCCACATTGTTAACTTCAGTGGACCTGGGATTTAAACCCACCGACCTTCAGATTGATAGCCCAATGCCCTAACCACTGAGCTACCGCGCCCTTTATTAAGCATCACTGTCTGTTAAAATGAATACTCTGAACTCAGTATTTTAGTTGCTTGTATATCAGGGGTGTAAAGGAATGACTGATGCTTAGGGAGGAGTGGTAGTCAATAATTAAAGGTAATTAACACACCTGCTGGAGCTTTTGTTAATGATTGGATTGCAGCCTGTATGGGCCAGGGCAAGACATACAAGTTGGATATAGTTGGATATAGAAACGTGAAATAATGGCAGCTTCACCTCACACTGTTCAGCCCTGCCCCCTCACCATAGTAAGTTAACTGTGTTTAGTGTTTTCAATATGAAAAGTTTTGTATTATATGTTAACTTGTGGTAATTATTTGTGTTAAGACCATCAGAGACTTTATGTATCATAATTGTAATGCTTGTGATGGCTGTACACCTAAAAGTATTAAAGGAAATAATAACCAGATATTATAATCCATAAGGTTAAGTGTAATATCTCTAAAGACCAGTACAGACATTTAACTGAGTTTAAGACTGGCTAAAATATATTCATTCATTCATTTCATTCATTCATTATCTTCCGCTTATCCTCTATTAGGGTCGCGGTGGGGTTCCCCATGCCCATCCAGGGGAGAACGTCTCGGGCGCTGGGCAGACAGACCCAGGACAGGGCGCCAATCCATCGCTGGGCACACACTCACACAGACACACTCTATAGGGGGCAATTTTGAGAATTCAATTAACTTGTTCCATGTTTTTGGACTGTGGGAGGAAACCGGAGAACCTGGAGGAAACCCACGCAGACACGGGGAGAACATGGAAACTCCACCCAGATGGGGATTCGAACCGGGAATCCCTAGCGCTGAGAGGCGAACGTGCTAAACCACTATGGCTAAAATATATTCTTTATTTTATTGTCACTGATACCACAATACATGCTTAATCTATCCTATAAACATGATCTATATACATTATTATATATCATCAACTGTATATCAGAAAAGTATTTTTAAAAAGTCATTAAATATGTGTTATCAATCAAAAGTTCCATAATTTTGTCTTACCTTTTAAAAGAATATGTGCAATAATCACATGCAGAGCTAAAACAAATGCATTTATATCTTTTTGGTTGTAGAATGTGATTGTACTTTGTTGTTCAGTCCTCTCACAATTGCACCCCTCTGTTTGATGTTCCTTTTGGAGAAAAACTACTTTTCCATCGTTTTACTTTGTAGTGTCAGGACAATTATGTGGAGGTTGGCTGATGGTCTGCTCCTTGATTCCGTGTAGTCACGGTGAATCTGGATCATATGGAAGGGTAGATGAAGGAAAACACATGGTCTCAGGTGATGCTGGAGGCCTTTGGCTGTCACCTTACCAACACAAAACGCTTCAGACAAACAGCAGCACACGTATGAATAATAGTGCAGTGTATAAACTTTAGGAAACAATGGCTTTAGTTTTAAATAGAAAAACGCTGAGCTGTTAATAGAGCTCATATTGTCCTCATTATGTCTGTAAAAAATGAGGATTTTTTTTCTACAATAACCTTCATCATGTTCATTGGGATCTGTGGACCGGTGGCTTAGTGGTTAGCACATTTGCCTCTTAATGCTGGGAATCCCAGTTTGAGTCCCAATCTGGGTGGAGTTGGCAGGTTATCCACATGAGTTTTCTCTGGTTTCCTCCCACAGTCCAAAAACATGGATTCAAGATATATTGGCTGCTCTAAAATGCCTCAAAAATATATAGTGTGTGTTTGTGAGTGAGTGATAGTTTGTGAGTGATTTTGGGCCTCCAAGGAACTCGAAGACTAAATCTGAGCATTGAATCCTGAAGCTGTTACCTGCAGCAGCACCATGCCTTCCTGCTAAATGGCTTTCGAAATCTTAAATATCAGGGTTAAAAAGAAAAATCAAATCCTTCTAACTCCGGTCACAGGCGACCTCTCTAACCCAAACGCCTACGCTCATCTGGAATGTTAGTGCTATTAGCTCTGAGACAGTGAACATCCATTTTTCCTCCTGATTGACTGAATCATCCAAGCAGTGGCTAAATGAAGATGAATAGTACTCGAGCACTGGTCTTGCAGTAAGAACATTTTACCTGTGAGTGCCCAGGCCTGCATTAAACCCACACTGACGTTTAAAAGAAATTGTAAAAGACTGAAGGTGAAGCGAAGCATAAATTACTGCTGGTGGATGATCTAAAGCCTAGTTTTTATTATTACCTCCCCTATATTAGCTTCATCTGCTTGTCTGTGTGTCTGGTAAAAAGTTTGCAAATGCTATTTCACCCACTTGCTGTCCGACTAAGCTGAAACTTTGCATAATTGTTCTTCGTTGATGACAACACATGAATCAATTAAAAAAATGACCAATTAATTAACTGATCAGTGGTGAATAATAAACTTTTTTGGTTTTAATTTTTTTTTTTTAAATATTTTGCTTGTGTTTAAAACTGTATTAGCTCACGGGGGGTTTGAACACAGCTCAGGATGATGTGCTTATACAATCTGAATACAATTGCTGGGTGTTTTGCAAAATGACACTATAATGAATAAGATGTGTAAATGAAAAGCTGCAGTAATACAAGGTTAAATAACAATGAGCTTCAGTATATTAACCCAACTTCTATAAATAGTAGCAGATCACAATTGAATTGCGAGCGTCAGGGATGGAGATGATGCATGTAATGGAGATTTATTATGTTCATTTTTCTCAGAAAGGAGAAATGTGTTTTTCCCCACGTTTTATTATTTTAAGTGACCTATTTAACACTTTGCACATCAGACGCTAAAGTACATATTGCTACAGAACACACTGTGCAACTGTTCGTTACATAATGCTACTGCAAGGACTGTAATTACCAGTGCTGCTTCTAACTCGCCCCCTCTTCAGACACAAGTCCTGAAGCAAGTAGGAAAAGGGAAGTGTCATCAGTTCCAGACCTTTCAGACGAAACACTTAAACGAAATGTACTGTAGCACCTGAGTCAGATTCAGAGATAGATTCAGCTGTTTAATATGTTGAATAGGCAGACTGGTAGCCTGCTGGCGAGAAAAGACATCATAATGAGGCATTCTTTATTCCAATCTTGCACCCTAGTTTCTCTCTTCCTGTCTCCTTTCTGCTTGCAGCCCAGATAATTCATCAAGTTTGCCCTCAGTGGAGCGTCAGAAACTCGAGCACTGTAATGTTTCTTAACAAGAAGCTGCCAACTGGGACGCCGGCCTCTTTGCTCTCTGTCAGTCGATTGCTGGGCTTCTTCACTAAGGCCCAGATTAAAGCTGTGTGTGGATGACATGTCCAATCCCTGTTCCATTATTGTTCAACCAGGCAGATAATCCTCTAGACACCCATGTTTATGTTCTGTGGAACACGGAGTATACAGTCATGGTTGGCACCAAGATTACACGCAACTGTATAATGAACTGATTCAGCTTATGTGTTTTGGTTTGTAAAGTAGCTAATAATTTCTAAAGTTAAGTGAAGTTAGTCTTCGATTTATGCTTGGGCTTAATAATAAAATTTATGTAAGTTATGAATTTCAATCATGTTGAGCATCTTTACTGACTTGTATAAATTGCCAGATGTTTCCATCCATCGCTGGGCCCACACTCACTTATACAGCCACCTACTATAATAGGGCAATTTAGAGCAGCCAATTTACCTTAAATCTTTGTTTTCAGACTGTGGGCGGAAACCCAGAAAACCCCTAGGAAACCCACACAGACATAGGGAGAACATAGAAACTCCCGTAGATCAGGATTGGAACCTGGATCATGGTGGTGCAATTGGTAGCACTGTAACTAATTTGCCCCTAGGTGTGAACGTGTTTGTCTTTTGGTCTGCCTTGTGATAGACTGGTGATCTTGTGGAAGAGGCTTCCAGCCCAATCAGGAGCATTGGTATATGCTTTAGCACCTCCTGTTCAACATATATTTGGCCTTACAGTGTGTGATTTAAGAGTATTAATGAAATATTCTTTTGAAACATTACAAACATGATTACAGAAATTAGTGATGCGTTTGATGATGCTGTCTGTTGCACGGAACTGTCCACAAACTCAATCTTCAAAAGTTGTCATAAGCAATTTGGTGCCTGTTTTTCAGGCTTCACTTAGTTCCAAAAAGAATTCAGAAGGCACTGCAAGCCTGGAAGGACTTCATATATCCCACTGCTAAAGAGAGCAGACAGAGAGAATGGCTTCTTGAAAAATGAACAGAGATGTTTAATATGACAGCTTGGAAGAAGAAACATAATGAATATAAACGAGTATCGGGGAGACTTTCACATACTTAGCCATAAGTTGTACTTATTTGATTCCAGTCTATGACCTCATGTCCCCATTTATTGTAGTATTTTTTTTCTTTTTTCTTTACTAGTAATTAATGTATTTGCCTCTAGTGCTCACTACTGCCACCACTAACAAAAAAAAAAAGAGGAGGTAAATAACCACACGAGATTAGATCAGATTAAATAAATGTGTGTGTCACATAAATGAAAACAATCAGTGGAAATGAAGTGGGTGGTGGCATCCGGATGCGCAATACAAGTTGATTACACATCAGTCAAAAAGCCCACACATGAAAAGCCACATAAATGGATCAGGGAGTTGTGGTGAATGCAGCATGTTAGGAATTTTGTGAGACTGCCTTGTGTCTTGTGTTTGTTTAGCGTCTGACTCTTTATACCAATGAGTCAGTCTGACTGAATCTCACATAGACATGTGCACTTTAAACACACCACCAGAAGGAACATTAGCCTTGCTCGCATCACAGAGCTTAAGATTAACGCTAGAGTTCAAAGCCTCCAGCAGTGTACTGTAAAATCCCTGTTTAACGGCATAAACTGTAGCAAGAGATGAAGGATGAAGAACTTTACTGCATGACTCACCATAACAATGCAATCTAATACAAAATGGCACGCCACTTCTTATAAGTCAAATTTTCATGAAAGCTTAGAATCTGCAATCGGCGATGTCGTGCTCAAGTTTTTAATAGCAGCACTCACTGGAGTCTACAACAATTTTCAATCTGTTCTGAAGGAGGCAGTGAGCTTGCAGGTACAACACAAGATGTACTTTGGAACTTGCATTATTTGAACCTACAGTATGTGATTATGTGCTGAGCATCTGTTCATCTTTAGAACTTACATTTATTCAGTTTCATCATAGACACAGAGTCTGCAGTTACTATTTAAATGACTCCTTTCGTACACCGGTTACACAACTAGCAGAGACTGCGAGATTGCAGTCATTTGAACCCATTTGATAAACGTGCTTTGACCTATAACGATGTGGCACTCATCTGAAAAGAGCTGCCAAGGCAGTTTGATAGAATGAGATCTAGTGTAATCCTCTGGAAAGATTACGTTTAAATAAAACCAACACCTTGTAATAGCAAAGCTTTATTAAATTATTGTTCAAATGGTCTCTGACAGGAACCTGGACAGATTTAGTCTTGAAACAACCTGCATGTTGAATGGAACATTCGCTCCATACGATGGTCCTTCCAGTCAGTAGTGTCTGAATTACTCTGTTAATACGTATTCATTCATTCATTATCTTCCGCTTTATCCTCTTTTAGGGTCATGGGGGGGATTCCCCATAACCATCCAGGGGACAGTGGGAGGAAACCGGAGAACCCGGCCTTAGACCGATGCCCAACAACTGTAACCACTGAGTGGCGTTACTGTCCAAGCACTAGCACACTTCTGCAGTAGACCAGTGCATGGGTTCTTCAATACACTTTTGTGTTGATTTAAAAAGATAGATCGTACATCAAATCTCAGACGTGACAATCCTAGAGGAGCATTACACAAACCTACATTTAAATCTAAATCAATATTTTTTTTTTTACTACTCATCATTAAAGTTTTGTGCACACAGGCAATTTCATACCATCTTTGATTTCCACAGTTCAGCATCGTTTAGGAGCCTGTTTGGTGTCTCCTATAGAACCGTGTGCAGGTCAAATTGTCCTAAATTGCTGCAATAATTCTAATTACTTTCAAAGATAAGACAGCGAGGCCTCAATCCGATCAATAAGGTAGAAGTGTGACGGACCACACGGGGGCACAGGGCTAAAAGGCAAAAAAGAGCGTCTCGGCATGTGAAGACTGAAATGAGCTGTGCACCAGACAGAATTAAAATGTTGTACATAGTTAATCAGTTTGACGTGAAGGCTGACCCGTGGAAAGGAGGAACCTTAACTCCCTCCCCCGCACCCTCAGTGATGGTATGTGCTTCAGATGATGAAAAAATCTAAATGTTGTTGCAATGCTGTTGTTACCAGACAAATTCGAGGCTGTGTAATAACAAGCTCTTTTATTATAAAGTCATTTAAAAATATTTTAATATCTGTCAAATATCATATATATTAAATCATATTGTCTGATAAGAAATAGATAAACATTGTTTAGATAGTGACATGGATTGAGATTGAGCTGAGCCAGCATCCTGCGTCGGGTTAATGAATATGTTATAGGTCCGTATCAAGCCCAGAGCAAGTGAGTGTGACCAGTCGGCATGTTTTACTAACTGTGCATCAACTTATTCCCTGAAAATTCAATACGATGTTTAATACAACAAGCATCCATTAGCGGAAATTTCACCAACCTTCATTAGTCTCATTTTGCAAGTAAACATCTCATGTTTTATTAACTATCAATCATCTGTCACTCATTTAGCTGCAATCAAGCATATTACACAAAGCAGTCGCCTTTTCCTCCTCAATTACTTGCACAGATGACTCTTCTTGCTTCTCGGGTAATTAATGCATTAATTATTTGTAAGCTTACATATTTAAGATGGAGATTTAGATTATGACTGTGCTGGGTGTAGCTATAATAATCAGTTTATTTTTTTTCACTTTGCAGTAACTATGGGTGCACAACATACAGTTTCAACATTAAAAATATTAATGTAAAAGTTATGTACATGTAACACAGAGGGAAAAAATGAAAGAAATATTGCATATATTAAGATTAAATGTATGTAGCATGTGTAGTATAATAGGAAATTATTTGAAAGTCTCAGAAGACTCATAGCTCCACCTTTTTAAACAAAAGGGCACATGTGAAAGAATAGTACTATGCATCTATAATGCTGTGTAGCGATAAACGGGCCTTAAAAATGTAGGTTCAGCAGCTCTGTCCAGTGGAAAACACAATGTCCTCACCAAACAAAAAACAGTCAGCAAAAATTTATTATCTGACTCAGCCAATGGCAAGTTCATTTATCTAACGCCCTGGCACACAAACAAAGAACTCTGTCGTTCAATTTAATCTGGAGACTGTGGGGAGGTCTGCTGATGACTGTATTAATGGATATCGTCTGCTGACAACAAAACTTCACTGTAGTTTTGTCTCATAATGAAAATCCACTACAGTATAAAGCAAATAAATCCCATTAATATAAAATGAAAGGTCACTGCAGTGTTTATCCATAGTATCTGTATAGATTACGGGTTCGATTCCCGGTCAGGGCGAACAATACATTCTTTCTGTGTCTGCATGTGCTCCCTGTACTTGAGTGGGTTTTCTCTAGGTTCTCCGATTTCCTCCCTTATCCCAAAGGCATGCTAATGGGTACATTGGAGATAATTTTGGGCTACCTGATTGTTTTGCTGAAAATCTTTTGAGAAAACACTTGGTGACCTACATCATATAAACCTTTACCATGAAGCACTAGGGACCAGAATCATTGTAAACTGACCTATAGAGTATTTAAGGGTCAGCTATGACTGAATTATTATTAGTAGTAGAATATCCGAACGTCACACTATCTTTTGACAAATTAAATAAAGCAGCACATTATACATAATCCCTTAGGCTCCAATAAAGAAGCATTGAAGTGTTTTAACCAAACCTCCACCAAGAAAAGCTCTTAACTCTTTAACACCAGGGGTGCTAAATTTTAGCTGTCACTCTGTTCCGAACCCAGCATTATAAATGTCCTCTCTTCTGTTATTGACCTGTTTCTACATGGATGCATTTGTTGCTTTATTTCGCATTATAATTCAATATATTTCACCAATGTTCTTTATAAAATACACAAAATACAAATCCCCTTCCAGTGCTAATTTGCAGAAAGTAACAACTTTGGCATCACAACTATATTTATGACTCTCTTAAGGGCAAACTGTAGCAGCTAATCCAATAGTAGTAAATTTCCAAGCTGCACTGGTGATCAGGCATGAATCATAAATAATTCCACATGGTCAAGTAAAGACCTGTCTGTTTTGAATATTTGAGCTCATTTAACAAAATGTTCTATTTCTTTGCATCAATATCCACAATTTTAATTTGTTGTCCACATTTTTGTGACAGCCTATAATACCCTCACTGAGACATCATAATATACAGTATTTTTTTTTTGTAAACCAAATGTGACATCAGTTTGTGCCATTTCCAACCCTGGGGCAACATCCGGCATGTAGACCATCCAATTCCGGGTCACAGTACATCAGCATATACACTGTACGTTTGATTTCAAACATACACACACATACAGTAATTAAAAATAAATGAATGAATTGACAAAAGGAGTCAACATTAAGGTAAAGGCAATCTGACATAACTTTTATTTTATTATAAGTTCAGCCTGTTGGTTTTACCCTCCACAGTTTTTAATGTGGCCCCTTGAATGAAGCTTTCATCAGCAGTTTTTTTGTTGGTAAATTACGTTACTTTGCAGATTGAACAGACAAAAATGACAGGTGCACATTAATTCTTAGCTTCCTCTCATCCTATGAAGTCAAACATACTGTCCTCCTGTGCCTCTGTGTTCCTTTACCACTTTCATCTTTTCTCAAGCTCATTGTTTTTTAAGTTAAATAGCCTTGCAAGACTACAAAGATGTGGTCCTGTTTTGGTCTTTTGCCAGTTCTCCAATATAATTTCCATTTATCATACGGTTCTGCAACTGCCACTGTAAAGTCGTCTTCCAAGGTGACTCACCAGCCTAAAACCTTCCTCCTACATCCACCGTAATGGTACAAAGAGTATCCTTTATGAGCTGTCAGTGTTGCTTTTAGTAAATTGAATCTTAATGGCAAATGCCAACATTGTTTTTGCTTTTAACAAGATGTATGTAAGCTCCTGGGCTAACCGGGATTTATTCACAGAGCATTATCACACAATGTGGCATGATGTCAGCAGTTAACAGAATGAAGTGTTTTGGGTGTCTGCTGCACATTTATATATTAAATTAGATTATTTTTAAACCTGCTGTTTACATCAAACTGTGGCAAATGGCTCCTGAACAAAGAAGCAGATCCTATGGGGAGTGCAGCTCTCTTTAATGATTTCCTTTTTAAAACTTGCTTTGAAATGAGGCTACTTTGAAATTTAATATAAAAAAAACTGAAAAAACAGATGGAGGCTTTTTAATTTAGTCAGACTCCTTTAGTTCTTCCTTTCTGCTAACTACAAAATGAGGAAACACAAGGGAGAATGAGAACACCAGGGTCTGACCTCAAAAACGCTCCTCTGGATTAATGTACAAAAAGTCCAACAAACATACTCCAAAATAATTCAGAAAGCCCTTCCAATAAATTGCAACCTAGATGCTATATAGGTCTCTGCAAGTGTAATGTGTCCCAAAACACCACCTGTCCATAAAGTGTTGGTGTTGCAAACAGAACCTTATTGATCAGGGTTAATTGTTACAGCCCTCAGGAAAAAAAAGCCTTACTGAAACAATTTAAAAATACCTAACTGCTGTATGGAGAATAAACAAATGACAAGCATGGGTTAAATGATTACTGTGGACTAGGTTTGCTAGTTTTAAGTCGCATGTTGGGTTAAGGATGAATTTCCAATGCAGAATTATAGTGAATATGAAGTGCAGATGTTATAACAATGCCATTTAGTGCTTATGTGAGGAAAGTGATGCTGCAGGTTGACCTGAAATGAAGGAAACTTTTGCCCCCAAATTCCCTTTGAATTATAAATGGTGCATCAGCCAGAATAATAGTATTGCTGCTGTGCAAGTAGTTCTGACAGCATAGGTACATATCAATTATAAGGCCAGGCTGAGAATGAAAAGCGCATTTGAAAGTAATGATTATTCCAGGTAATTCAAATGCAAATAGCTCAGAGGAAACAGCAGATCATCTGAAACATCCCTTTACACACAGAAACCAACAAACAGTGAGACTGAATCAGCAGATCAGCTCATGAATAGAAGTGAAGTCCTCGTGTGCATTTGTTCTGTCCGCTTTGTTGAATTAAACTTACATTTTAATGGCATCCCAGGATCCTGCATTCAGATTGCTCATTTTCTGCATGCTGGTTTCTAATATACATTCTGGATAAAGGGCAGCCGAGGTACAACAATACTGCACTTTAGTTCTGCCCTGATTCAGAAGAGGAAAAAGTGATTGGTAGGTGTGGCTTTAATAAGTGAAATTCAGCAAGGAACTCAAAATTGTATAATTTTCTAGGTTAGCTGTTCCCAAACAGATGGTTGGTATTTTTTTTCTTTCTCTCAGCACATCTGTATCAAGACTTTAATGGCAGGTGGTACTCCCTTTAGTACTGTTGAAGTTTTGGCCCTTTTTAAATCCAGATGAATTTCTCATCCAACCCTTAGAGTCCCTAGGGCTTCTGTTGAGTCTAATTAAAGCCATTGGTCTTTCCAGCAGATGTTTCTAAATCTGTCCTAATTTGTAAAAATGTGCCCCACTTAGGACTAAAATGTATACCTGGCCATGTTTTACCAATTGATTTACTTTGATTCATTCATTAAATTGTAACCTGGGAGTGAAATGTAGTACAGAATCGCCGGACACCCAATCCATCTTATTCACTGTATAATGTTTCATCAAACCACTATCAACGATTTTACTTGCAAACCCATTTAGAGTTTTGTAATGACAAAATAATCACCGTAATAAAGTTTTCCACTCACGTTTCGGTTTCCACCATGGGCAATCGTATTTGGCCGTCATGCTCTCCAACCTGTATTATTATAGATTACCAGGCTTATTGGTCATGCCTCTGTACTCCCCTTTAAGTGAGCACACAGAAGCCAGTTGAACCAACAACCATTTATCTCAAAGATTCTGGTGGCTTGAGGTCATTGTTCTGTGCAAAACATTGAAGTTGACTTTATGGATCCCTGTTACTTTATTATTGAAGTGCTGTCCTAGTGTTAGAAGCATATGAAAATAATAATTTATTGGATCATGTGACGATCTATTCAATGTCGATTGTTAGCCGTAGATTTGTCCGTGTAGTGTCAGTCAATGATTAGACTTTTGAGCTGAGGCAGAACTGGTAACTGTTTGCTCGTCTTGTCTTTTATAAATCTCTTCCTTAATTATGGTGTTTCTAACGGTCACACAAACAGATGTAGCTCAGCTAAGCTGTGTGAGCACATGATACATTCTGTGTACATAATGCTTATATAAATCCCTGTGTCATTAGCAGTGTAGTGGGTACATAGGTTAGCACTTTTGTGCTAGTTTTGTGTAGTTTTGCTACTTTTGTGTAGTTCGGGGGTACATAGGTTAGCACTTTTGTGCTGGCCAACCGGCTTGGAGCGTTGACATTAATCTATAATTAACTTTAGCATAGTCGAATGAAAATGAGTGGATTTACGCAGTCCTCTTTATTTAAGCAATAGAACAAGAGGAATTTCTATCTTGACTGTAATGGTGGCTGTTTGTTTGCCCTCTGTTTCTTTTTAGTCGATATGTAACACCCCATATTCAGAGCACCAAGCCATAGCTGGGAACACATGCACTAACATACTATATAACGGCAATTTAGAGCAGTTGATTCACCTTAAATTCATGTTTTGGACTGTGGGAGGAATCCAGGGGATCCAGAGAAAATCCAAACAGACAAAGAGAGAACATGGAAACTCCACTCAGAACCTGGATCCCCAGTGCTGAGAGGCAAACGTTCTAACCACTGCCTCGTCTCCCTGTGGACATAATGCCTTAAGGCACAACTTTGGCCACAGTGAACCTAAAACAATTCTAACACAATTATATTCCTTCAATAAAGCACATGTCAGCAGGAAAAGGGCTCTGTAGTCTCTTGCATAACAGCAGTACCAGCTCAGGATGCTTTTTTTTTTTTTTTTTCAGCTCAAGGCCAATCGACCTCTTATCTGAATTCCAGAGAAGTAATTTAAAGAGTTCAATCCAACGTCAATTTCAATTAAACTCCTCACGGGGTGACCCTTATTAATGGGAGATATTAGTGTAAATCTATGCCAAACACTCATCAGCAGGCTGTGCTGGGAATTTAAATGTAGGTCGGTCTGCTGCAGGATCTGATCGTCATTCCAGTCTCAGCCCCATGCTTAAACAGATGACATCTTTTATGACCTCATGTCTGTATAAAGAAATTGTAAACTGCCCCCTCACCCCTTTGACAGCGGTTAAGCGCCCGAGACAAAAAGTATAGCCACATGCCTACTAAATTGTTTTGACTCTCCAGTCATGCGAATCTCATTGTCTGTGTTCTTCTGCCTACTTTCACTTAACAGACGAGCGTGTGACTTGAAACTACAAATTTTAGCTGAATAATGCAGTGACAGTGTTTGTGAGGGTGACTGGAGTTCTGGCTGCTGAGAATTCGACAGCCAGCATGTGGCAGATGGCTGAGGATGTGTGTGCTTTTCTGCAAAGATGTTCTTTTGCGCAGCAAATGTTCTGTACTTTGTTTTCTATTACATTATGTGTGGCAATCGACTGTGGGGGGAAAAAACGAGCAGATGTTTCTGAAGGCATTAAATCCATTCTGCTTTTCTTTGACTGTTATGTACACGGTGCACTGCGAGCTGTAGATGCTCTCATTCAGGTCCATGGGGAAGGACAGCAAGAGATGTTTGTTAGAATATACAACATGATTCAGCAAAGGCAATATGTCGGCAGGAAAACTTAAATAGAGTGTGATTAAAAGAGAGGCGTGATTCTGTTTGCTGCGTCCCTTCAGCAAAAAGCAAAAGAGTTATTTTAAAAAATGAAGGATCATCAGGAAAGGAACATTTCTTTAAAAGCTTAGCAGAGCCAGTGTTTTTGCTTCAAAGTGAGTGCAGACTTGTTATCGTCACATTGTATAAATCAAGTGCCCTAAATCAGCTAGACAGAAGTGTTTATACTGACTGAGAGTAATTATCTGACAGCACCATATGGACTGCATGTAAATATGTTTGCAAAGCAAAAATATCTGAACAGTGATCGATAGTGGAAAAACAAAGCGCATCATGCTGAAGTATATCTGTAATGACTTTGGGATAAAAAAAAACACTATGTGAAGTTTTACTGCTGTGATTGATTAGGTGGGGAGCATGGAACACCTCCTTTATGAACTCTCATAGGAGGTGGCTACACCTCCTACTACTTATTAGCTAATGATTATATTTATTTAATGTACAATTCATTAAACAATCCAACGCCTGAATAACCTTAATACATTTATTTTGAGGTACCGTGGTGTAGTTGTTCACACGCCTGCCTTTCAGGGCGTTGGATCCACGTTCTCCCTGTGTGGGTTTCCTCTGGGTTCTCCTTTTTTTCCCCACAGCCCAAAAACATGGATTCATTGGATGCTCTAAATTGCCCCTATATATAGTATATGTCTGTTTAAGTGGGTGTGTGCCCAGTGACAGAATAAAGCCCTGTTCTGGTTGTATCTGCCCAGCCCTGCCAATGTTCTCCCTTGGACAGGAATGGGGCATGGGCAACTTTCTAGTCCGCGACTGTAATATAGGATGAAGATAATGAATAAATAACATACATTATGCTCATTTGAAAGGCTCTTGTATTGTAGACAATACCTAAGCTGTATATGTAACTATATATTTCCATAGCACATCCATAACTGATGTAAATGTAAACAGAAATCAGATGCCATGACAACCTGTCTGATGACTGCAGTCTACAAGGATGATTTAAAATGCTCGATTCTATCGGCTGTGCATGTAAATCAGCTTTTTGTGTGAGGCGTGCACTGTCTGCTGTCCCTCCTGCTGTATCAAGCAAGTGGCTGTAATGAAGGCATAATTCTTCTGTTTCACAGAGGAGCTTCGTAATTTTCCTCCTGCTGCTGTCTTGTTAGTACCGAGTATCTGCTATTGATCTTCACATCCTCACAGTTGCTCCCATATTTCCCGAACAGAATTACTGCTCATGTGGTGTGTACAATATTCATAGAGAACAGAATCATATTTTACTTTTGAGGACTATTACATAAGAAATTGATTTAACCCTAAGAGTAATGAAATCTCTGCAATTAAGGTCCTCATATCTCTGATTATTCAGTGAGCACAGGAAGACTAATCAAAGGATAATTATATATCGATCTGTGCTGTTATGTGTGCATGCAACAATGAAACTGACCCTTACACAATGCACCTCTGATTTGTGATTTGGAGTTGAAGTGCAATCAATAAACTATACTCTTGCATTTTACCATATTAAGGTCTAGTATGCAACTTTTAGTGACTGGATATAATAGTAAGCACCATGGATCTTAGTGGTTAGCATGGTTGCCACTTATTTTAAATCTTTGCAAATAATTGCAATAGAATGTTAGAATGTTGGTCCACTATTGTTGATCAAAAACCACTGACTCACAATCAAAATTTCATGTCATCCAAATGAAGTTGATATGAGCTGAGCTTAGTGAATGCAACTGGAGTTCTGCCAAACCCACAGATATCAAAGTATATATATTAATGGACTCTATTTTCTGCTCCCAGTCATGCTGAAATATTAATGCTTCTTCTCCAACACTTTGACGTCAGATACAATGTCAAATATTTTCTGGCCTTGTATTTTGTAATTAGTAATTACATGAGGACATGGCCAATGTAAACTGTCCTTATTTAAAATAGAGTAAGAAAGAAGTTTATATGTTGGTTTAAGTGGCCGGTGCTGAGGGTAAACGGCACCATATATATCCTCTTAAGAATCACAGCGTTGTATCAAGAGACTACTTTCACACCCTGTCTGTAAGCTCTCGTCTTCCTTTTAAAAGTCCTTGCTTTAACTTCAGTGTGTGTGTGTTGTGTGTTGTGCTTGTGTGTGTTTTCGTCAGATGAAAAGGCAGTGCCTTGCTTGGCGCAGACAGAATGCTCTCGAACGTTGCATAACACTGGATCATCAGTTCATAACCATCTAACAGAAAACAGACACAATAGTAAAATCTGCAGACCTAAAATAAATGCATACACAAACAGCTTCTGTTATAGCGTTTTTATTTTGGTGCACAGACATCTGCAGTATACCCTTTCCAAAAAAACTGCTTTGAGGAAACTCACATACATAATGCAAAACACCAACATATCCCCTTTGTGTCTCCCACCAGACAACGACGGCTTATCACTATGCCGGAATAATTAAGAGTTTTATTTCGTTGGCCAGGCAGACAACATTTACATCCGTAGTGTCCCTCCTCTTCCGTCCTCTCTTACTCTTTTCAGACTCTGTTATATAACCAAATCTGATTTCTGACACTTATCAAGGTCATGGCTGTATCTTCTGAAACATACTGACCAACAAGAAGGGATATTGCTCTCATTCATTAGTTTCATGAAGCTTTTGCACCTCCCACAAAGTCTTGCCTCACAGCAACAGGACTCATTTTAAAAAGCTGCATTTACTATCACCAATGTGTGGATCAAAATGTCTCCAGACAGAGTGGGACTGCTTCCAGCCATACATGCTGCTTTTCTGAGATGCCAGAAAAACAGAAACAGCTGTAATTTGGTACCCAGCTGAGAGATCTAAAAGCATGATTCAAGGAACTGTTGCATTCTCAGATGTTCAGTCTGCATTTTTTTTTTTAATTTATAAAAAGATTTATATTTGTATTATTGGCTGCTTAACCTTTTAGCCAATGAGATCTACTGTGAGTTTCCCCCCTGTACTTTTTTGTTAGAGTCAGTTACTGGAATTTTCTTGTTTCATCATTTTTGCAGTTGTGCATCAAGCTGAAAAACAAGCAGCACCTAGTTGCACTGCAGTCACAGACAGAAGGACAGAGAGACAGACAGACCGACAGACAGACAGTTTATTGCTTTTGAAAGGGAAATTCCAGGCAACCAGATGGCTACAGAAAGCCAGAGTGAACCTAATGTCATCGTTTTTCATTCTTCTGCGCCCGCTGTAGTGACTGTAGTGAATTACCCGCTGCCTCGATTCTCTTTCTACTTCAGACACTTCACAACCTGCTGGTTGTCCTGTTTGCTACAAGATTGATCCTACCTCGTAGCCTTAAGAGATTTCATTTATCACCTCACAGCCTCACTGAAAATGTTTCTCAGAGGTCAGTACTCCTGCTCTCTTTGTACACAGAATCGGTTCAATAGATCTTAAGGCTTCTGTTATCACTGATGCTAAAAGGAAGTTGCCTTCTCTTTCCAAGTGCAAAGATTACTAACCACCTTTCTCACCTTGATTCCTAAAAAAAAAATAAATAAATAAAAAAATAAAAAAAATAAAAACATTTTCTACTCTGACCTCAGATGATCTGACTATAAACTGTAGAGTATTTTTGGATGGCAACCTCAGATTTTATTTTATTCACAATGCATAAAGCACCAGATCAGAAAGATTTATTTAACTCAACATGAGAAGAATATCATATTTCACAGCCTCTGAAAAATTTCGGATTTTTAGACAGGCTCTAGACATTTGTTTTCAGCCTCCGTGTTTGCTTGGCTTTTATAACACCCTATATTTTCACTATAGAGAGTTTAGAAAGCCTGTCTTTCTGATATACCCAGATTACACCTATGGCTTAGTGTTTTACCTAGAAACAAATGTTTCTTTGCTATTTTTGGTTTCAAAATGTCATAAGGTTTTGCTTTACATAATTTCTCAACTTCAAAAACCTATTTCCTGGCTTCTAAGTGCTTTAAAATAACTTATGATGTCTTGGAGCCTTTTCACACCAAAACTGTTTCACTCCAATGAAGTGTAATCCTTCATTAAATGTATTACACTGCAGGTGTTAGAGCCAACACCGAGCGCAGTGTGACTTTCTGCTGTTTTACTGAGCGGTCTGTCCCAATTCATAATACATAATGATCAATAATATAATTAAAAGTTGTCACATCAGTTTTATCAGGCCTTTTTATTAATCCGGGATTTTAATGTCAAGACTATAATAATGTTTATCACGATCATGGCTCAGCTTTTCACAAAACATGGTCTCACACTGCAGGTCTTTGAAATAGAGCTCTGTGCCATGTGACAAACTACTAAGTTGTATGTTATCATTTAATAAATGATGATTATTTAAAGTACTAGACCAAAGTTATCTAGACTTTAATCATTCTAAAAAATAACTCAAAATGTCCTGCATGTCATCGCCAGCCTGGAAAGACTCAACATGTCCCACTGTGAAGGAGAACAGACAGAAGGTGCGGGTTCTTGTGGGATGAACAGAGTTGCTTAGAATGACAGCTTGTCAGAAGGAGAAAGAAAGTGAATGTGATTGCAGATCAGATTGCAACATGTGAATAACTATATTTAAATAGTCACTTTTATTTTATTTGGTTTCATGCTTATGACTAAAATACATATATGCAAAGTGGCAGGCCTGAAGTATAACAGTTGAAAGGTTTATTTTATTTAAACTAACACTATTCTATTTATTCCCACTGTGTTTATCGCAGAGAGAAATGTTTGCTCTAATAGAGTCTTGTGGAATTAATTATAATACAGAATAATCACAGTCCCCCAGGGCAGTATGAAGGAATTCTGACATTAAGCTCAGATGTCAATCACAGTGCTGAGCATCCCTAAGGAGAGAATTAAAAAGCGGTAAACAGAAAATCGGAATGAGGCCAAACCTTTGGATTGTGTAGAAAAATCACAATTAAGTTCTTTAAAAGTTAACACTAAACCTGAGTGTATACTAAATCAAAATGTTTCTTTAGCATCCTTGCTTTTGAGCAAATAGATTTTGGATATGATTCTCCGACAGAGTGGATGAGGTCTTGTGTGGAGTTTGCATGTTTTTCTCACATCATGTGGGTATTTATTGGGATGTTTCACAGTTCTGACGGTACAAAATTGCCCCTTAGTATGATGAACATGTATATAGAGAGTTGCAATGCACTGGTAACCATTTCATAGTATTACCTTGTGTTTTGCACAGTTACACACTCTACCTCAAACTCACTACCTTAATTGGATGAGGGTCTAGAAAATGAATGAATGAAGTGTTTAAAATGTGTATAGAATGCAAAATGAGTAGAAGAGTATTAAGCTTCAAGGGATCCTGTGTATTAGCACATGGGGATGTGGCCTCAGTCAGTTGAGTTCATGCACCACAAAGCCTATAACACACTGATGCACATTACGAGAGGTCTGAAAAGAAAATGCAGTTTGAAAAAAATCATCTGCTTCTCTATTAAAAAGGCTTTTATTTTCTGAGATGCACAAACAGCAATACACACATGAATGCACACAAAGAAACCAGCACAAATGTGACTCTCATGCTTGGAGGTAGATAATATAAAGCCTTCAAAACTTCACTATCAGAAAAGTATCAGTCAGAAGTCTGGACACGGAGTATACGCCCACTTCTTGCTCCATCATCTATTTTCTCCATTTACCATCTAGATGGACTTTGTAGTTTTACAATTACATACTGTAGTCCATCTGTGTTCTTTGTTGTTGTTAGTCCCTGTTGGTTCTCTGTTCTCTGTTGGTTCTCAGGAGCATCACAGTACAGGTATCATTTGGGTGGTGGATTGTTTATTGTCAGTTCTGCAGTGACTGATGTGGTGAGGGGGCTTTAGTACAGCAGTGCTGCTGTAGTTTCATTTCTCCACCTCAGTGACACTGCTGGGATAAGAAAAATGTAATGTACACCATAAACAGATGGACTACAGTCTGAAATTGTAGGACTACAAAGTCAAGAATCAGTTTATTTGATATTCTACCACTGTAGTGTTAATCTCTGTCATAAAAGTCTTTAGCCCATGTTTTACTAATATTTTGACCGTAACTGTATGTTTTTATTTTGTAATCAGCAAAAGGTCTATTATACTAAGATGCTACATAATACAGAGAAACTAATATTGCGGCTTAAGCTACTGTACTTGTGTATAATGTCTATAATATGCATCATTATGGAGCTTTGAGATGGTTTCATTGCAGAGAGTTTGCAGTCTGCCTGGCTTATTTTTTATTAATTCCCTGTGGACTTGTGAATGATGCACAAGTAAGCAGAAAGTATAAGCCCTAATAAAGCTCAACAGTGTTTTAAACTGTCTCTTGAGGAGCATTTTGTCTTTTTCATTAAATATTAATTTCAATAAAGTAACAGCACTTATTCTCATATTTAACACACATTCAATTTTATTTGACTAACACTACTCGTCCAGTCTCACATTTTGTGCCTGAACACCAAAATTCAGTTTGAGGTCTGAAATCTTTCACGCTAAATCTGCTTCAGACACAGCAGATATAAAAAGAGAGGGTCCTACAACCTCAGGGTAATCGGCAACTGGCAGGTGCACACATAGAGGGGATGTGCCTTCTGAGGAGACCTATGAAAAATAATTGAGTCTCTTCTATTGCACATCTTTAAGTGCTATCGATGCCCGAAGGAACAGTGAAGTTATGAGCTTTTATATAATGTATTGCAGGCAGGACTGTAATAAGCAGAGTCTAGCCAGAGAGAACTTGTTCTTTCAAGCAGGATTTGTTTCAGGTCAGCACTCATTCGTTGACTTTGCACAGCTTCCTATGATGCTTATCAATGCCATTGATTGAATCTTATAACGTCTGTATTTCAATTAAGCCGTCATTAAGTGTGAGGTTTCTCATTACCATGATGTCTTACCAATGGCTGACTCGGGAGTTCTCCCGTGAAAATTGCATCTTTCCCTCCTATCTTCATGAACTAACCAATTTCTCTAATTGCTTGTATCTTAAAACTTCGCTTTTAACGATAATGGGTAATTTAAAAAAGGTATTTGGACCGAAGACCGCTTCGTTTTATAACCCAAGTACCCTTGGATGGAAATGTTTAATGCTAATTGGCAGTATATAAAAGCTGGATCCAGTCACTTTGCTATAAATGCCAAAGAGAGACACCCTGATGGTGTTAGAATGCACAAATAAAGCACTCACCTATTTATCAGCATTATTATATAACAGATTAGTGACTGAAAGCTGTCATAACAAACATTTAGTGAAATTAAAAGCATGACATTTATTATTTCTCTATGGCTTATTGTAATGTAATGGCAACAAAGTTGCTGTTCTGGTTTAAAATGATCAGTAATATTATAATACACTGTTTATTCAATTTTAAATTAGGCTTAAAATAAAGTTAGCTTCGTGTTTCAGGCTAGCAATCTGAAAACTGGGGGCTCAAACACAAAATCCACCAAAATTTGCCATCATGGGCTCTGACCCCATCCATCAAGTCAGGATACTTGTTAGTCAGATAGATGTTTTCCAACCAGGTTCTGATCCCTGGGGCTCCTTATCTCGTATTTTTGGTCTCACAATTTTAGTCTATTTAAATAAGTTTTTAAATATTGATGATTACTTTGCCTAACAAATGCCAAATATAGATTAAAAATAGAAATAAATCAAAATCATCATAAATTATTCAATACACTGGATCAAACATAACATTGTAATCAGGCTTTAATGTGTGTGTTAGACTGAAAATAAAAAAAATCTTTGTGTGTGTGTTTGGTAAGCTGTGTAAATTCATTGCCTATTCTTTGTCGCCTGTGTGCAACTACCACTTTGCTAATTAAATTTAGCTCAAAAACTAGTTCATTCTACGCTCATCCAAATTTGCAGCTCACTGGCATTGAAATATTTCAAAACTGTCGCAAAAATCTAAAAAGATGCTTACATTTAACCATGATGCAACACTCACATGTAACAGCAGTTGCCGGATCTACACATCAACGCTGTTAGTTTGGTAAAAGTCTGTGCATTGTGGCTCTTTCTTTCGTTGCTCATGTATTTGTAACAGACACTTTCCACACTGTCCAGCTGGTCTGCTATGCCACATACTGCATTTCCCCCATTAGAGGAACGATTGCGTAACCAACAGTGTGTAGCAGTGAACGAGCTCTAAAGGGGCCACAACGTCATTACCTGTGTCACCATGTCACCCGAGAATCATTGATCAGAAAGCCTTATGTAATTGTCGTCATCAGCAGTCTACTTGCGGTATTTAATAGCAGGGCTAAAGAACATTGTAGGATTTTAACCATGACATGGTTGTTGGCACCAGACAGGTTGGTTTAAATATATCCAGCAGATTTGTTGTTGTTCTGAAGTAAATGTATGACTCCAAAAACCAAAAAACATGTAAACAAAGCATCATCAAACTCCTCGAGCAGTTTAAAGGATGTGGTGCAAACATCAGTCAAACCAAACCAAGCTTATATTTGGGTTTCTTAGGAACCACAGATCATTTTGGCACCCCACTGGGTGAGCCCTTAGATTGGTGGGAATGAAACATGTTCATCTGTATTTCTTTCTTTCTTTCAGACAGGGCATGCAACATTCAGCAGTTTAGTCTCTGTAGGCTACAAATCGGCTGGTGGGCGGCCAGATTCGGCTCTGTAGTGCTAATCACAGTGCAGATCTTGGAGCTGCAATATGTGGGAATCACGTAGGGAACAGCTGCTTAACTTGGCTGCATTTATGAGGTGTTATATAATGAAAACACACGGCATCTGCTGTGCAAGGCGACCAGGTAAGGGGCAGAATGAACAACAGATTTGATTGAATGATTGCAGATTTTGGAGAGTGTGCTGGCTGATTTGTTCAGCCATTTCATTTTACATTAGGTTGGGATCAAAGCCAGGCCGCGGTTTCATTCCGAAATTCTATCAGGTTAATATTTGAAGCACTCTGAGCCTTGTTTGATGCTCTAATCTTTATATTCTCATAAGTGAGAGAATAATCTGACACTGAAACTCACAAGTCCTTCTATTTTTGTGACCTTTTTTATTTACAAGCCGTGGGCAATACGCTCCAGGTTAGATCCACATGTCAACCGAAGAGTGGCTCATGTGGACAATACAGGAGGAGCCATATTAGAGTTTCCATATAAGGGCGTCTGTGGCAGCAGGATAAAGGAAAGGATAACGTTAAGGGCTTGGATGGTGGAACCAGGAACAATAGACTGAATTCAAAGAGACTGTTGGAGGTTCTGTTAATGGTGTGCAACCTATATGAGCTAGGGCGAGACATTCAAGGTGGAGAAGTTTTATAGCAGTGACAGGAGCGCAGCATGATGGCACCGACACCAGCCCACAGTTCTTATTTGAATGCGGTCCTGTGTTTGAGAGGAGATAATGAAGAGCTAAACGTGGAGGTACAGATTAAACAGTTTAAATCAGTTTTCCTACATAAACATTGAGCTAGTAAAGCCAGTAGAATGCAAAGAAAAACATGCACACACTTTAAACACTTAAAATCAGTTCTCGGGCTGGACGCTGAGATTCATTGATCAGGTTTGTTCAGTCCCCAGCACACCTCGTTCTCCCCTTTGCTTCCAGGACAGCTCATTAGCACCTTTTCGAAAACCTTCCCAGAGTGCCGTTTCGCCTCTCTGCCTCCTGTTATTCTGTTCCTCTCTGCTCTAGTGACAGGAACTTGCACACAGTCACAGTTCTTTGAACCAATCCTGCAGCCCCATTCCTTCAGTCTGCCTCTAAATATGTCTCTGGCAACTACAGAAAAGCGAATCACTCCGTCCTGTTCCAGCGTACGGCAACAGCACAGAGGAAATGTCAGTGGGTGCTGTGATGCTGTTTCATTCCCCGAGGCTCCTCCTGAACAACATGTGCTGTGTGATTTGATGCAGATGTCGCCTGGATTCCCCGCAGGGTCATACATCAAACACTTGTCTGTTTCACACATGGCCAGGGTGATGAAAGACTCCTTTTCTTCTTCCGGCATACCTTGCCACTGCCATCTGGATCTTCTCCTCCTCCAAACAATTTGTGCAGTATGGTACAGTGATTTTATCTGAAGTGGTTACTCAGTGCTTAATGTGTCTGTATGTTCTCCACATGGAGTAGGGTAAATTTGGGCAGTAAATGGGGGAAACAGATGGGGGGGAAACGAAAAAGAACAAAGTGCAGGATGGTGACATTAGGCAGATGTGTTGGTGTTTTTTGAATGAGACCACAGAAATGTGCATCCATCCATCCATCCGTTATCTTTCCACTTAATCTTCTTCTAGGGTTGCCGCGTATAGTATAACCCTATTCTAGGACTAAGAATGAAGGTTTCACCCCCCCCCCCCATATACAAACACACACACACACACACACACTATGTGGGGCAATTTAGAGAAGCCAATTTATCCAGGTTTTTAAACAGTAGTAGGAATTTGAACCTGGATCCCCAGCGCTGAGAGGCGACTGTGATAACCACCAAACCAAAAAAAATGTGCTTGTTTTATGAATCCCCTTAATACTTTGATCAGCATTTTGTTTAAGGATAGCTTCACAATGTTAATCATGGCTGAAAACTAAACATGTACATGTAGAAGTGTTCGCGTTCACACTGATCATGCACAAACAAGCCCGATTTTAAATACAGGGTGTAAAAGTGTGATCAGATAAATTCTCAGTGTTCATGTTACATGATGCTCATTAGATCAGGTGGATGATGAAGTGTGAAAGGAAGCAGCTGATTTGAATTGTATGTGATGGCTGAGTTAGAGTGTTTATGATTATTTCCGGAACATTCTCATCATCTGACGAAATGTCTGGTATTAACAGAGCTGAGTGCGTGAGGAGAGGTTTCTGCCTTCATCTCCACAGCCCACTCACAGTCTGTGTCAATCTGCATAACCGTTTGTGGAGAGACTGTTCATCTGAAGCTAAAAGTACAGAATGGTCTGAAAAAATCTATACAAGTCATATTTGCTCTGATAGAAAATTGACCTATAAACTTCCATTTATTGCAGGATGCCCGACTGGTCCTAATCCTTAATCTAATTTAAAACCCTGCTATCACCTGCTGTCTCTGCTCTAACCCAAATCTGGCCTTTTTCTGATATTTAGAGCTGATATCACCTGATATATTTTCTGATATCTAGGACTGAGCCTCCTCGATGTGAGTGTGTAAACCGATTTTGGCCTCCACATGTGTAAACCACAAACACACACACGCACACACACACTTTTCACAAACAGCATCTTTGTCTACAAAGGATTTAATAACATTTATTTTCATGTACTGTGATGTCATTTAGTGCAACTGGCGTGACAATTTGTGAACATGTTTAAAACCACAAAGCAACGGTATGAATGCATCTAAGACTGAGACATAACACTTAAAGTAAACAACAATGGGATGCATCACCTCTTACATTAGTAAAGCTTATTTACCTTTAATCACAGATCAAGCCACTATAGAATGGGATATCTCGGAGAAACGCATTATTGTATTTACGTTTTACCTATTGGTCCCAGATATTTCACAGTGCAAGCCAGAGTCTTTATTGAAAATCTGTCCCTCCTTAAATGCCACATTCGACGTCTCCCTTGTCCATACAGTAAACGGCGAGCAGGGCTGTAATGAGCAGCAACTGTAAACCAGTCAAGTCGATGGCTGATCCCCTAAATCATGGATTAATTCATTAGTGCTGCTGCTCCAGTCTGATGAATCTTTAAGTAGCCACAGAGGTTTCGGCCAGAGGGAAAGTTCTGAGGGACTGACGAGTAGAAAAACTTATATGTAGTCATACAAACGTTATCTATTCAATTGGCACAGATAAATCTCAAAGCTCGCGTTTACAAGAAAGTCATACAAATGGCTAAAATTCTGGTTCTTCCTTATTTGTTGTGCAGTCCAAGGACATCAGTCAGCACCCTGGATTTGTTATTCCCACTTAGTTGCTTCTTGGAGTACATCTGTACAAGAATAAGTATTGAGGCTGGTCCCAAATTGGCTGGTTCAAGTAATAAAACAAAGGGGAAGCAAGTAGACTTTTAATCTTGTGACCTTTTAACCAAATATTATAAAGCGCTTATAGAAGTCCATTATGGGATGTAGTTGATCAGATTAGCACTGTGCAGTGACAATTTGATTTTCTTTGTGCTTTAGTTTTGTTGCCCAGCAATAAATCTGCTTTTTCAACTTTTATTATAAAAAACAACCAATCGACATAAAAAACTGCCGATATGGGAAATTAAAGTCCTGATCGAGTCATAGAAATGGGCCAGCCCCAAGAAGTAGGTGAAATACCAGCCGTAGAAAAATAATCAGGTCAGACCAGTGTGCTGAGTGTCATGTGCACTTCATCTTTGATAGTGATGGAAAACAAATCAAGTCCATTAACTATGTATCCCAACTCCTGCTCTGCAGGTTGCTCTTGTGCAAGACCAGGTGGATCAGCACTTGCTACTGCTGTCTCATGGTCGGTCTTTTGCTCTTCTTTCTGTTCTTCCTCCTCTTCCTCTTCTTCCTCAGTGATCGAAAAAAGGTGGTTGGAATTACCAGGTTTGTCAAATGGTGGTCTATAGTGACACTGACCGTTTAGCAGCTTCCTCAAGGGCATCAGTGGCATGATGTCCTCTCCCAGCAATTCCTGCTTGCGGTGCCTAAAGTCACTCTGACGTTTTAGCCTTTTGAATTCACTAAAAGCTGAAACTGAGTTCTGATACAGGCTGAGGGCAATCGCCCGGGCCTTGTCTGGCTTGGCCAGGAGCACAGCATGACATCGTAGGACCACAGCCTTGTGCTTGACCTGGTGCCGGTAGATCCAGGCAAAAATCTTTGGTCGGTAAGGATCAGCTGTGCAATACGTGATCCGGTTGAGGGTGTAAAGGTGCACAGGCTTCCGTCTGGCACCCATGCGGATACCATGTGGCCCCACACTTAGCATCATCTTGGCACTCTGCTCACCAAAGTTACTCGATGTCCAGATCTTGGTAACCGCATCGTGGGTGCAGCCCTCACCTTTAGCCAGAACTGTCACTACGCTTCCTAAGTAGCGCACACTGTACGTGGGCTCTTCCTTGTTCAGCTCCACCTTCTGCCGCTTGCTGTGGAATACTCCGGTGAGCCAGTGGAAGGGACATTCAGGCACCAAGTCTGGGCAGGATCGCAGCAGCGAAGACAGCAGGGACTGGTAAGCAAGTCCTGCACTTAAGCTTTTGGCTTTGCTCTTCGATTCATCCTCCACCAGGACAAACTTGCTTCTCTTCCAGGGCAGCATGACCCCCCCACTAAAACGAGGGGCTTGGTGCCCCTCTTCAAAAGCAAACAAATGAGTGGTACTGCTTATTAAAAGTGTAAGAGAGAGCGGAGAAAACCGTTCTGTCACAAGCTGAAGAGAGACTGAGAGCAATGAGGTTTAGCTGGTCTGCTCCAAAGCTGGTTCACATGCCCCTCCTTCCTCTCCTCCTCCTCCTCTTCAGAGAGAGAGAGAAAGGATGGAGCAACGATCAGAAACGAGCTCTTAGAATGATTTTCCCCCACAGCATCGATTCTTGTCTCATTTAACCAGAATGAAGATAGAAATTAAGTTTCACTGATTTATTGCAGACATGTTCTTTGCAGCTAGTTTGATACGAGGTGAAATGTAGTAACGCTGCTAAATGAGTCAAAACAAAAGTTCTGAGTACCCAAAAAAACATTTTTTAGTTTTTTAAATATTTCCACTGTTCTTATAAATTCTTATATAACCATTTAATCTGCGTTAATATGTTTACTATTAAAGTAATATAAAAATATGAATGTTAATGGGGATACTTTCTTGAACAAGACCCTGCGTGATGAGGGACAAAGGACCAGGGGTAAATCTTTTTTTTTTAAGTTTTTGGTTAAGGAACTAGACTTGCAACCTGAAGATTCCTGGTCCCACCAAGTGCTATGGCAGAAGTGCCCTTGAGCAAGGCACCTAACATCAATTGCTCCCCAGGTGCTGTGTACAGGACTGCCCACCTCTCCGGGCACGTGTGCTTACTTCACTCAGTGTGCGTGTGTGTGTGTGTGTGTGTTTCACTGCACCGATGAGTTAAATGTGCAGAACAAATTCCTCTGTGTATAAGCACTCTAGGCAAAAGAGATCCCTATCACTTTAAATGCAGAAACAGGCCGAGACTTTGCCGAGCCAGTTGATTGATTCCGAGTTGAAGTTCTCAGAAAGAGCTCAGAAATCCGTTTATATAAAAAAAACATTTGGAGCAAAACACTATACACACGTATATGGGTGCATATAATTTTAACACCACAGACTGAAAGAAATAATTTCTTTAAAGTTGCCCAGTCTGGTATAATTGCTGCATGATTAATTTGTCCATCATACTAAACACACAGAAAGCGTTTAAACTGGGTCTTGATCATTTTAAACAGATAATGCAGAAATATATTTCTAGGCCCTTTTAGTTCACATTAGCGTGAAGATTGAAAGGCTATTACTGCAGCCTTTTGTTATATGGATCTCATTTTGTAATTTATAATTCCATGGCTTCTAAAGTACAATTTGTCTACAATGGGCTCCGTTTGGAGACCTTCATGACAGCCATACTGTCAACTAAATAATCCCCTGCTATTTTAGTGTCTCTTTTTCTGAAGTCTGAAGTATATAATAGCAGATGGGGATGTCAGTGGAAGCTGTTCAGACGGCCGGGTCAGCAGTGATGAATCATAGAGCGGCATTTCTATCGGCTGTGCAGAGGGAGACAGTGGGCTGTGCTAGCTGAGATGAGACCCAGTGTGATTGAGTCCCATCTGGATTCCGGATGGTGATCACATATATGTATAAATGAATAGACACTTAAATAACACATATAATATTTCAAGTCAGTGTGAAATCAGAGTTTAGACCTCAGGCCAGAAATAGATTAGATGTGAAATTTTATTTATTATTTATTTCATATTATTTTCCCCTTTATTCCTTCCTCGCCAAGATTTCGGGTTGGCTATGTGCTAAGCATCTGAAATTCTGACATCTGCAGTTACCTGTTTCTTCATTCAGGCTGGCTTATGTTAGCTCATACATTAGCTACATTACACCAGATGGCAGTACACATGGTGATCTTACCTTCATTGATGCCATCTGTGATGTTTGGTCTTGCCGTGCCAAAAGCAAAATCACTGAACAACCAACTGCTGATTGATCGATTGATTATCTATGAACATGTACTTTAAAAAAAATTTAAACTATTGAGATGTTTTTCCTTAATTTATTTAAAGCAAATGTATCTCTTGCAGCCATAAATAAGCAACAAAAATCCAATTTTTGACTTTATTAGTTAATTTTAATAGGTGCTGTTGTCTGTAATGTTGGTAAAGACTTGGTCTTAGACATTTATACCATATATAACATTAGTATGTTTTTGGAGTCAACCGCTTACTTTAACATGGACCCATCGGCTCACATTATGAATTCATTTTGTGGCTGCTGTTTTTTGCATTTCAAAACAATACTACATTGAATTTCAGAGGCCAAGTTATAAATGACTAACCCTTCACGTCCCTTTAAGTTACAGGCACTAAAAATTGAATGAATTATTTTTCCAGATTTATTTAAACAAAACTGATTTAAAGTCTGTCACTGATCCAGAACAAAAACACTGAAATAAGTGCTAATGCAGGTCATTATAGGAAGTCATTTACCAGCCATACTGTCAGCTGTGCGGTCTCTCGACTCTGTTTGTCAGGTCACTTTAGGTTTGGGTCTGTGAATGGGCAGATGCAAGTGCTGAACATCTTCTACCTTGAGCATCAGCCAACATTATAACCCCCCTTTCTTTATTCCATCTTCCGGGAGATAAAAGCAGCTACAGAACATATTCAAGAGGTACCTGGAGGGATGGCAAGTCCATTAAGTGAAACTGCTTTTTAGGAAAAAATCAAGTGAAAGCAATTTGTTCGAGTGGAAAGAAGGCGAATGGCAGGTAATGGCATGGTGCACATGCTCATCGATGTTTTTGGGCTCTTGTTGAGTCCGTGGCAACAGAAAGCATGGATTTAGAATTCGGTGCGGCAGAAGATTAACGTTCGGGGCAGAGCTGGGGCAGCACTAGCTGGCCTTTACGGAGATTGATGAACGGGGTGCATATTGACTTAGCTGCCACTGGAGTTAATGCTGCAAAGCAGGGATGGGAATGAATGAGGGTGAAATAAGAAAATGCCTGATGAGAAATTAACCTGAAATAACCCTGAGAGTTTTGACTTTACTGAGCTTGTTGCTGAACTCATTACTTCGCACTATAATGTCACCAGAGCAGAAGTATTTAAACTTTAACAACTGAAGAATTTTACATTCATTTCTTTATCCTGTTTATTCATTTATGTATTTCAGAATAGTACTTTAGACTGGATACGTCTGTTAATGGATATCCTGCTTAGACTTGAAGTTTTAAATATGGACATAACTCCACACTCTTTGACCAGTGATTACTGGGATAGGCCCCATCATTGCCTGTGCTACCCTAATTAGGGTTAAGGCCCTTAAAAAAAATTAATGAACGCATTTACTTTGAAGTTTAGAAAGACTCCAGGACAAGAAGTCTCATGAATTCCAAACGTGTCCTTCTTTGGAGCCGAGGGCCAACAGCCGTCACAGAGCCTCCCCTCTTTTTGATTACATAGAAAAATGGGGCAGCTCTCAGTTCCAAGCAAATACATTATTAAAAAAGGCTGTGTTGTAGTGGCTCTTCATCAGCATATGAAAGGAGAGAGTGTGAGGGAATTAAGTGCTTGTCTCTTGCTAATGATGAGTTAAAGGAAGCCAGCCAGAGTTTCTGTTCCTCTCGTGTAAAGCCATTTGTTTCCTGGGAGCATCAATCGTCCTGTAAATAATAAGTTTGGCTTAAAACAAGATTAATATTCCCATGAGGTTTAAAAGCTGGTGTAAAAAAAAAGGAAAGGGCAAACTAGCAGGTGTGGATATTCATGTTACTAAAGATTAGGAATTATGTTCTGTTACTGCGTAGGTTCTTTAAAGGTGCTTAAATCACTGAACCAATTACAAAACGAAACAAGAAAAAGAAAGTATTCTCTGCATTACTTTAGTAGTTACAACTTGTATTTAAGTATACATACTCTATATAGACATAAGTATTAGGACACGCCTCCTAATCACTCCAGTTTCCACAGATGTGTAAAATCTTATTGCTTCTAACTTAATGAAAACAGTTTGGGAAAAAGCTATTTCTATTCCGGGCGGCACAGTGGCTTAGTGGTTAGCACACTGGTCTCTCAGTGCTGGGGATCCAGGTTCGAATCCCGATCTGGGTGGCGTTTTCTCTGTTTCTGCCTGTGTTTCCTCCGGGTTCTAAATTCTCTAAATAATAAATTCATTTTAAGTTCAGTACTTGTGATTAAATAATTAAATTCATAAAGCAATTAGTTGTTACCTGTTACTATTTTATTGATAAACCTACAGGAGTGCATTATTTGATAATGTATCGATGCTCATACGATTTAACACTGCTTCAGAGCTGTATCACTTTTAATTTCTTCTGGGGTTTGAGTCTGTTTGCACCCTCCTACATAATTAAGCGTGCCCTCATGGTAGGATACAACCAGCCATTATAGAGTGCAACGTGCTGGATTATTTGTTTCTCCTGCTCATTAGGCTAGTTCAGCAGAACGGATGTCAGCACAGGGAATCACACAAGCGCGTTATTGCTCTCAGAGAGGAACAGTGTCAGCTCTATTGATGATGTTTTTTCTATAACTTTCATTTCAAGCC
Source organism: Corydoras maculifer (assembly GCA_019802435.1). Lineage (NCBI taxonomy): Eukaryota > Metazoa > Chordata > Actinopteri > Siluriformes > Callichthyidae > Corydoras > Corydoras maculifer. The sequence continues at coordinate 318,359 of JAFMOD010001811.1, forward strand.
TGCAAAGATGGCAATTTATGTTTTCTCGCTTGCAATGGCCCAATATCGCGCGAGAAGCCCATGGTGCAGAACAGTATCAAATCCAGCATCTTGTTGTGCTTCCCATCCTCTATTTATGCATACACTGTGCATACACCAATTAAAATGTGCCCTTGCCTAAGCAGTCCACAGTCATGAAAGATGAGGAAGAGGAGGCGTGATTAATGGCTGGCTGAGAGTGCTGCACTTAGTGAAAATAACCGGCTTGATGACAGCATACATCCTCACCCTCTGTACCAGTTACAGTACCTGTGACCTGCAGCTAAACAAACATATGCAATGAATACCAAGCAGGTATTCAGGCAGGGCAGTGTATCCTCTGGCTAATATAGCAATACACTCCTTTCATGGACTTATTTAGAGCGGGGGCCGCCCCACAGCAGCATTTGTTCGTCCTGGTTCATTTCTTTACTCGTTCGCTGGTTTTGCCAAATAATAAATATGCCAATTATACTTTCCATACACCACCACCCCCCCCTCCCGCCCAGGCCTTCTCTCTGATTATCAAATACCTTCTCCAAACAGCATTACACACACGCTGCTCATTGCACCACCCCTTACACATCTCTTTTGTAACATTTGTCCACTCACTCTCATTTGCATGCACATTAGGCCCTGTTTGCAAATTCGCCTCGCCCCCTAAATTTAAAAGAGCGGAAATGAAAATCAGCATGATGCAAGCGTGTGCCAATCAGCTTCATTATTCACAGGGTGCTTTTGTCTCGTAACCCTTAGAGACGGCACTCGAAATGCATTATGACTCTCAGTGGATGCCGTCATTTCAATATCTAACTGGAAGCAATGGCTCTGTAAAAATCCACTTGTTTTTTTTTTTGTCCAAGCCTGCACTCATTTTCATAGAAAAGCAACAATTGCATAATAGAGGCCACTAAGAAATATTAGCTGAGTATTGCGAGAAGTGATTGACATATTGATTAAAACTGGATGTTGTTTATTCGCTGCTGCATATCACATGCTGGTAGGTGAGCAATGATTTATGAGGTGCAACTAGGAAACATTTATTCATTTTCTATATTGCTTATCTTGATCAGAGTCCTAAAGGGTGGTAAGGCCTATCCCAGCACACGTGACAAAAAAAGCTGGATTGCCAGTCTGTTGTAGGGCAGACAGAAACATTCACACATGATGGGGAAAAAATATTTATGGGGGCATTTTCTTATCTTGCTACGGCACGGTGGCTTAGTGGTTAGCACGCTCTCCTCTCAGCACTAGGGATTCCTGGTTCGAATCCTCATCTGGGTGGAGTTTCCATGTTCTCCCCGTGTCCCCGTGGGTTTCCTCCGGGTTCTTCGGTTTCCTCCCACAGTCCAAAAACATGGATCAAGTCAATTGATCATATCCAAATTGCCCCATATAGAGTGTGTCTGTGTCTGGGGAACCCCCCCCTCCCGCAACCCTAATAGAGGATAAAGCGGAAGATAATAAATGGATTGATTTTCTTATCTTTTTTCTTTGAGGTATCACCAGCTCTTCATCCATAACACCTCAAGAGCACCACGGTAATGACAATTACCTCTAAGAACCTCTATTTCTGTTGGACTAGTGGGTTGCAGTCCTGCCAGGATGGCCTCACTCTAATTTTTGTAAATGGACACCTGATCACTGCACCATCTGTACATGGTGCCCTGCACTTTGTGAAATAAAATAAAATGTAATCTTAAAGTTGCTGGGAGACTTGGTAAGAGGGTTTTTCGTTAGTCACTGAAGGTAGAATTAAATAAATATACCAGTTAAATTAAATTACACTGCAGTGTCTTTGCCTGCGGTTGCAGCTGTCATGCGAATATCTGCACAAAGTTAATTTACCATACAACCATTTACTTTCATACTGTTGTTATCAAATTAAATAAACATTGTGCAAACACATGGTAGCCAAATCATAAAATGGGTAAAGAAATAAGGAGCTGTATCTAATAATAAGCAGTATTAGATGGTCTTGGGAATAAGAAATGTAAATCCTTCGGGTTTACTTACTTTTGAAGTTCATTAATGAGTTGCTCGTGTTTGGTCACCTCACACAGGTTCTATGTGACATCAGGACATATTTACTCAGTTAAAACACAATTTTTAATCTGTTTTTTTTTTGTAATACAAGATATAATGCACTGTGCACAGCATGTGCAGCAGCAAGCGTATGAAACAAGACCTTTTTGATGAAATGTCTAATCACACCTGCAGCTCCATACTGCGTGGAACAGAGGAGGTGCAGTAGAGAAATCCACACAATCCTCATCGTAAGGCTGTGTTTATTCAGGGAAATCCTGGAGCTTGATGCAATCAGTCAGCTGGATTCATCAGAATTGATGAGACAAGATTTATCCTGTCTCTTGGTGATAACAGGGAAGGAACTCACAAGACAGCAGTGGTAAAGATGTCATGCCAATAGGGGCTGAAATTTACCGTGCAATCAATCAACAGAAAAACACTGAACACTTGATAGTAATCACTGATGCACTGTGTAAGCTAAGCTTTTCAGTTTGCGCAGTATGAGAGAAAAGTCAACAGAAAAAGTTTTGTATTTCTTTATCATCCACTCTCTGGTATGCTGGCAAATGATCCTGCTAAAAAATAACTGTTTAAATTTTTTTGCTGTAGCCCACAGTCGAATTGGCTGCTCTAAATTGCCCATATCTAAATTGTTCTCATATAGTGTGTGTGTGTGTGTGTGTGTGTGTGTGTCCTGGGTGTATCCCCCCAGTGCCAGAAACATGATAAGCAGGGAAGCATGGAAAGCCCCATGACCCTAGTAAAGGATTAAGCGGAAGAGAATAAGATAATAACGAGGTGTAATGACATTTTTCTTAAATGCACCGATTACAGTCTTCAAATATAAGTACTTTAAATCTACACTGTGTGTCATTCACATGATCCACTATGTTATTTATCACATTGTCATCTACATACCAAGCAATAACAAACTAACCTCTATACTCAAAATAAGTCATTTTGATGTCTCACTGTTCCAATACCTTTAAAGAGGCTGCTGATATAAAATAGATTATTGGTGTTGAATTAATAATTATAAAACGTCAATTGTTTTAAAGGGTTTGAAGCTCTGTTCAAATATTTATAAAGCTGCTTGCCAGTCTAGTGGTGTGTGGTAGAAATGCAAAGCCCTCTTACACCATCTGAGAAACTGCTGATCCTGAGGATTAATACAAGATCTGCACAAACTGCTTAGAATGAGCTGCACTGCCTTACAAAGTTAAGCCATTTAGGGCTTTAAACATCATTAACAAGACGTTGTAGTCAATGCAAAGTATAAATGGACTGTTTTAACATCAAGTCACAGTGTGGAAGATAAACCTTTGGCACACACAACACAAGATTAGATATTTTAATCCTGTTTTGGTAAGGGGGGGGGGGTCTGCATGCCCATCCAGGGGAAAACGTTTCACCCCCTGAGCAGATACAGCCAGGACAGGGCACCAACCCATCGCTGGGGACACACTCACTCACACGCACACGCACACACACACACACACACACACACACACACACACTATACAGAGAGGCAGCTAATTCACTTTAAATTCATGTTTTTGGTCTGCGGGGGTAAACCGGAGAACCCTGAGGAAACCCACACGAACACGGAGAGAACAAGGCAACTTGTTTATTTATTCTTATTTGTATAAGAAATAAATTAATAAATAAATTTTTAAAAACTGATTTTGTTCTAGCTGTGATTTATTAGGTTTAATAATTCAGTACTTAAACCAAGATGCCATCTGGTGGTCTGGGGGGTAAACTGATTCAAAGAGAAAAAGCTTAGGGTTTAATATATATGGAAGCCTATTTCGCAAATAAAAATGACAAAAGGCAAAAGTATGAGATAAAAATTATTATGTCAGAATTCTGAGATTAAAAGTCAGAATTCAGAGACACGTTTGCCTTTTTTTTCTCACCAATCACTAATCAAAAGCTGAAAAAAAACGTAAATTTAATTGTGATTTTATTTATGATTTATCTGTTTTTATGCCATATGATATAATAACGATGATCATTTTCGCTTAATAATATTACATTAATCTTATTTTATTTTATTATAAAATGTCTAATTAAATTGAACTGTCGTCCTTTAGTTAACAAAGTGTCATTGCGCCCTTCAGTTGACAGATGGCAGTGTGTGCACAGTCCGTTTCCGCGCTACAAGCGCAGGCGGTGTAAAAAAATCGGATAAACCTCAAACAGTTCAACTGACCCTACCGTGGTGCACTATGGGACATGTATGAACATAAGACGGTGCACCCTCCTCAGTGCACTTTATTATGATGTTTGTGTGTTTATAATCGCCATGGTGGACGGTTCAGGGGAAGCTGGACGGTTCGAGTGGTTGACTTTCCCCCTCACACTGTTTATCTCTTCAAAGCTGGACCTTTTTAATCAACGTCGTTTATTCTCCTGGAATCTTATTGTGTAGCAGCCTGGTTTTCTTCAGAAGAATAAAAATACAGAAAATGAAAATCTGGTAGGTTAGCATTCAGGTGAAAGGTGAGGTTCAATGGTTTATTTATTTTTTGTTATGTTGGTGTATTGTCACAGCACACGTCGTTCTCTTGATATACACGTTTATACTGGCACGAAAATATTTATTTAACCTTTTAGCTGAACTGAAAATGAAACTGTACGCTTTATGGTCTGCTTCTTGTCACGGTGTTTTGTACGCTTGTACACCAGGACAACCAGCTGTTTCCTAAAACTGAGAAAGAGAATAATCTGTAATTAAGCATCACGTGCTGTTAGTTCGGTTGATTGTGATATCGACCATCAGCTGAATGTTACTTTAATGTGCAGTTTTACCCAAAACAGACATCCGTACAGTCCGGACATTATACACATACAGAACCGGGCCAGTGATTTGGCCACGCCCTCTTTTTGCTCCACTGTCTATTTCCTCCACTTACCATATAGATGGACTTTGTAGTTTTACAATTACAGACTGTAGTCCATCTGTCTTCTTTGTTGTTGTTAGTCCCTGTTGGTTCTCTGTTCTCTGTTGGTCAGAAGCATCACAGAACAGGTATCATTTGGGTGGTGGATTGTTTATTGTCAGTTCTGCAGTGACACTGATGTGGTGAGGGGGTTTTAGTGCAGCAGTGCTGCAGGAGATTCATTTCTACACCTCAGTGACACTGCTGGGATAGGAATAATGCACCCACCCAATAATCCCTGCTCTGTGGGGTACTGACCATTAGAACAGAGTAAAGGGGACATGTATATATGTATATGAAGGGTCTCTGTGTATATATATATATATATATATATATATATATATATATATATATATATATATATATATGTGTGTGTGTGTGTGTGTATGTGTATATGCCAGGTCTCATCAAGGACATGATGATGATGCATATTTTCAGTTGCTTTAATGACCAGTTTTGTCATTGAGTTTTGTATCTATCATTCCTCCTGTTGCAAATTATAAAATAAAATTCTTTTAATAATTCTATTTCCTTAGTGTTTCCATTTGAAGATGGATTCTAATGGGAAGCCTTCCACACTTCAGATCTTCTTGTTGGCCTCCAGTTCTGCTCTCACGGCTTTACTTTACTCTGTGTACAAAAAGAAGGCCAACCATACGACTCGACTCAGAGTAAATAGAAAAACATCTTTTAATTGATTTATGATAGCTGATCATTTCCATGATGCTGGTTTAGAGTGTATTAAATACTTATAATTCACAGGAAGCCAAGAAAATATCATTAGATCAGGATCTATTAAGCATCCTCACCGACGCTCCAGGGAAATGTATTCCATATGCTGTTATTGAAGGTATTGTTTACTTTCTTGGTTTGTATGATTTAAGACATTTCTACTTTCGCTGAATCTTCACTTCCTGCAAATGTATAATACAATTTGCCCTCTTTTGGGCAAACAAGCCTAATCTTGTTTTAATTTAATCTAAAGAAACATTCTGAGTAATTTGTTGTGCATTCTTTCATTAATTTATGATAAAGTGCTGCACCTTTGTGAAATAGATTAACTCACACCCTCAGTTTTCCTAGAAAGTGTGTCATGAATTACTGTAATGCCCAATTCCTGTCCTGGAGGCCCAATAAAGATGTCTCTTAAAACAATCTACTAAATTACTACTGATTAGTGGCATTAGTTAGACTGGAAATCTACCAGACTTTGTAGACTCTAGGCCTCACGCTGTGCAACCCTGGTTTTAATCATACGCTTGTACCATGAAGATCATATTGTACATGTTTGTTGGTTGGCATGTGGTTTTGGTTTGTAGGCGTTGTCCAGTCCGTCAAAGACACGTTGAACAGCCAATTTGTGGAGAACTGTCAGGGAGTCATCGCCAGACTAACACTGAAGGAGCAAAAAATGGTGTGGAACAAGACCACTCATATCTGGTGAGTAATATCTAAAAACAAAACACGAACATAAAGAATAATACAATTAAACTGACATGCTGTGCTTTATTAAAAAACAGAGCGTGTTTGCTTTGTGTCATGTTCATCATTTTATTAGTTCTTCGTATTATCTAGTTCCAGCCAATCAGAACACCCGTTTTTACTGAAGTCCTGTATACACTCCTGAATTAAATGCTAAGACATTTTGCTTTATTTTAGGAATGACTGTGAAAAGGTTATCCACCAGCGCACTAACACTGTGCCTTTCGATCTCACGTCTCATAACAATGCCATATCAACCAAGGTCCGTGTGATCCGCCCACTGGATGCTGAGCTCGACCTGGAGAAGACGTACGAGTACTTTCACCCAGCTGCGGACTCTTTAACTACCATCGTGGGCCACTTTCTGAGTGGCGAGCGACCAAAGGGGGTAAACGAGACAGAGGAGATGCTGCGATTAGGCGCCGAAATCACCGGAGTAGGGGAGCTGGTGCTGGACGCCGGTATTGTCCGTCTGCAGCCACCCAAACAGGGGCTGCGCTACTTCCTGAGTCGGCTGGATCACAAGGCACTCCTGGAGCAGCATCAAAGCAGCACGCACTGGTGGAGGATCCTGATGGGGCTCATGGGACTGGCAGCCTCCACCACACTGCTGTACATGTTATGGAGACGCTACACCTGGCACAAAGAAAAACAAAAGGAGCGTGAATTTATGGAGGAGTATGAGGAACAAAGGAGGAGGAGGACGAATGGGGAGGAAGAGAATGTGCAGGCTGGAGTGTGTGTCGTTTGCCTTAACAACCAGCGCTCGTGTGTTTTACTTGAGTGCGGCCACGTGTGCACCTGCTGGCAATGTTACCGTGCTCTGCCCGCCCCAAAGGCATGTCCCATCTGTAGAAGCCCCATCGACAGAGTGGTTCCTCTGTTCAACATTTAGCATCATATCACGCAGAGAGTTAACTGCAATGACAAAACAACCCGTTTAGCAACTGAGAGATTAAATAAAAACTTTTTATTCAGAAGCCCTTCATTTTAAAGTGCTCCCCAATAATACTCCCCAATTAAAAAACATAAAAAACATTATTTACCAAACGTTTCACTGCAGTAGTATAGTGCAGTCTGCAAAAACCAGTCCATGTTGCTTCACTTACAACATTTATTGTAATCTACTATAAGCATAATGCATTCTGGGATCTGAACCATGTTGTGTGAGCTGAAACTCAAACACTTATATCTACATACAGAAGTCTAACCTGCTTAGAATAAATATTCATACCAGGTCACACTGCTTCATGGATTCTGATCAGTGATCTGCTGGATCTCTGGACTTTACAGACTGAACTGCAATCAAAATGCAAACCAGCTGTTTATAAAAACAGCGCTTCGGTTTTAATAGAGAGGAAATGTTTTTGTTTTGCTGGAACATATTTGGACATTTTATTGTAAAAAAAAAAAATGAGATATAAGTTCTTTATACACAACTTGACGTGCTTTGTTTTTGGTTCAAAAGCTTTAATCTGGTGCTTAAATTTGTATTGCTGTTAAATAAAATTTGAGATTTCATATATTTAAATAAAGATGTGTATAATTACATGCTCAGATTACCTGTGTCTTTTTTTTATTAATTACTAATTTAGTTTCTACTTTCATTCCTTTAACAAACCAAAAAATGATGCCCTCGTTTTACACATCATGTTCATTTTACTGTTTCCAGTAGGAGTCGGTACATCAAGAAGATTTTGCTGTTCCACTGGGTACAGATTTACAGAATACCTCTCTTGATGCAACCCCCCTATTCATCCAGGTCTGGGTTCACGGCACGTGGATGCGTTACCCTCTAATGACCATGACAATAAGCTTCTTCATTTAAAACATATCCCTTTTCTTAAGTGTTCTCTGTATCTGTACAGATGCTTTTTTTAAAAGTATAGATTTACAGTGAGTGGGACGTGAGTGAAACTGTCAGCACCCCCTCGGTCACGACACATAAAGGCTAAGTCTCATGTAGGCCAGAAGAGGGCGCTGTATACACGTTCCATAGTGTCAACTCGATTTAATACTGTACTATATCACGAAAAGTAAATGTTAATAGTATGTACAAGTAAAGACTTCAATTTATTAACAGACTGCTGTTTAATGTATTGCATTAAATATTTGAAGTTATTTAAATTGTTTTGTTTAACTCCTTCCCAGACGAAGTAAATAGAACTAAAGGTAAGTGTGTTCATGTTTAATTTTAAGAAAAAAATAGGGAAAAAGTGTAACAATAAATAGTTACATTTAAATCGCTTGTTGTAAATCTTTTTTTTTACTTTGCAAGAATTAAATACATTTACAAAATCCAGACTTTTGATAATTGAAAAAAACTGTGTTTTGTCGGTATTTGCTTACAGTATATGAAATATGCGTCTTTACATGTTTAACTGCTGATATTTTTGTATTTATTGTGTCACGCTTTTTAATCCCGACGGCGACTTTATGATGAACAGTGTTGCGCGAATTTTCTCCTCGTGTCTAAAATCGGAATCCTCCTGCACGGATTGGTTAGTTGTCGCCTTTGTTCTTTTTGATTGGCCGAAAATCTTTTGAAACTGAATTAATTGGTGGACGGTGCGTTTGCGGCGTCCAATCACAGTGCAGAAGTCCGACTTCGGGCAGGAATCGGAATTCAATGGAGCACCTGGTTTTCACTCCTGGAGCTTGTTTGGTTAAAGCGTCGGCGCGGCTTTAAGAAGCTTTCTCGGTGAATAAAACTCAGAGCTCGTCCGAGTTCAGCTCGTTTAATGCCATTTAATTCGGTCTTTACTTTCGGCTTGTTTTAGACAAAGGCAGATCATGTCGCAGGTGCTGCCTTACGAGGAAACCATAAGGTGTTACGGTAACGATGGAGACGAGGAGCAAATGTCGCTCACCTGCCGCCTGCACAACACAAACAACTTATTCGGCGCTGCACAAAACAAAAGACCCCCGAAACTCGGACAGATTGGAAGAAGCAAGCGAGGTGAGGGACTTGGTTTGACTTTTGCGGCAGTGTCATCATCATCATCATCATCATCATCATCATCATCTTCTTCTTTATTCATTTCGTTGCTCTTTAGTTTGAGTGATGCTCAGGACTGATGCCTGCTGCCACTCTCAGCTCAGATGGACTGCATTTTCAGATAAAGTTAAGCAGGACAATCACTGATCCTGATCCGATAAATCACAGAGAGTTGCATCGATGCCACTGTGCAACCTCATTTATTATGTATTGCACCATATTTATATAGGTTTCATAATTCAACTTTTAAAGCTCAGATGTTGTTGATGTTGCGTGTGCGTGTTGCATGCTTGGATTTGCCTGCACAACATTCTCTTAACCCTCTTTGCTCGTCCATTGTGTAATGCCTGCAAAGACTGCCAAGGCATGGATTTGGATGGATTACATAATGCATGCGCACATGAATATTACAGCTGGTTATATGAGATGGTGGTTTTGCAGAAGCCTGTGATGAGGTGCAGACCAACGGCAGGTCTGTGTCTGTATCTGTGTAGCTGGATGTCATTTCCACCAAAAGGCATCTTTCCAAACTGCACCATGTTTAGAGCTTGGCAGTGTTCTTTTGTAGGGCTGTGCAATTTATTGTTTCAGTATTGACTTTGCAATGTGCACAAGCTGTTTACATAGTATGTTCAGTGGTCTCTATATTCAGAGCAGTAATTACATTTATACCTTTATAAATATGTTGCATATTATTACATCATCTCACCTTTTTCTAAATGGAGCCAACAACAGTTCATCGTCGCACTGAAGGTTCAGATACTATACCTTAATGGTATACTAGTAGTATTGTAAGGTCCCTTAACATCATGCAATTGTATTTAAAATGAGATTGAGTTTACAAATTAGTCACACTCTCATATTCTCCTCTTTCTCTCTCTCTTTTTTCTTCCAGTCGTGTTAGAGGACGATCAAATTGACGAAGTGCTCCAAAACACATCGGAAAAGTCCCCATCAAAAGCATAAAAAGTCGAGGATGTGTTCATGTCCGAGTACTCAAATCTGCAAATAAGAAGCACTTTGCCGTGCCCCTGATACCAATATGGGTTGAATGTGGCTGTGCGGCACGTGGGGTTGGGGGAGCACTGATGCAGACTTCCATCGGGGCACAGCTGAAGTCTGGTGGACGTTTTTTTGTTTTGTTTTTCATCCTGAGGGCATGTTTTCATAACTTCCTTTACTCTTAATCCGAAATCAGTTCGATATTGTTCAGACCTTAGTAAGTACCGGTTCTGTTGTATTGTGGGAATGCATGACATCGTTAAGCACAAACGACCATCTGCTGGTAACTGTTACCTTCTCATTGTTACAGACACGGCACTTTGGTTTTGTATTTTGCGACACTTTGTGTCCATTTGAACTGTGAACTTCAGTGATGTGCTTTTCAGTTCAAAGAAATCTGGCCTGGTTCAGTCTTTTTTGGTACATTTTCGCTGCACCGTCAGAAAAATTTTATAGCACGATAGACAGAATTCTTTTCTAAACCGTTTTTTTTTTTTTTTTTTTTTTTGGTTTACCTTCGACGTCGTGACTTTTCGTTGTTGCTCTGAACTGCCTGCTAAGCTTCTGCTGCGTAGCTTATTGTATGGAGATGCCGTTTCTTCATGGGAGTGCAGCTTTAGCTGTCACACTTTTAAACGTGCTTATCACTCTGCTGTACAGGATGTGATCAGGTATTTGTGCCAAATCTCGCAAACGAATGCCAGTCGAGCCATGTCGCCGTGCTCTGCCTACTGTGAAATTTTGCCAGCCTGGCTGTCCAGACAATTTCAGGACTTTATGTACCGCTTGTGCATGAGATGGGCTGAAGTGCCTCGCTGTGTCACAGATAAACTGGTATACCTGCAGTTGTCCTGTTTTTATTTATTTATTTATTTATTTATGGACTTCAGAATGAGTGACCTCAACTCTGGAATATTCCGTATAGTATGTGTTGCACTTCTCACTGTTAAACAGGGCTATACTAATAATGAAAAGTATCACCAATAAAATGTGAATGAATGAAGAGTTTAGCATCTATCATTATATTTCTCAGTGCCAGTGGACAAATTAATTAACATTTCTTGATTTGCAAGAAGGTGACTAGTAACAGATACTTATTTTTATCAATTGGTAGATACTACAATGCAAAACAAAAATGTTATGAGCTATAAATTATCAACCTGTAGTAATGTCTTTCTAACAAAGAGGGCACCAAATCCTGGATTTATAGAAAGTTACATACCGTCTCTTTAATATTTGATCTACTTCCCAGGCTGTACCCTCACATACATTCAGTTCCTACTAGTTATAAAAAATGTACAACAGAATTTTTTAAATATTGGGTAATTTTCTAAACTGCAATAAAACAATTTTTATTGAAATATATTGAGCAGCTTGATTTGAATTGATTTAAAATTTATGATTTGATCGGCAAGGCATTTAAAAAATCAGCTTGTTGTATAATCTAAACCCTCAAAGAGCAAAAAAAAAAAAAAAAATTGCCTGATATTTATTAGTTTTTTTTTATTTTCAGGAAGAAACCTTGTGAGGACTTTGTGTTAGTCTCATGAAGACTTAATAGGGGACCAGTCCTCCTTAAGCACCGGAGTAGTGTTCAACCATAGTAATGTTAAGAAGAAATAATCACTGATGTTCCTGGAAATGATGTTGGCTTGATGGTGTGTATATATCCCAGAATATAGGTGGACAGATGTCCCTTTAATTCCTTTCATATATAATGTACAGTAGTCTTGCAATTTTAAATTAAACATGATCTTTCTGAATGTTTGATAGTTTAATTACCAGTTTACAGGTTAATAAATTGCAACTCATTGGTGCTACCAAAGACAGAGCCCTTCATGTTTTATAAACTTCTATTGTATGGCTTTTTTGTACTTGTAACTCATGGTCATGGAACAGCTTGCTGTCATACAGTTTTACACATGCTTAATGACAATTAAATGTTAATGAGAAAGAAAAAGCATTGTGAATAAATAAATAAAACTTGATTCATATGATTAAACCTTAAATGAACAGTATTGCAGTCTTTATTGTTACAGTGACATGTTTTTCTTGTAGGAGAAGCAGAGCACACTTCCTGTATTCCTTTTACAGCGTGCATTGCTATAGCAACAATGAGGTAGAAATTAGCTTGTTAGCTTTACCCTAGCTCCCAAATTGGCACATGGACTGTAGTATCAAAGCAAAACACTCAATTATTCAGGACCTTTGCACAATGAATCTGCAGCCGTTCATTATGTAATAGGAATCGTTTGCTGTCGAGGGCCTCTCAGGACTTGCCAGTTATCAGCTAAATAAGTGTTCGAGAGAAACAACAGTAAGGCTTTTATTTACATACTGAGTTACAATAAAAGGTTAAAAAGATTTACTCTACATTTACACTGAGCACATTCACAGAAGTACTATAAATCATTTTATTGCAGTTATATCACATCAATTTAACCTTATCCATCAGAACCATTCATACATAAACGATGTTGTCACCTCAATTCATTCTGTCATCAGTTCCTCTTTGACAGCTAGTTATTTAGATTCACATTTACATCCCTGACCTGGGTCTGCAGTAGACAATGTGAGTAAAACAGCTCTAAAACTCTTTTTGCTCTTATCAAAAAGCAAAGTCCAGTGGTGGTTTCCATGGAAACATCTGTACCATGGAAGCACTTGAGCCCTGCTCATTTTCCACAACCCATTCATCGGTCTGCATTTACAACAATGATATCGTTTTTGGTGCTTCAGAGGTGAGGGACTCAGATTCAATTATTTTCCCATTTAGCGTGTCAAACCTGGACTGCTGAATAATTTATCTTTAGAGGAAACATCCCTACTTTTCTTCCTTTCAAATGTTCCTGGCTTTAGGTACATCCTGAGTAGAACAGACATTTGACCGTATTAAATCTGCTGGCTTCTTTTCTTTAGTGTTGGAACCTTCTTGAATTTAAAATAGTAAATAAAGGGGGGGGGGGGGGGGGGGGGGGGGGGGGGGGGGGGGGGGGGGGGGGGGGGGGGGGGGGGGGGGGGGGGGGGGGGGGGGGGGGGGGGGGGGGGGGGGGGGATAAGATCAGGGCTCTCTGCAGGCTAGTTAAGTTTTTTTTTTTTTTTTTTTTTTTTTTTTTTTTTTTACAGCAAACTAATCTAACCAGGATTTTATGGACTTTGCTTCGTGCATGGGGGCACATTCCTACTGAAAAGGAAAAGGCCTGACCCAAAGTGTCCCCAAACAAAACAGAAGCATGCAGTTTAATTAATAATGCTTAATTAGGTGATAAATGGTATACACCTGTAGCAATGGGACTTAACAAATCACTTAAATGTTATGATTAAGAGATGTGTATAGTTGTTTATACTCTGTGTGTGTCTTGCAAACCTACATATGGTCACCTCGCTACTTGATTAATTAATCAAGTAATTTCAAAGCAACCTGAACCTTAAATCAACCTTTTGTGATGTTGGGTATAATTTCCAGATGGAAGATTAAGATATAACTCAATGTAGGAATTCAGTGAACCTTTAGTTTGCTGGTTTAACCTGCTGCTGAATTTTGCCAGAGAAAAAAAAGTCCATACAGTTTTAAAAACTAATGATCAATTTTCTTACTTTAACACAAACTGAACAGTCAGAGTATCTGCATTAGCATGCTAGAGTGAAAGCTAAGCATTTTTATATACCTGAAAGAACAATGCAGTTACACTAATGTGAAGTTCAAAGCATAAAAAGGTCTTTGAAGAGCTCTTCTGAATAATGAGTACAAACCAATTCATGTTTTAATTAGGCATCATCATGGTTATAATCTCAGAGCTTCAAATACTGTACTGTAAAAACAAGTTAAATAAAAAATTGCAGATGCTGTGTACACAGTGGTGTAATTTCAGAAATTTTCATTAAAGCTTAAACTTTATAACTGTAAAGTAAGTTTAACCAGGCTGTCTGTGTGACATCTATCACTGCAAATATGATATTTAGGAAATGCTAACGAATCTATCTTTTACGCTACTCACTCTAACTCTTACTCATTGTACTACTTTTTCTTCTAAGAATACAAACTGTACTGTGTAGCTTATGCTACCTGCAGCCAGGTACAAATAAAAAGACGCTTCCTTAAAAATATTGAAATATTATGTGTGAGTCCAACAGATTACTGTAGCACTGTATAATTTATGTCTGTTGGATGAATCTGGATGTGTTTCTTAAAATAGGATTCGTCTCTTAATTATTAAAGAATGGCTTATAAATTCTCTAAATGAGCCTTTTTATTATTCAGATTTTTAAAACATGGATTTAACAAATGGAGGTGCAAATGGAGCATTTTCAAAGGCTTTTAAGATGGTCAGAGTTGTTAATGTATGTATTCGAAAACAAAAACATTCAAGCATAGAATTAACACCTATTGTTTTCGCCGACTGTATAGAACTGAAGCGTCTGCCCAGTTCTCCAGATTATTCTGATCCAGATCTGACGCACATTCCACAATTTCATTTGGCCCACATGCAGCATGGATTAATTGCACTTTGGTGGGCTGCTTCTGATTGCAAGGATACATGCACAAAAAATTAGGGCCAAGTTCTAGCCAAAGGTAGTAATCTTATCTTAAAATATGCCATGTACATTAGTAATGCACCCACAAATTCTATTAAAAAAGTCAGTATTATGTTTTTTTTAATTAGAAGAACCATGGGTGTTATTTACAAGGTAACTAGAAATAAAGCCTACACCTCTGTGTGATGCCTCTCACCAGATGCTGACAGACCCGCGAGTCTGTGATGTGTGATTCGACTATCCTGCTGGAAGCTGGGATAACACATGGTGATACTGTCTTGGCAAAGAGACAAGATGCTGAGGAAACCACAATGCTCTCTTCACGACCTGTTACCATAGCAACCACAGATATCCAGCATCCACAACATAGTTAAGGTGTTTATTTTTATGGAGGAGAACAGCAGGTTTGTATATCCCTCACAAAATTGAAAATCGCATGCTCTTCTTATCTGCTGCTGCCCTTCCAATTTGTCTTCTAGGATGCTTTTTTTAAAAAGGTGCTTCACTGTATGCTACAATGATGTGAGATATATACATTTTAAATATATGTATTATATTATACTAAATATATAATGTGGGTTGGAGTGTAGGTAAAGAACGAGAGAGAGAGAGAGCTAAAGGCACATGTAAAGTAAATTGGCTCTTTTTGTTGTGGGGCTTAATGCTGTTAGGGCACATACTATTATCACAGCTTTTGTGAACAATTACAGCATTTAGCAGATACTCTCATGCACAGTGACTCACAAAGGCCATTACATAACACAGTAAGCATCTTATGGTTAGGGGCAGAACAAAAGCAGTGCTAGAAATTCTACAATCACCAAAAAGCCACTAAGACTGTCTTTGTAATGTAAAACATTAATATACTGGCCTTACACTTTCTAAACATAAGTGACTGTGCTCTGCCTGCCTGTCTTCTATAATAATTCTATATTCACCTTGGCACAGTTTTATGTTAGATGCCTTTCCTGATGCAACTCTCCCATATACCCTGGTTTGGAATCAGCACTAATCTGTGCACTATTAAATACACACCCATTAAATAGTACAATTCAGGAATCAAATGTAAAATCTTTTTGCCGTGAGATGGAAGCACTAACCAGTGAGCCACCTGAGTGCTTCAGAAAATGAGTAAATGAATGTGTAATCAAATTTTGTGGTCAAATGACACAAAACATTGTTTATTATTATACATATGTTATGTTCCTCTGACATAACTGCTCCTTCTGTTGTTGTAAATCCATTATCTGAAACAGATTTCTCAAAGCCAGTGATGTTATTTCAAAAATGGCCATATGCTGAATTTTCATCAGATAATTACAGCCAGCACAATCATTTATGACTAGAGGCTTTCAGCCCATGCAAAGATTAATGCATATACTGGTTTGATTTTACTAAAAAGAGACAATGTACATCCCTTTACATCCCGTGACCATGTCTTTAAAATAAGCTTTTTTAAATAAACTGCAGAATGCTTGGCAAATTGTGACAATTTTGACATTGCAAACATGCTTCTCAAATAATACAGTTGTGGACTTGAATTAGTAATGCTCTATCAAATGACACAGAGCTTGCCATTTCCTCAACAGAATGGCAATATCCTGCCAGGCCTAAACCTCATGTTCGTCACCAAGCAGCCGCGACACACAATCCTCTGTCCCTGCAGCGGCAAAGCCCAAAGGAATAAACTGTGTCGCTCATGATTATTTTACAGCCACCACCATCCACCTGCCAAGCTCGTTTGAACACGGCAAAGCCATTGCCCTCGGGGAAAGAGTTCACCACCACCGTCATGATTTTACCTTTGAGACTTCTGTTAACAATCTGCTCCAACATCCGTGCTGACATCACACTTTATTATCCCCTGAGGAAAATGTCTGCACTTTGAGAAACAGGCTTTTCTTCAGCATGGTCATTTAGATCCCTGACCTTTTTACTCACAGTGTATGATGTATGATGTCATGGCACATCTAATCATTTAATCAGATACACATTTAAATGCCTTCAAATCATTCTGGATAATCATTAAAAAAAAATATATATATATATATATATATATATATATATATATATATATATATATATATATATATATATATATAGTTCTGTAAACCTTACAAAGAATTTACTCAGTAGAGTAAACGTGCTCTAAAATACTATTTACCACAATAATTAGAAGTTTACAACAATGATATCTTGGTTTTATTCATTTCATATTCCCATGGATGGTCACCCTGCCCCCTATAGGATAGGATTAAGTGGAAGAAAATAGAGGAATGGATTAATGTTTATAACTGATGATGATCTTGATGCAAGATGGACGGGGACTAAATGGAAATAGTGCAATAAAAGCATTCACTCAACATCAGTTTAACATATTTGTTAATTTAGTTTGTGTTTTTAATTATTTGTTTCGGAAATATAATGACAGGCAGTAAGAGGAATGTCATAGGGGAAAAAATCTAAAGATATTACAATACAGCATATTAGATTATTATATTACAGCATCCACTGGCTCTAATTATTAAGCAGGACGAGACTCTAAGTGATTATAGAACTTCTTTAAATGACATTTGGTCTCTGTGATGGGGTGCTGCAATCAAGCGCGTGTGCAAATAAGAGGCGGCGCCAGGAAATCAGGTGATGTGATGGGTTCACCTGGAATCGGTTTGCACTGATTGGATCTGATTAAGGTTTTAAAAAGAGACGAGGCTTTGCGTGTGCTGGCTGCAGGTCGTGTGCGTGTGTGTGCATCTGCAGCAAAAAAAAAAAAAAAAAAAACACACACAACACCCATGTTGAATGTCGTTGTTTTCATTTTTGTTAACTGCACAGGACTGTGTGTTCTGTTTTTCTTCTCTGTATTTAGTATAAAAAAAAAACTTTATTTTATAGTGCTGAATGTTTTTGCCTTTGGTTAGAAAAAAAGCTAATGGAAATGGTGCCAAAGGTTCTGCTGTTGGAGATAAAAATATCTGTTCTAAGAGTTCATGGAAAGCTTCCTTTCAGCTGTGTGCACTTGTCTAATAAAACCCTGCGTTTGAGAGAACTTTCAAAGCTTACGCTCATCACACTGAGTCGTTTTGATGAAAGATTCAATGTCAATCTAATCTCAATGCAAATTGATTTGAAATAAAGTGGCGCTGGTTGATGCATGAACTGGCCATGGGCTTTGCGGCTTTAACATGTAAAATATATAAAATGTACATAATATATTTTTTTCTCTTTTTGAAAATCCTCTTGTGTTTCAGTCAATGCTGTTGTATTTTTCTGTCGTATTAAAATCACCTCCATCGACTTGGTTTTGCACATCCACTGGATTGTCATCCCACAAAAGCAGCAGTTCAAAGTGATATAAATTAAATCCCCAACTGAAAGCGCGAGAGTCAGACCTCTGTGTGAACGCCGTCATGCAGGTTTAAGTCAATTAGTCATGAGTCAATGTCAGCTCTGCCCTCGAGGCAGCATCCACTGGCTCTAATTATTAAGCAGCATGAATGTCAGATGTTTGGTCCATAAATACTGGACTATTTAATATGTGCAATATAAAAGATGATCAGGAGCTTTGGCAAGTATCTTCCCCCTCAAGCAGTTTGTTAGAAGTTTTGCTTAACAACATGGCCAGTTTCCATAGAAACTAAAGTTCCAGCCATACCACACACAGCACATCACACAGTTTGTTTAATATAATATAGAAAATTTTGATTTTACTTAGTCGCCATGGTAAACTGAGTTAGAAAATAGTAATGCATGATATTTGATCTTAGAGTCTGGCTGTGTTTCTATGTTTGTCCTGCAGTTTAATTAAGAACAGAGTAGATTTAGTTCAATAACATCTTTAACAACAAGTCATTGACTCAAAGCAGCTTTACAGAGAGAAACCTGAAATGACATCAGCAATGAAAAGCTTCCTAAAAATAAGAAAGGTGTGTTAAGTCTCTGAAGAGAATCCAAAAAACACATTAATCCATGGTGATGCTAATTCTTGTAATATGTAATAGCAGGTTATTCCGAATGTTACATGTTACAAAGTTTCCAGAATTCTGTAGTTTATTGTTTTTTAGTTTAACTTGACAGTATGCATCAGAAGCTTTTGTCCAGGAATATGACCAAGCTACATATATCAAACTGTTTTGTGTATGAGGTGGAATCAAGTGAAAGAAAGCCAAGAAATATTCGACATTAAACTTGTTCTGCTAATTTATATATATTTTTACAAAACATCCCACATTATTTTCTCGTTTTAAAAGTGTGGTGCAGCATCTACTGGCTGCCAAAAGTATTGCTTTTCATGGCCTTTAAAAATAAATTAGCAGCTAAAGGTACAAGGCTTGCTTACTTTTATTTACACCTAAGGGAAACAACAGCAGCGAATCCACTTACCAGAATGTAATGTGAGGATAATAGGAACAAGTGCAGACAAAGAAAATGGGACTGAACTCTGTCACATCATGTCATTTCAACATTAACTAGTGTTTACAATGTGCTTTAAACCTTCTGAACCGTTATGTATGGCACATTTGAAGTTACGCTGTATTAAATTGACCATGTTGCCTTATTTCTGTGATTGTTTTCGTTCATATTTGAGTTGTTGTTTTTTTCCTGCCTATTTTTACTATAGCAGTCCTGAGGGGTTACATCATAGTGTTTCACTTTTCTCAGCCTGTCACACAAGTGGTGAGTCACACAGCACTTGTGATGAGAGGTGGTCAGTTAAATGAAAGGACACCTTCTCCTCTCACTTCTTAAGCAGCAAGACTTTATTACATGCGGTTACACACTTCATCGTTGCACAAGCAGCACTACAGAACGCTGACAGCCACTTTGCAGCCAAAATGGACCAGAAATAGTTTTCACGAGTCAACGACAACGTTTTGTGAGCAGAACTTCACACATTGACAGTTTCTCGGCCTGCACACAGTCATACTCAGAGATGGGAACAATATCTCTATACTCGTGCATAAACAGGCAAGAGGTGCCATGCTCACCAAAGAAATCAGAGGTACACAGGAGGCATAACCCAAAAAAAAAAAAAAAACGAAAACAGTCATGCACATGAATAAACCTTAGAAAACTAGGGGTGGTTCTAGTTAATCTTCAAAAACAGTAAATGCCTTTATTGTCCTTATACATTTACACACATGTACAGTAAAAGTGTACAGTACAACAGTAGAATTTTTGCATATACTTTTTTAAAATACGGGGGTCAAACTAGCACTGATGATGATTGATCTAGTGATGACAGTGTCTTTTATTTTATTAATAATATCTATGGCCATACGTATATCTTGGTTTGTAGGTCTGATGTCACATGGTGCAACATCTTCATTTTTTCACAAATGCTACCATGTATGCCACTTAGTCCATTACTGTGTATAAGAAACTATTTGTTGTAGCCTCACACACTCTTTTGAACCACCCCTAGGCAGTGAAAGTAATTTTTTTAACCCACAATTAGGCAGTTTAAGGCAACAATCAGCAACAATAGTTTCACTGATTATGAATACACTACTGAACAGCATACAGGAAAAGAAAGCTCACGTGGTATAACACAAACCAAACATTTCAGTTAGGTCAGGCACTTAAAACTGGACAGGATCGTGACTGTCTCAGCAATAATGACATCTTATAAATCCACCAAAACAATGGAATAACCACAGCATACGTGTGTCAGTGCCTCAAAAAAGAAATCCAACACTACACAAGTGGGTGAAGTCATACTGAGTACAACTTGCAGCCGACAACTTTTAATTTTTTTTTTTTTTTTTCATTAAGCAGCAATCACACATTTACATAATTAGCTCTGAGAGAGACTCTGCTTCAGTGTGTAACACTGGAAAATATTAACAAACAACAATATGCATCAACTGGAAACATCCCAGAGTGGATGTGCCAGCAAAAGAAATGAAAACACTGGAGTAATCTGTTCCGCAGCCCACACAGAGGCTGTCACGGTCACCAACATGTTTGCATACAGCCACCACTATGAATTATTTACCATTTGATTATCATCAGATCTAATATTTCTGGCTAAACCTGAAACACTTTTAGTTCTTGGTAAAGAAATAAAATGAGACTCAACTTTCATTGATGCCTCCACAGGTCTGTGGCATTTCAAAGATGATTACAGTGATGAAAAAAATTACACGTTTTGTGTTTTGCTGGTAAATTAAAGGAAGGCTGGGAAAGGAAACAAAAGCTGATTAGTCATAGAAAATATTGCAAGCTTGTTACAGAAAACGGGATGTGACCAAAAAACAATCATTAAATGTGAAAGCTCAAAAGATCATGCAACTTAATGTCTGTTTTAAAGCAGTCGCATGGGATAGAGCCACACTTCTGCTGAACAGACTGAGCTTCCTGATTAATACCCCAAAAAACAAGACACAACTTCACCCCTTCGACAGAACAATATAATCTTAGTCTGTCTTATGTCATTCATTTAATTCATGTGTGTTTGTAGACCTTTTAGACTTTCTTAAAAACGGATTGGTTGTTTATTATTTAGATTATTTATAATTTTTGCACATATTTAAAATCTTTGCACTTTTAACTTGTACATTATGCTATTTTACATTTATGTAAGTTTCTCCTTGTGACTTTTAGTGATAAAGCAATTGGGGTAAGGTGCCTTGCACAATAGTACTTGGTGGGACTGGGATGACTGCTTATAATTTAAAAATCATAAATAAATTAACAAATCAAAACCTCAATTTACTTGATCTTCAGTATTTCTTCAAACTTTGAATTCTTTATATATACAAATGAACATACTGTATTTAATATAAGATATATTGTAACTTTATAGGCTAAAATAGCTTTGTCTGCATAAAGAGAAATGTTTTAACATTTGCAGCACCTGTATGTTTTTGGATTAATGCAATATCTTCTCTAATCTGAGAAAAAATGGAGACATAATTTAGTATGTAAGCATTTAAGACATAATAACAATGATAAATTAAAGACCTCATGAGCTCACTATCATGGAAACAGTGAAGCCGAAGCTCTAAGGGATGAATCTCATCAGTGGGTACAAACTTCTACAGCCAAATCCTACTTCGAAGAATAAAACCACAGCAAAAGTATAGTTTACTGCTCTTGAAGTCTGAAAATCACCATCAGACGCTGTTGGGATTATAGCATAGCATGTTAAGTTGTATGTTTTCATCCCAGTGTCTGAGAATAATAAAGAGTTGATTGGCCGCAGCCTTGACTGCCGCCAGCTCTTTACCTTCAGGAACAACCTGAGAGTCCAGCCACAGACTCGCTTTGGCTGCAATTAGCTCCCATTCAATGAAGTGCCTGGCTGAGTTGTTTTCGAGCCAGGCCAGGGCTACAACCGTTGCCCAAACCATGCCCTCAGGCTCCTGTACCACCTTTTGTGTACCTCCAGGTGACACTGGCGTTCCTGTGCTACCCTTCTCAGAGCTCCGCCCACTGTCCGAATGTGAGAGACTGGAGGAGGGCGACACCTCGGCCATCGCTGAGGTACTGCTCTCATTTCGAGGACTGCGGAGCATCACTTCCTCGGATTCAGAACTAAGATCAGAGTCTCGTGCAGGAGGAGAGCAACTGTGGTGGACCTCCAGACTGTCAGTTCTCCTGCTGCTGGAGTGGGATGAGTGAGGGAGGCTCAGTCTGTGGCTGGTGAATGGTGAGGTCCATTTCAGCTTGTCCATGGGCACATTAATAGCCTCACATAACGCATTGTCCAACACAAATGCGCCACATGACAACTGCAGAGACACCTGCAGTGAAAACAGCAACAGAACAACATGTTTCTAAAAGAGCCTCAGTCCTTGCTGTTTTAGTAAATACTCACATGGGATACAAAATAAACACAGTAGTGTCGTTAAAGCAGCATGTCAGTCAAAGAACCATACCAGAGGAATGTAATCTTTGTTGTCGTTATCACTCTCTCCCACTGAATCAGCTTTGCTTTGTGCACGAGACATGAAACCTCTAGCTGCCTTAGTCAGAAGACGCGTTCTGGTGAGGCTCAATCTGCGGGAGGAGAGACAGAAGAATAACTGAGATAATGCCAAACAACAAAGCTTGTATGTCCTGATCACCACCTATTTATTTTCACTATGTAATGCAGCAGATTAGCTGCACATGGATGTTCTAAAAAGCTAGATTAACTTTAAACAAGTGCTTCTTATGGACCAAACATCAGCACTCGAGTTAAGGTTCTTGAAAAGTCCATTAAGAGTTTGACATTTAACTGAAGTGTCTGCTCATATTTTATGGTATTAATTTTAGTTTCAAGGATTCATTTTGGTCAGTTTTATTCACCAAAATGCTTTTAGTTTTTTTTGGGTACCACTTTCTTCCACAAGAACCGTCTCTCACTTGTTAACCCACCTTGCAGTAAAGAGGCTTTCCATTGATCTCTGCATATGATCGGGGGTTATTGTTGGACTCCTTTGAGAGGCTGAAAAAGAGAACAGCTTCACTAGATTAGTGTTATAGTTTTTACTTTAGTGAATGATTTTTAAGCACAAAAGCACCTCAAGCTGAGTGGATGTTAAGCTTAATGCTGAGTGCACCCAACTGTGCCTCCATTATTGTGCCATGTTTAAAAAAATAATTAGAAAACAAGATAAGCAGGAAAATAGATCATGAGATATTTCATGATCAAAGTAATACACTACTTTTAATCAAGCTGCTGTGCAATAAAATATATATCAGTATAATTACATCATCTGTATTTTAAATAATTCAGTGAGTGTGGAATGAAGATCTGCACATTTAAAAAGTGCTATGTTGAGAGTTCTTTGGACTCTTTAGTATAACACAGTTTATTAATTTATAATTTATAGACTGTTGTATTAATAGTTTAATTTACCTGAAGGTGGTTGTGGCTAAAACAACCAAATCTAGTAAATCAAAACGGGTCCACACATACGACAACAGTACTGGGTCGCATACGTAATACAGTACAACTACAGGATCTTTCATCCTAAGGAACATTTATGAGGTCAGAAAGTGATGATGGACCAAAGGAGTTCATTCCAAAGCCTTTACATTTTAAACCCAAAGTACCTTCTGTGAAACTGAAGCGTTCCCATACAGCTGACGAGGGGGTGCTACAGGGGGACTGACCATCTTCACCTGATTCGCAAGAAACAAATAGGTTTGTTTCTGCATTTATTTAAAAAATATATTTTATTACATAACTTGCTAATTAGTATTAGCATCATGTAGAAGCTTCTTACATGTTGATGTTACTGGGTCTTCAACCTCAGGCTGGTAGCTGGATTGAGAGTTACCCAAACTGCTCGAATAACCTCGACCCTTTCGGCTTCCTGAGCGCGAGCGTGAGTGTGATCCTGCTTTTCGATCCTCCCCTAAAAAAGCACACAGACTTTCTTTAAATGGGCTACTTTCTTAGTCCTCTGGGTTTCACTTGAGATCCTCAGTTTGTTTCTCTGTCTATTTAAGTAAAGTCACTTTACTTTGATTTTCTGTAATAAAGTACAAGTAAATTGATTAGCAGGTTTCCTGATGTTAAGGCTTAAGAATCTATCAGACAGCGAAAACTTAAAGTAACAATATGCAACTTTTAGCTTACGACTCAATTTAACTTGAGAAAACTATGTAAACTTAAAATACACAAAAACAGCCAACTCACCAGAACAAAGATATTCAATAGATGTGGGCAAATATTCATTGCTGTCTAGATCTATGGGCACAAAGGCGGTGTATTTGCTCAGGATGTTACAGGCTTTGCTGGTTTGGGTAGCATACAGCTGATAGCGTCTTCCTGAACCTGGCAATAAGAGAAATTGTTACACACGTTATAAAAAAATAAAAATAAAAACCTGCTTGTTTTTCATTCCAGCAAAGACAGAAAGACTGTGGTGTAAAACGTCTGCTTTATCTTTTTAAAAATATGAAATATGTATCAGTACCTATTTTACAAAACCATAATTTGTTTTTAGTCATTTAATCTAATAAGTACAATATTATTGCTAATCTTAAACACTATATGACTGAAAGACAAAGTTTTAAAATATGATAAAAAATCTAATATTGTAAAAGAAAAATAATAATGATAATAATTTGTTAGTATGTCATTTTTAATGATTATCTAGCCAATCAGCATTGATCACCACTAGTGGAGTGTTGGTTTTATTTATTCAACAATAACATACTTTTTTTAAACACATAAAGCCTAATTATTATTTATAATTTTACTTTAATTAAGTTTATAGTAAGAGAGGTGTTGTGCTGCAGTTAGGTGTCGCTGGTATAAAAAGCTCAGTCTTCTTACTTACCATGCTCAATCTCACACTCCTTTCCAGCCATCTGCTCAAAATCCTGAATAATTGATCTCGCAGCCAAGTGATGAAAAGTTTCATTCCATAGTTCCTCGTGGACCTTCTCCTCTCTCTCCCGGCCGTTTAGATAGGGGTCGATGTCGAAGCAGACCTCCCATCTCATTGGTTTTCCACATAATATCCCTGAGACGATGGCTTTGCAGACTGCTTTGCTTTTGCTGGTGGCCCTGAAGTCTGGAGTATGTGGGTCTTGAGGGGTCTCTGCTTCACAAAGCTGATGACTGTAACCATCTGCAAACCAAATACGGTTCAATCAGAGAGGAGAAAAAGAGGGAAAAAAAACACAGATGCTAAGAATTCTGTGTGGTGTGCTTGTTCGAACCCATGCTCAACATGCTGAAGTTGACAAGCTTTAAATCTTAAATGTACATTTAAAGGTGAAGGAAAGTGAATTGATTAAGATGATTAATCTAAGTCTTCAATCCAATTTTTCATCTTATACTTTAGACATGCCCACTGTATTTGTCCTTTGTGTTTCAGTTGCCCAATGCCTGCTTTTAAGGCCGATTAATGGAATGGTTACAAAACCCACAGTCGTCCATTATAACAACTAACAACACACTGTCATCAGTCCAGTGACTCACTTAATCCCTGCAGGTAATGACCGTATTTTACACATCTGTGGAGTCACTATTGACCTGCATTGTGTTTCAGTGTAAATGGACTGACCTCCCTCTCCTGTGCTGTCTGTGGAGGATTTGGAACCATTCTGTATAGCCTGGGTTTCCTCTGGCTCAGGGCCTTCATGAGCTCCGTCCACTGGTTGAGGTCTGGTTCCAGCTCCATCTCGCCCTTTGGAGGATGTGGCACACAGGCTGGCCAGCTGAGGCTTAATGTATGATAGAGAAATTAAAGATTACATTACAGAGCGACCAGGACACAGACCTTAAACAAAACCCAAACAGAGATGTAACAGGATAGACTGCAACCAATCAGAATATGGAAAAGACATTTATCTGAAACCAACCATCTGAGGGCCATAAAACACCTGAAGGGATGATGAAAACTTAACAGAGCAAATTTAGTTGGACATAAAACTCAATTAGAAATGCATTCTCGACCATGTCTTCTTACCAACCCAACAGCAAGAAGTTGTCAGTGAATTTAATAATCATTAAGTCATTAGTTAAAAATTCATATCTTAATTTTATTGTCTGAAAAAAGATTTTTTTTGCCATAAAGAAACATAGGAAGTCACCTACCACAGGTTTCAATTAGACTTTCAGAACAAAATGTATCCGGTGAAAAGTGTGTCAAGTACTTCTATGTAATTCCATTTAATTTGCTGCTCTAAAAGTTGGATGAATGGTTGCAATTAGTTTTAACAACGTCTCTCGATATTCTCAGCTGAGGAGAGGCTGCCTGAAACACAGTCTGACTTATTAGCCCATACCTCCCCAAATACACTCATGTACCATTCTCCAATCTAGAAACCACCCTAAGGCTGGTGTGTAAGGCAGTGCTTGTTAGCAGATGTAAGTGCAAAGGATCAGCTCCTTCCTTTGTGTTCTTGATTGCATTTCAATTTCAGTCTTGACTCAGGCATATTTTTGTCACCTCATTATCTTTCAACCACAGAACCAGCACATTGTTCTGTGACAGACAAAAGCTCCACTCATGCCAATTGAAGCTAAAGAGGTTTAGGTTTACCAGAAATGTGGCCCACCTCTATAGGAAGTCATTACCAGCCTCCGTTCAGTCTCTGTTTGGGCAGTGAATGACTCTAAAATGTATTTTAACCAGGGAAACATCTGCTGGTTAAATTGGCCAAAACTATGTTTGTGTTTGGATGTGACAGAAAGAATATGAAATTATTCCAGGTCTGGACTGGAGCTCGGAAAAAATGAGATCAAATCACTGTGAATAAATCTGCTGGGGTTTTTCCCTTTGGTTTCTTATTATCACGCCAGGCGTACGGATGCAGCAGATGGCTTTCGACGGATTTGGCTGAGGAAATCCTGGCGTTGACAAGGAATAAAACCTTTAAAGATGAATTGGGATTTACATTTTTATTTAAGTTTACTCTCCAGCTCTGTTTAAATGTCACTAACCTGATAGTTTATCTTCCATTGAGCTCCATGCTCAGGGTGTGTCTGTCCGATGAGATCCTGTACTTTGGCCCTCCTCAGAGGGTTTTTACCAACCGCGGAGCTCGGGTCGCTGGGGGTGTAGACTTTCTTTAAAGGATTATAGTCTTCAATTTGATTGGTGCTGTAGGCGCGTCTTCTTGGCGATGTAGACATCTCAGGACCTGGAATCAAAGCTCAAAGTTAACATTTACTAACTGAATCGAATTATGTGCAGCTGATTTCTCATTTTCTATATTTATCCTACCAACAAATTAATAATTATCCACAAACTGTAAACCTTAAGTCTTTTATAGTTTATCACGTAACATTTCCTTCTGTGTTATTACCAGTGCTGTCCAGTTCAGCTCTGCCCTCACAGCTTTCAGACACAGTGGGGTGATGAACATCAAACATTGTGATCCCCGACGTATCCCTTCCAGGGCCATGCCCATCCGAGCCACTTTTTCCAGTCTCCTCCTCCTGACTGTGGTAGAATACGGAGCTTGCTGACTCATTGGAGCGCATCATGCTGTAGCGTCTCCTTTTATCCTATTACACCACACAGGAGGAATGAGAATTTAGTACCAGATACTCTAATGTATTGCCAAAATGAAGGGCCCATAATGACATGTTGTGTAACATAAAGGCATGACACATTAAGTTAATCATTTAAATGACTTTAGCTGATGAGTGAGAATTGGTTGACAGAGTCGAGGAAAATGCACAGGGAGCCGGTGTCAGCACAAATTAGCATGCTTGAAGCAGTGGCTATCAGCCCCTGTTCTGTGACTTCAGCTCATGACAGAGAGGACAATTAGTTAACAACCTGAGACAAGAGTGGTTTTCCAGCAGAGTTTTACCTCCCAACTGGGACGTTAATACGGACCTGACAGAAAAATTATTTTATCCATGCAATATTCTTTTTGTCAAAGCTTTTAAATTTGACCTTGTGAAACCTTTCAGGCTTCATTGATATGATAGATTTGTAAAATGTTTTGCAGTTGAATGAAGACATTGCTGCTTTTAGATTCGCACATAATAAACTAGAGGGCTTTTATTACTGAATGGACAACACAATTAGATACATGGATCTATTTTGTCCTCCACATTTAACTCATCCGTGCAGTGAAACACACACTTATACACACAATGAGTGTAGTGAGCACATGTGCCCGGAGTGGTGGGCAGCTTGGTACACAGCACCTGGGGAGCACTTGGGGTTAGGGGTCCTCTCCGAGAGCACATCAGCCATAGCACTTGTTAGGACCAGGAAACAGACCTGTTCCTTAATCACAAGCCTACAACTTCCCCACTTGCTGCTAGTATTGTTTTAGAACATAGAAGGTATGTGCTTATTGAAATAAGATTTTTAAATAATAGCATTTCATATCCGCTTTCAAATTTCTGTATACTAAAATTTCTGTGTATTACCAAGAGCAGCTGTACAGACTGTGAGGCTCAGCTCAGTCAAATCTGCTACATATACGTACAGTGCATCCTTCAATTTGATTGCATACTCACAGATTTGGGATTAGAATGGTAACGCGTAGTATCACACACCACACTGTATCCAATTAACCGGTCACCAGGGTACAAAAACGTGGTTCCCACAGGAGACAGCAAAACCTCCTTGGTCTCAGGATAAAGCCATTCAATGGAGAGGTCACTCAAAACAGGAGCCATTGACTTCTTCAGACACTTGATCATCTGCAAATCCACAAACATGATGAATTCAGTCATACGAGCAGTGGACTCACATGGGCTCATGTTCATAATTCATGTTTTCACTAATCTTCACCACTCTAGACCCTTTCTGTACAATAGGTGGACTCAGGAAAAGCTTACAGAGATATACAAGGTCGCACAGCATCCATCCATAGTGGAATGTAGTCATGAATGGGTGGTGGTGGTGAAATCTTGGGGTCAATATTTTTGTTATAAGCGGGATGAATAAGACTTAGCGCTATTTCATCTGCACTACAGAAGGTCTCATGAATGTTTGAGGGTGCTTAAATGCACTGATTAAAATCACAGAAAAGATGCTAGCCTTCATTTTTGCATTCACCAAACGACTCTTTAAAAAATCAATCCAGCTACATATGGTTCTCTCATCACTGTCCTCAAAGTACTGTGGATCAGCAATCAGAACAATGAGCTCATACGCTGTTTAAGGAGTTACTGCACTGAGATTGTGTGTTAAGAGGGGGGAAAAAGGATTTTATAAGACAGACCTGGGCGTTTTACGACCCTGGAGACACATCAGGTCCTGTGGGTCTCACTGTCTTCCCCACATGAGGTCAATGGAAAAATAGAAATCAAATGGAAGTGTCCACAACAGTCCTAGGTTTTTAAATAGGCCCCTCGAAAAATGTATCATTAAGATCTGATACAAATAAATGAGAAATGTGTTTAGATGTATTTTCTGAAAGCACATTCTATTTAAACAGCAACGTAATTAAACAATAAAGGTTTTTATTACTAGAGCTAATAGTAATTCTGGTATTTTGTTTGGATTAGATTTACATTACAGGATTTGTGTTGTAATCTCCAATTTTCTAAAAGGAAACACTTAAGAACATTAGAACATTTAAGTTTCTCTTTTAAAATGATTGTAACATTTTGAGTTAAATTATATTTTTACATGATGAGTATCTCAAAGAAAAAAATGCAATGTAATAATTACCATGGTGGCAGAACCCATAATGCTTTGATTAAACACAATAGTAAACCCCTGCTATCTGGGTCACCCACTGATTTTAAATTCATTTTGTAATTACATGGTGGTGGCATTCAGGCCAACTGGCTGTTACAGTTGAGTATAAACATGTCAATCAGGATAAAAACCTTGGGCTGCAATCTTTCCCCCTCAGACAGGAACTCAGCAGTGCCTCTGGTGGCAGTAGAGAGACCCTCAATCAGCCGTTTGCATGCACCTGGTCCTATTCCAAATGTGTAGCACCTGCAAAAACATTTGTAAGAGAGCAGTATGGAATAAGGTAAAGAGTCTACTAAGTAACAGAACTAAAAACACAACGGTTCACTCTAATTCTGAATATAAATTGAAGTATGTGAATCAAAAGACTACACGTAGTTTACACGTAAAGAGAAATATATATTTTTTAATAGGTGCTTACACACAGTTAAAAGGGCTTTAAAAACTGCCAGCAATTTAACCTTTTAAAATTTTATTAAAGACTATGTAACCATGAATAGGTATTTACAAAAATCAGCTCTTTACAATTTATAAAAATGACAAAATGCATCACTTTGGCCAAACTGTATAAATAAATCTGATGTATTTTTGCTCTGTAATTTATGCAGCATATATTTATGAGAATCCAAACAATGTGTAAATAAAATCTGATTAAACAGTGTATTAAAGGGAGTATTAATGCTGGAGCCTCATTTTAATGCTTTCAGTGTAGCTCATGCATATCAGATGGAGGCAAACACTGATGATTAAGGACTCAACCTTTAGCTTTGTCACTTACATTGGCACGACTCTTTAGAGCTTCAGATTCTGGACTATTTGCTTATTATGCAGACAGGGTTTGTGTGCTGAGGGTTGGACCAGACTCTGTATGCGCCAAATGAAATCACAGCATGGCATTCATCAATTAAACGGAGCCAGAGTGCAAGTCACTTGTTTCCAGCTGCCCTGATGCAGTTCTTGGTTTTAGATTTTTCCTTTGCTAGTGATGAATCCTACTATTATATCTTGATTATTTAAATATTATAATGATTATTTATTAAAAATAAGATTGTAACGTTATCTTAATCCCATCCTTCTTATTCTTCTCTTTCAGCTACCTCAAAAGCAAAAGGTCTGATTCTAAAACTTGAACTTGAACAGAATCACTTTTAGAGTGAGGAATTTGAGAGCAGCTCCCAAAGCATGAAATTGCACAATCAACTCTTTTGGAGACTGACTGCCAACCTCATGTGCTGCAGGTGTAAATCATGTCAACAAAGCATTAAACAGGTAAAATACTACATTATATATCTGTATGCATCATGGCTGGTTCCAAACGATTTAGTGGTATTAACACAGATAATGAAATGTAACCAAATCATGATCAGACTGAATGCACCTGATATAAAGGAAGTTTCTTACATGGTGAAAATGACAACAGGACCTCTGCACCATGGTAAACTCATCTGTAAATCAAACAACATCTTATTTTAATCTAAAATGGATTATAGACGCCTGCCAGTTCAGCTTCCCAAACGCCAGACTGATTAGATTACTAACCTGCAGGATAGCCTGCTACACTTTTAATGTTTTACTCAACAACCAGCCGCATGCCAAGCATTATAAAGTTACATCAAACCTCTTCAACACAATACTTTAAAACTAAAGCTCATCTAGTTGCTTGGTTCCAGCAGGACCGAATAAAATGCTTTAATAATTACTGTAACTATGACAACAGCCATAAATTGAAGTCATATATATTATATGAATTCACAGTATTCATCCGTCATCATTTTCCAGCGCACACAACAGTGATGGTAATAATTTAGTCAGAGCAGTTAAGGCTCACCATTAATTTTATGTAAAAGGTGTAATTTTAATATTTAGTCAGTGACATGCTCGCCGCTGTCCACTAGATGGCGAACAAGAGGTCGCAATCGTTGAAAATGCTCTGAAATAAATTATTTTTTTCATTTAGTGTTGAAAGTGAGTGTAGTTTGCGACTTGTCTGGACTTGTATTGCAGGATTTTTCATTAATATATATATATACATATATATATATATATATATTTTTTTTTTTTAATGTAAAAGTAAATTAAAACAAAATCATTATAACCAAAGAATTTATTTAGTGCCTTGACCAAGGTCCTGAAACACTTCTTCTGCTCCAGCTATGTAAAGTCTTATTGTGAATTTATTATAATATGCATTAATACATCACAGTTATTTGTTACAACACTAAAACTATAAAACTATAAAATCTGAAACAAGCTACACTTTGCTGTTAGATGTACTGCTGGTGTGAGTATACAACCCAGTGTCCCATGACAGGAACAGTACTTAAGTTCTCCTACCGAATGAATCGGGCGTGACTACGGACCAGTTCAATGACCTTTCCCGTGTTATTGACGGCACCATCAGTGAGGAGGAAGAGCAGTCGAGGATGACCACGCTGCACCGGCTGTCTGAGGATCCAGTTTAGCGGGGCCAGCATGTTGGTGCCACCCATATCAGCCCGCATCCTCTTAAGATACTCACAAGCAGCAGCCAGGCTCCCCTATGAAACATATTAGTCTTGGGTATAAATCAGTTTGCGGGAAAGCAAATTCTTTTGACGAATTAATTAAATAAAAAACACTCCAGCTATATATTTCAGCAATTACCAGTAATGGATTCAGCGGATTTGATGATTCAGAATATAATTGACCTTTATTTAAGATGCAAATGTGGCTTTGAAAAGTCTCCGACTTTTGCTAATTAAAATATTTCAGTTAATAGTTCAGACTGGTCTGAATTTACAGGACTGCCACTCGCTGTCTGGCATGCAGCACATTTTATCAAAATAAGTTCAATTCATCTGAACAAGTGTGTTTAGAATAAAAAAGTTGCTAAAATGTGAATATAAAACCCTTGTCCTGTTATTAATACTATTGTGAGGGCATATTAATTCAAGTAAAAATAACAAAATGGAGCTTCAACACACATTAAAGACTTTTATATGTCTTTAACTTGTAACCTGATCTTAGTAGAGGTCATAGTTTTGTTTTGGTAGCATCTCCCCAGTTTACAGGATGGTGTGAAAGCTCCTGTAAGTGAAATGTATTTGGTGGCTTAATACTTATGTTTGGCAGATACTGTAGATAAGGCAGTAGACACATATTTATCTCATAGCCATCTTAAAATATAGGCATTAATTACATCACTTAATCATTTCACACATTCAAGTTAATGGCCTGGTAATGGGTTAAAAAAATTACATGGACATTTTGACTAGTTGATGTATATAAACACTTATTCCTAATTACATTTCCACATCCAAAATGCCTTCACTTGTGACAATAAATGAAACTCAATGAGCTGTGGGATGATCCCATTTCCACATATCCACAGTGAAAGTCCATTATTAGCATTATGTGGGGTAGAATGTTATTCAGTCCTTCTGAACAAGTGATTAAAGACAATAAATAACACATAGCACAACAGTGAGTTGAATGTAATGCTGGAAAAGAAGTACCTCATCGTAGCTCTGGCTGGTGGCAAACAGGGCTTTAAATGTTGAGCCAAAGCCGATAATATTGAATAGGCAAGCGGGGAAAAGGCTTTTCAGAATCACCACCATGGCATCCTGGAGGTACAAACACCAGAAATGAGTGATATTTTTGATATTAAAAAGAGTCAAAGCTGAAAGCTGTACTGAAAGAAATGTTGAGGACAAAAGAATAAATCGCTGGTGGGCCTTAAAAAAAAGGTCAGGGCTGCCAAGCAAGTGCTACTACATTGTAAAGTATAGAGTGTAAGGTTTCTTAGCCGGAAATGTGAATGATGAATCAATAAGCGAACTAATAGGTGAAGTTAATTTCCAATATGTGCATAAGTTCATGCACTGTTCTGCTGCCATACAAATGGCTGGCTGGCTGGATAATTAGATGAATGGCAAGCTCACCGCAGCAGTCTAAAAATCTATTATTTCCATCAAACCATGATGACATTACCATTTTCATACACTGACTGTAAGTTGGTTCTACAATGTAAACAGAAAGTAATGGAATTACCATCAATAATGTTTTCAGATCAAGTAAAGTGGAATATTGTCATAAGCCTA
The DNA here is from genome assembly GCA_019802435.1 of Corydoras maculifer. NCBI lineage: Eukaryota > Metazoa > Chordata > Actinopteri > Siluriformes > Callichthyidae > Corydoras > Corydoras maculifer. The sequence continues at coordinate 352,575 of JAFMOD010001811.1, forward strand.
GCACAGTCCTTCAAGCTCGACTGCTGTGACGGAGGACCGACCTCCATCAAAGCCAGAATGAGTCATCACTACCTCGTGCGTCACACACCTCGGCCTCTCTCGCAGTGCGCATGTTTAACATTTGCTCCCAGCATTCTGCACACACTTCACCGAACAGTCCAATATAATCATTGCTGCAGCTCGAGCCATGCGGAGTCCAGGAACATCCGATATGGCACCTAGTGACCTTTTCTCATACAAACCACTCTAATGATCTCAGGACCATCGAGATATAAAAGAACAATTCCTCGATATGTAGCTTCTGCAGCCCACAGAATTTGTGTTTATGAGTTAAAGTGTCATTATGGTCACCTGTAATTTTAAGGAGAATTCAAATTAAATTTATGTTGTATTCATTCATTGTATGGACTTGGGCGGCACGGTGGCTTAGTGGTTAGCACGTTGGACTCTCAGCACTAGGGATTCCCGGTTCTAATCCCAATCTGGATGGAGTTTCCATGTTCTCCCCGTGTCTGCGTGGGTTTCCTCCGGGTTCTCTGGTTTCCTCCCACAGTCCAAAAACATGGAACAAGTCAATTGAGTTCTCCAAATTGCCCCATATATGAGTGTGTATGCGTGCGTGTCTGTGTGAGTGAGTGTGTGCCCAGCGATAGATTGGCACCCTGTCCTGGGTGTATCTGCCCAGCGCAGAAACATTCTCCCCTGTATGGAAATGGGGAACCCCCCCGCAACCCTAATATAGGATAAAGCGGAAGATAATGGATGAATGTATGGACTTGATTGTCTGTGTGCTTTTGTGTTCAAATTAAACTATATGGTGAAACAGAACGATACGGCAGCTTTGTGGTTAGCACATCCACCTCTTAGCGCAGGGAATCCAGGTTTAAATACCATTCTTGGTGGAGTTTTCATGTTCCCCCTTGTCTGTGTGGGTTTCCTCCAGGTTCTCCAGTTTCCTCCCACAGTCCAAAAACATGGATTCAAGGTAAATTGGCCCTATATAGAGTGTGTTTGTGTGAGTGAGTGTGTGTGCCCAGCAATAGATTGGCGCCCTGTCCTGGCTGTATCTGCCCAGCGTCTCCCCTGAATGGGCATGTAGAACCCCTTCGTGACCCTAGTATAAAATCAAGGGGTAGATAATGAATAGATGGATGGATATGGTGAAAAATTAATAACATTATTTTGAACTTTTTTTATAAAAAGTTGACTGTGGCATGATTGTTGGTACCAGATGGGCTGGTTTAAGCATCACTTTAATTTTTGTCTTACCTTAACCTGGTTGATGTTGATGCCCTTCATGCTTCCACTGCGATCAATTAAGAAGATAAACTCCCCCTGCACCCTTCGTAGGTCAGAGGTCATGGACTGTAGGTCAGGGCAGAAGTTGAGCATGACCACAGGGTTGTGCAGGATGTCCTTATGGAGTCTTTTATGAATAATGTCCACCTGTAGGGTGCAAGAAACAAACAGAAGTGTCAGGAGCAATCGTTATGTCTTCATTTTCTATAAAACAGGAATACTCTCTATTATTGGAATTTTATTGGAATCAAAGCAAAGCTATCGTATAAAGGCTCAACTAATTCGATTGCATTCAAAAGCAGTCAGACATAAAATTATGCTTTTTTGAGCGATATTCAAAACTTTATAATCTGACCATAAACCTATTTGAATAATATTTTGAATTGTGGGCATAAAAAATTATTTTGAATGTCAAACAATTTGCCCTTAAAAAAATCCAATCTTCTTACATCTAAAGCGTTTTTTTTTTTATGCGCAATTGCATGATTATTGTTATATGAAATTCACATAAATGAGAGAGTGCAGAGTTTACTGTTCTCCATCATTAATTAGTCTCATATTTAGGCAAATTACGGTACTCACTCTGAAATAAATATCTATTGTGATTATCATCGTCACCACTATTATTTTTTTTTGTACTCTCTTCTTTGCCAGTCAGTTTTAAGGCGTTAATTGCTGATGTAAACAAAATAAAAGGGAGAAATACTTAACACTCCTGTTCTACCACCCTGCAAGCACCGAATGCACTTTACGAAAAGACCTCGGGTGGTTTCCATAGAAACCCCTTTTTATTTCCTCTCATTTTTTCAGCTGAATGTTCTCAGCCTCCTGTTGAGGAACAACGGTCACTTAAAGATCTAATTGCATCTCCCTTTGTGCAAATCTTTGGCATGCATACGTCTTTTAAACCGATGTACAAAAAAGTACCAGGCCATGCATGGTCAACTACATCCAGTAAGTGCACTTTGATTCTCAATTAGTCATTTGAGAACAGCTTTTAAGATGTATCACACATGAAAAGTGAAACTATTTTCTATGAATCAGCATGATAATGATTGGGTCATTGTGTGAGGTCTATGTCTTATAATCGTCGCTTATTCCACCTCTCTATCTTTTTTTAGAATGAAACTGCTAGTTTTAATGTGTTCTCCTTTCCTGCTGTAATAAACCTAAGTAGAACAGTTTAAAGTACATTAATTCATTCACTTTTTAAGCTGCTGATAACTGAGCCAAGGTGTGTGCTTGGGCCTATCCCGGTCCTCATTAAGAAAAACTCTTCAGAAATCTTGTCCATAAACAGGCAAGCAAGAAGCATGGCACATCCACCAGTTGATACTGATAGTTTTACTCCAGGTCAGTGATTTTATACATATTATTTTCATCTGTCTCACAGGATCTTACTTTCTTCTCATTGCTGGAGTCCTTCTTAGTGGCTTTGATGTAGTCACTCCTTCCCTTCAGGTGTTCATCATATTCTTCTGGTGTCATGTCGCCATCTTCGATAAGTACATGAGGTAGGTGAGGCTCTAAAAAAGCAAACAGTACACTTCAGCAAACTTCAGAGGGACTGAGGGAACTTGATTCAGATTCTTATTTGAAACATAATCATGTATGTTTTACAAATTACAGCCCAGCATAGTTGTATAGTACAAATTCATTCAGCTTTACAGGTCAGAATAATAAATGACAATCCTATTACATTTGGTGTTCTGTAAGTTCAGAACGCTTTGGTGGAGCATTTAAAATTTGATCTGACCTAAAAATTTACTGTTTAATAATTGCTACAACAAAAGGACTTTTTTTGTTTTCTCTTGACTATTTCACGACTGTTTTAATGTAAAAACATTTGGTATTGTTGGATTAACTGCTATTAATTCAATACTATTGACATTACATGATTAAATTTTATTAAAATATTCTTTTGGACAGTTCAGTTATGATGTAAGAATGTGACATAACTAAAATCAAAAAAGTGTAAGTTGTTATAAAAAAAGATGCTCCTTTGCTTAAGTAAATGTAGATTAGTGCAGACACTAATAAACCCAATATCCCCCTCCCAAAAAAATACTGATTTAACTGATAAATAGCTATTTTAAGGTGGCCACATACTTTTAATCGTATAGTGTAGTTGGCTAGGTAAATGACAGAGTACACAACAGGGGTAACAGGGCAACACAATGATTAGTCACAGTATACATGCTAATTAAAATATGACTGACCATCACAGTTAGTGATGCAATCAGTTTTTATAGTGTTTTGTAACAGTAGCAATTACAGAATGAAACATTCATCAATAGACATTGTATATCATCTGAGAGATTCATATTTCTAGCTCACAAAGCCCATAAATAAGATAAAATAAATTTTAGGTGGAATCGTTATGGTTTGAAGCTTAATTTAAGCACAAAGCAACTGACTCCAATAAACCCGAGTAAAAACGTTGTGGTGAAACCCGTCAGTCTAAAATCAAATCAAGTGGCCAGCCTCTTGATGAAGGCATCTATTTGCTCGCAGCACGGCTCCTCAGCATGACGCTTGATGAGTCTTCGGCCACCAAATAAACGCAGCTCACTGAACTCAGGGGGAGGGAGTGGCAAGTTCATTTCTCCCTCACAGAGTCCAGAGATAGAGGTCAAGAAGCACAGTTGACAGGAGAGGTAAAAGTAATAAAGGAAGGAGGGAAGGCAAAAATGTAGGAATGCAGTCTGAGTGTGTGACGCTCGAATAGCAACATACACTAAGGTGGAATACGTCATGATGGACTATGACATATTTCTAATAAACCAGGAAGTCACATGTCATTCTGTGGTACTTGTTTTGCTCAAATTTGGCACTTGGATTGTAAATTATAAATAGGGTTTTGCAAAAATGACGATCTTAGGAGTGTATTGTGCTTTAACATGCTTCATGCTTTAGGATCTTGTTGTATAAGGCGATATAAGCCAGCGGCAATGTAACTAGACAGCATGTCGCCAAATAGTGGGCATGCTATTAAAATAAATCGTGCACATAGCCGAATTCCAGCACAACGCTAATGGTGCACTGAAGACAAATGCTGGATTCCTGCAGCAGAATTTGCCTTTAAAGCCTTTACTCAAATTCAGAACGTTTCTGGAGGTTTTCTCAGAATGGTTCCAGTCCCTCAAGTCCCATCTGGAGATCTGTGTTAATGAAGCAGAGACTGAAGGACCTTACAATTAGTTCTTAATCTTGACAGATGAATAGTGTATTTAAAAACAAACAACACCTGTAGCCATCATTTCAGAGTTGTGCCTTAGACAGATGTTGCAGGAAAAAGTAAACTTTAAGATTATTCAATCTAAAGCATACTGAAAAATTGTAGTAGTAAAACATAAGTGGCGTTGAAGCTTGGTGGGTAGCACTGTTGCATTACAGCAAGAAGGTTATAGATTTGTAATGGGTTCAGTGGGGGGGGGGGGGGGGGGGGGGGGGGGGGGGGGGGGGGGGGGGGGGGGGGGGGGGGGGGGGGGGGGGGGGGGGGGGGGGGGGGGGGGGGGGGGGGGGGGGTGTGTGTGTGTGTGTGTGTGTGTGTGTGTGTGTGTGTGTGTGTGTGTGTGTGTGTGTGTGTGTGTTTGTGTGTGTGTGTGTGTGTGTGGAACAGACCACTGGGATAGATGAAAATCTCCACAGGACAGTCATAAGTGTATTTGTCCGCTAAGGTGACCACGATGCTGGTAGCAGAGCGGGCAAAAGGGTCAGCGTCTGCCCGGATAGCGTGCGAGGGGCTTTCCACACCTAAACACAAGATTAAATTACATCCTATAATGATTTACTTTGATTTGTTGATTGTTGTTTAATTTTATAGTGGCCAAAATAGAAACATTATTATAGAAATTGAGTAAATCAAAACATAAGGTGTCCACATTATTTAGTTCATCTGTGGTCCATCCCCAACCACATATCCATCAGTCCACCCATCCACATATCTATTTATGTTTCACTTAATGACCTTAGACATCTAATTCATTAGTTCAATGTAGCATTAATTTATTATCTCAACCCAGCCTCTATACACTTTCTGACCTGCAAGCAAATAAGGTCCCCTGATCTCCAGCTGAAAATTAAATTCGTAGTCGATGGAGTTGATGGACTCCTCCTCGAGAAGCCCGGTCAGAGAAAGCAGGTTGCTCATCTGCTCATGAGAACCAGGAGCACACTGAGGTTTGTCTCTCCTAAACCAAAAAAAAAAAAAAAAACCTTGTACTTTACTCAGTTAAGCTTTCAACATGCACAGAATATTTACCTTGCATTTGACAACCCCACGATCGATCAATAGATAAATGCCGAGTAAACCTGAGTACTAATGAATCACAGAAAGGAAAGAATCTTTAGCCAGGTAAATGCCACAAACTCACAAAATGTCACGAGTGCCACAACACCTGATTGAGAGAAAGCGTCTATCTATTAAACAAACAGTATTGTAGAAAAAATTCACAAATAACATGGAAAGTGTCAAATAAAACGTGTGGATCTCTGACTAAATGTCATACCTCCTGATTGTGTTGGGAGAAAATGCCTGCTCCTCCTTAATGGACCTCTGAACTCTAGGAGTGCAGACAGGAGGTGAGGAGACACGGATCCCTCCATTTGGAAGGGCACAGAGCTCTGAAGAGGTACTGACTAAGATGTTTACAGTCTCCAAAGGAGGGATGACCCCAAGATAAACCACCAGCACCATCCTCTCCAAATCCTCATCCAAAAGAACTAGACCTAGAAAACAATTATCACAAATCAAAATAGAAGTAATTGATTTTTTTTATAGAATCCAGTGTAAAAGTGAAGTGGGTTTAATAATAAGGTTTTTTATTTGGGTACTTAAAGCTTTGAGTTGAAAATACCTAAAATGCACTTTATAATAAAAAACACTTGACATACAGTCATAAAGACAACATGATGAGAGAAAAACTGCAACCAAAATTTGGCTGTTCAGCTCCAGAGCCATAGGAGGCAGCGTATACTGAATAGGGCAGGTTTACCATGGTAGGTAAGCAGTTTAAGATTGTGGTTTTGGGTTGAAATCCTGTAGTCTTCTCTGAAACTGACACCAGACTTGTGGAATCCCAGAGTGAACTTCCAGGTCTATGTCTCTCCAATTCTATATCTTTTTTTAATTCTAAAAATTAAAAAGATGCAATCCTTTTAGAGGTTCCATCTGTCCCTGTGTCAGTAACTTGACCTGAACAGGTTGTGTCTGTAATGTATGAGGCCAGGAGGCAGGTGGCATAATTCAAAAAACCAATATGAGACTTTCACTGTATCGTGCTTCGGTACAAGTCCACTCTGTTGCCCTCATCCGCTAACGCTGGGAGTTGATGCTGGTTTTTCTTTTATGAGTTTAATGAGTCTCAATATGCTTTTTTAAACATATTAAAATTATATATATATAACAGATTTTAAAGTCAGACATAGAAAACAAACTACTAAAACAAACTTTTTGCAAAACTAGTTATTATTAGATTTAAATAGGAGCAAGAAATATCTATAAGAAGAATAACTAATAGCTGTCATGATGCTCTGCGATGAGAAGACTCAGTGAATGGATAGTGACAACACCAAATTGGGAGAAAGCACCAAGTCCCACCGCTGCCACTCTGCAGAGCCCCGTTGGTTGCTGTGCCACGGTCGATGTAACAGTCATCAATTTTCATCTTGTCCTTGATCTGCACTGTTATTATCTGACTGGCTATCATTGCCTCAAAGCCCACCACAACTGAGCCCTCCTCCAGTGGATAAATGAAGAGACCTCCGAAAGGAAACGAGAAAAAAATAACTATTAGGATTAAAGAGCATGCAATCAAGTTATTATTTGCATTTGTTCAAATATTGATTCATGAAAATAAACATCAGAAAATGAGCAGGTTTAAAGATGTGTTAATGACAAAGCTGCCACTTTTACTGCATTCAGTGAGGACTATTGATTCTGAGGTAATTACTCACCCACATGTTTCTGCTCAGGGCTGAACCATTGTGATAAAGAAGGCGAAAAGATCCAGTGCGATTCATCAATTATTTTTTTAAAATGTCACATTGTGAGATCATTAACATAGAATATAGATTTCATGCCCAAAAGTTTATCGACCTTCATCGTGTTTTTCAAGTAAAATGATATCACTCCAGTGAAAGTTATGGGTAATACAAGAAAAATATAAAATGTACACAGAAGTGGTAAAACAAAATTCTATAGATTACTTCCTTCATTAAAAGAACTGATAAAATAATTAGCAGCATGGTCGCTGGAGAACCAATCTGGGTGGAGTTTACATGTTCTCCCTGTGTCCATGTGTTTTTCCTCCGGGTTCTCTATTTTTTCCCACAGTCCAAAGACATGGATTCAGGGTAAATTGGCTGCACTAAATTGGCCATATATAGTGTGTGTGTGTGTGGGTATGTGTGTGCGCCCAGTGATAGATTTGCGCCCTGTCCTGGGTGTAATGTGGATGGGCATGGGGAACCTTCCAATGACACCTAGTTTAGGATTAAGCATAAAATACTGGAGGATGGACAGATAAAATAATACAAAATACAAAATATAATGTTTATAGCAAATGCATTAAGTGCTGTAGGCATGTTGTGTAGGTGTACCAATACTTTCGTCCACATAGTGTAAACGTGCATCTACATATCCATCCATTATCTTCCGCTTTATCCTCTATTAGGGTTGCGGGGGGGGGGGGCTTCCCCATGCCCATCCAGGGGAGGGCACTGGGCAGATACACCCAGGATGGGGCGCCAATCTATCGCTGGGCACACCCTCACTCACACACACAGACATACACACACACCATATGGGGCAATTTGGAGAACTCAATTGACTTGATCCATGTTTTTGGACTGTGGGAGGAAACCGGAGAACCCGAAGGAAACCCACGCAGACAGGGGGAGAACATGGAAACTCCACCCAGATTGGGATTCGAATCGGAAATCCCTAGTGCTGAGAAGAGAACATGCTAACCACTAAAAGCCACCGTGCCGCCCGCATCTACATATTTCCACCATATGTTTGTAATCCTTGCTTTAATATTATGTTAGTAATTCTGTTTAGGTCTATGTCTCTATTAAGAAAACATCTAAATCAGTTTTTAGTATTGATCCATTTGATAATAATTTCTTTTCGGCAGGTCGGTCGTGGGCTTGTTTGTTTATCCTGCACTTCAACTACAACATTATTAATCTCCACAATACTTTGCTTTCTATTCAGCTGCCCTGCGTGTCAAAGAGTTATGCTTTTTATGGCGCTATGGGTGACAGTAGCAAACTGTGTCCAGACTGTTAGAGGCCATAATGCGGACATTTTATTGCCTGGCTTATACAGCTTTGTGGCACCTTATGGATTTACTAAGCCCAGGCCACTTATTTTTAGTGAATTTTAAAGGATCTTCTGACTTTTATAAGATAATATCTTAAACTTGCAAAAAGTTATGTAGCCCACATACTCATAAAGACATGCATGATGAGGACTAAAACTATTAATTGGTATTATTATAATTATTAGTTAATACTGTCAATGTTTTGTTGGCCAATCAGCAGCATTGAAATGCTCAAATCTGTCTTTATGGCATCACAGTCATGCCACAATCACATGCATTTCAATTTGGTATGTTTTCACAGGGGTGGCTTAGTGCTCATGGAAACATGGAGTTTCTGTGTTCTCCCCGTGTCCACATGGGTTTCCTCCGGGTTCTCCAGTTTCCTCCCACAGCCCAAAAACGTGAGTTCAAGGTGAATTATATACTCCAAGTTACCCCAAATAGTCTGTGTGTATCTGTGTAAGTGAGTGCCCAGTAATGAACTGGTGCCCTGTCCTGGGTGTATCTGCCCAGCGCCCAAAACACTCTCCCATGGTGACCCCTCCCTGCCCCCGTGACCCTAATATAGGATTAAGCAAAAGATAATACATTGAATTATTTAAAGTTTTCATTACTGCCACGCCAAATAACTGGCCAATTCAATTAAGAAAGATCCAGTTTCGATGCACCAGAACTTCTACCTCTGTCTAAGACAGGCCCCAGCTAACACATACTTCCTCTGTTTCATATTTACGTTAACTGCTTTGTTTTCACCAACCCAGCAGCAGGGTTCTTTTAAGACTTGCAATTCAATCCTCTGAATTCCACGTTCTCTCACTGCTGGCTGGATCATTCGGTATTCGGTGCACTTCAGTAAACCATGTAGGACTGCTGGGTAATTGGACAGTAATTTCAACAGTGACTCAGCAGTGAGTGTGCACATGCAAGCGCTCCTCATGAGTCCACGAAAAAGCCCATTCTTACCTTCTATGGGGTGATCCTCAATGTTTTCATAAGTCATGGAGGCCGTCATAGCCAGGGTGTATCCCCTAACACAGGAAGTGATGTCAGAGATGCTGAGCGGCAAGGCACTTCGCTTGGTTTTGTTGATTAAGCCTGGCATGGTTGCAGATAGACAGGTGGTCTCACATACGCTGTGCCAGACTCACTGATGTCTCTGGAAACACAGACCACCAATGCAAATCCAGTGACATACTTGCAGCTATAAAACACTGCCTTACAGTGATCCCGATGTCAGATTTAACAATCCCAGTGATTTACCAATGAAGTGTGGTATGTGTGTGTAATATCTCTAAGCTCTAACTTAAAGTCCAGAACTGTGATGCTGAATCTGATTCATTGAACAAATCCTGCGGGAAGTTTTCTCTCTGTCCTTTGCATAAACCTTAATATTCTGTTTGATTAATTAATGAGATACTTCTACAGTATGTGCAAAGCTGCAGGTGAGATGGTACTTCTCTAATCAGCTTTTCTTATTAGCATTATTGGTTCATTAAGAATCAGTGATGTGAATTTAACCAGCTCTAAATGATTTCAGGGGATTTGAACTGGGCTCTGCAAATGGATCGGCGAGGGATAGAAATGATGAGGTAAGTGTCATGTTGAAGCCTCGCCGAAGGATTTGCTGTGCTGGTTAGAGCATACAGACCAGTAGTATGTTGGTATGCACCTTTGCCTCACAGAAAAAGGGGTTCTTTGTTTAATTCTGGGGCAAAGGATGGGCAAGTAGTTTCTCTGTACAATTTCCATGTTCAGCCTATGACAGTGTGGATCTTCTCCTGTTTATCTTTACCCACTGTACAGAAATATTCTAAAATTAGGTAGCTCATTCATAAGAAGACTTGGCTATGACTCTGGTGGTTGGTTGTTTAAACCCCTTGTTTACTGAAATTATCAATGTTGGCCCTTGAGCAAGGTTCTTATTCCTTATTGCTTCAGTGTTACAATATTATGACTGAGCCTGTGTTCTGAGCCCAACTATTAAGTTCAAATAACTGTAATTTAGAAAATAATAACCCAATGTTACTTCACCAATGTTACTTAAATGCCTAAATGCATTAGTACAGTAAGTGATTTTTCAGTATATTTTATTAGTCCTGTACATCATGTTGTTAAGTCTCTTGTCCTTAACTTCACTGTTCCTGTAACTTATCTACAGGATGTCAATTAACTTTTTTTTATTACAATAAAAAACTTATTTCCCTATATTTTTAAATAATGCAAAGATATTTTAATGTCAAAGGAAAGAGTAATGGTTAGGTGTTGTATGAGCATAAACAAACACTCAGTGCAACACAGTGGAGTTCAGCGACTTTCAGCACTGCTGTGCTGTTTTTCCAGAACAGCAGACGAGAATGTAGGTACATTATTAACTCATATAATATGCAGCAGAGTAAACAATCATACATTTCAAATAATGCTGTGCTGATATTAGACAAAATGAGACCAGTAATAAAAGTGAAAATGAAATAGAAAGAGAGTAGGTGGGAAGTGTCAGGCGTCAGGTAGGGGTGGGTCACAACTGGAATCGAATTCAGTTTTCATGAGGAGATATTTCATTGTGTGCTTTTAATATGACATTGTGATCAATAAGAAGATACTACTTTAGCTATCACATATGGCAAATTGCAAAATGTAAAGCTTCACTGACTCCAAATAGGAAACAGAATTAATTTTATATCTTTTAATGATGCAGTTTTGTCTGTGTGGGATGTAAGGTTTTTTTGCTTTGATGTAAGGGATTCTACACTGGATTAAGTATAGGCATTGAATGTTTGTAACACATTACATAATGGTACCAGTAGGCAAGGTTTAAGATATATATAAAATGTATTATGTATTTAAAATTTTAATTAACCTAAATTTAAAAACATTTTTTCTCTAATGATTCAACAAGTATCATATATTTTTTAGTTTGTTTTCCCTACATGTTAATGCCAACAATAAATAATTGGTGCAAAATATTAAAACAAAAGACAAGCAAAGAAAAAAAAAAACGTATTAAATCAAAGCTTTGTGAGCACAATGAGCTGTTCTATGTTCCTGGCTTAATGACTTTATGGTTCAATTAAAGAAGGTGTTGAATTCTTAGGCATATTTACTTTAATAGGTATATTTAATAAACTGAACAAATAATAAGGTTTCGGCTCCTTCTGGGTTCCTGAAACTGGGCGAACCAACAACACCTGCTGTATCACCATCCTTTTGTTGTTTTGACCCCAGTTTCTAAAATTACCCCCTCCACCAAATACAGAGACAATCCATCCATCACATCTTAAAAGACTCATTATCATCAAAGCAAACAACATTTCTTGTACATCAAAGGGGCCATATGGAGGCGTAATACAGGCCAAAGGATTATTACATTTTCTGTTCACCAGCCCATAACCTTCATACAACATGCTCTTTCCTTTTAGTAAACTTCCATCAAAAACTCCATGTTCTCAATAGTCATTTTAAAACAAGTTTGTCCATCATACAGTACTTTGTTCTTTAAAAATGTACAATGCTATGAATTTTACATAACATATTTAGTTTTGTATCCAAAGAATGATTACATATTAAATGAGTTATACATGTGACTTAACAGGCAGAAATTGTTAAATCAATAAATATTATAATATTTAATAATATTAATATAATAATTATATATAATTAAAATTATACATAAGTTAATATTATTCTTTTGAGGAAAGAAAAAAAATCAAACCTGTTTGTTTGTTTCATAGTAATAGGTTTTAATAAAAAATTGTAAAGATTTGCAAAAATATATATATTTAGGTTTGTTTCCTATACATATTGTGTTATATGACAGAGTTAAATCATATATAGAAAAAAAAAATACAAGGAGAAAACATCTTTTAAAATGGGAGCATGAACGTACAGATGTAGACAGATGAACCTCTGACAGGCTCTATGGTGCACTTAATGGGAGGAATGTCTATTAGGAGTCTAATCAGAATCTTATCCAACTTTCCAAATCTATGAGTCACAGACACACAGGAAGGATTGCGTTGCATTGCATTACATTAGGCTTTGGAATGTCGCTGCTACAAGAGGGAATAAACCTCTCTGACAGTTCAAACAAGACTGCCATCATGTGTCAAAGAGCAGAGGCTTCCTGGCACAAATAACATGTTTGTCTTTTTTTTAAGGAAACAGGGACATTAATTAGGATTAGCAGACAAAATAAATATCCAGGAAACATATTGTAGCCAAGTGCTCAAGGCAAGTTTACCAGTTCCTAGTGATAGGAACAGAACAAACACGGTTATATCCCAATTACCCCAAAATAAGCCCTTATCAAATCAGCACCGTTCAATCTGCCTGTTCTTTTATGGAGTTGCTTTAGGCAAAGGGTTTAAAGTGAGAGGTCTGCAGCATCTTCATTCTCTCCATCAGTTCAGAGGCTATTAAGAGTGGCTATTTCAGTGACTGATCACTGAAAACACCTCCTCCAGTTCCCCCATTAATGCTCATGCACAGACGGTGTCCACAAGGCAGTCACCTGTGGATGCATGTTTGCCCTGATCCAGTTCACATCAGCTACATCATCACCTAAAATCCTTCTCTAATAAAAACAAGCTGTTGGTTCAAGTTTCAGCTCCTCTGCTGCCCAGGTCTTGTTTATCTTTAATATACTATGCTCCATATACTATTTACATGAAGTCTAATCATTGGGATAGAATAAAAATCATTCAGCATCAGTCTTACCTTACATTGATGTTTTGTTGATGTGAGATGCCCTCTTGTTGAACACTTGCTTCGGATTTAGAGCCGCCAGCCTTTTCTTTTTTTCTTTCTCTGTCTCACTTGCTGCTGGTCACTGAATGGCGTAGAGCTGTCACAAGTGGCTGAAACTCTGACCCAAACCTAAAGCAATCCAGGGATCGCTGACAAGCAAAACGAGGGAGTGTAGGGGGGTGAGGACAGGCATAATGAGAGAGAAGTGTGTCTGTGTGAGCAGCAGCTGCAGCCACACTGGTGCAGTCGACCACACAGCAACATGTGGTTATAAAAAGTAGCTCTTCGTCTCTGGCAGGAGTTGGGAGGTGTGATGTGGGGAGGGAGGAGAAAAAAGGATGTGCATCTTATTCAGCTGTGATCTCCTGACTACTCCATCACTCACCTCCAGCACTATTTGCACCCTCCTCCCCTTTTGCAGGATACAATCAGTGATTAGAGGGGCTGTGTGTCCTTTTTTGGAAAAGCAGGTTGAAAATGAAATGAAACTGCATGAATGAAACCAGTCTGCTCTGAAACAGAACTGTGATTCTGGGGTAACATTCCTGCTAACCACATCTGACCATAATTTATTTTTTTAGCATTTAACATGGTTCACTTGATGCATCTGCTTTTGCACAGAAGGTAACCATGACAATCAATATGGAGCCGCAGGAGCTTCTTAAGACAACAGGTTGCTCTCTGTGTGTGTGTGTGTGTGTGTGTGTGTGTGTGTGTGTGTGTGTGTGTGTGTCTGTGTGCATGCGTGCACACGCTTATCTCAGCTTTCACAATTAAATTAACTCTTTCTCTCGCTGTCACTCCTCATGCAGCTGACTATACTTTTGTTATCTCATTCACTGAACATGGTTCACATCCTGACTCTTTACATCCTGACAACAACCTTTTGCTTTCTGCTGTATATTGTATGTATTATCCATGTACATCCTGTTACTACGTGTTAATCTGCTACAGTGATGAAGCTGCATTCACTCGTGCACGTTGCAGGCTTTAATACAATATTATAAGTAATACTATCATATAATATTACAGAATATTATCTCTGGTAACCTAATACATTCGGATATTGGTACACAAATATTTGCTGATCAAATAGACAGTCATATGACTTCGCTTTATCTAATCATCTTTTCCATTAAAACAATAAGGGTCAAGCACATTTTATTAATTAAATGAACTAAAAGAAATAGCATGGCACAAGTGTATGTGGGTTGGCAGCGCAAAGGTTTAACACCCAGGTGTGTGTGTGGGGGGGGGGGGTTGCATGTTATCTGAAATATCTGGAATATCACTTCGCCATATGGAAGAATTGTCCAAGGTGTGTTTACTTATTCTCTGCTATACAGTATATATACCAGATGGTATGAAGTTTATTGGTTGTCCTGAGGGAATGGTTTGCATTTAGGAATGTCCTTAGAAACAACAAGAAGAAGAAAGAAAAAAAGTGATACACTATTTGGGTATATACATTGATACACAATTTGCACATCGTCATTTTTTAAGACTGCAACCTGTCACCCAGCATCCCCATGTCCCCAAAGTCTTTTCAGAATATTGTAAACATAACCATGTGTATGATTTCATACGAAACGTTCTACTATCGTAACAGATTATAATAAATACCTTTTTATTATTGTAAAAAAATAACGTTAATTAAAAGCTATCTTGTGTTTTGTGTATGGAATTATGAATCCTGATGACTTTACTGATGTCTTTGAGACTCAGTGGTTGTTTTGAACAATTAGGAACTAAAGTTTGTTGGACAGAAACCGGACCGGACTCCTAAACGACAGTAGCGTCGCTGGTTGCAGTAAAGCTCCAGTGTTTTTGATTGTTTGTAAGGGTATTAAACACTGATATAATGGCCACTGATGCGGGGGCCTTGACTGTCTACAACCAGCAGGTAACGTTTAAATCAATGAGTTTAATTGTTATTATGAAGTTAGCTGTTACAGGATGGTTCTCTCCGTGTCGCCAGGCGCAAAGCCCACGTGTGTGCAGCTCGTTAACGCTGTGGTTTACCGTGTTTAGGGTTTTATTATGTTTATTAACAGGTTTTTAACTTTTAAAATAAGAGACAAACTTGTTACGAGTCCTTTCATTTTAATCCAGCGGTTGGTTGAATCGGTGGAAGCAGGTGCATCTCAGTAAGGCCATTAAAACCAGTATAAAGTGGAATGCTACGTTTACTTCAATATTTATAATATATAATTTGACTTTTTGCACGAAGTGAAGACACAATTAGGACATGTATTGCAATCTGAAATGCTTTTTGTGTTTTAAAAAATTTTAAGAAATACTTTTTTTCCCCCCAAACTGGCCCTTGTTCTCCCATTTGGATCCTAATATTTTTTAATAAGTATCATTAAGAACAATATAAAGTTTCCACAAAACGTGTATTCTTATAGCACTAACCTCTATCTCTAAGTAAACCACTTCTTGTTATTAACAGAAGCATAATGTTAGGTTGTTAACTATATGAAATGAAGTTTTACAGACTCATACCTGTGCTTGTTTACCTCAGTAGCTAGAAAATATAGATGCTGTTTCTAAGTCACTGCAGAAGCTCATGATCATTAATTACTGATGACTATTTTCAGTTGCACAGGTTCATGTCTATACAGACTTTGCATTTTACAGACACCTAGATCATTATGGATTCATCAGTGGTGAAAACAAGCGATGTTGTTACAGAAATTTTGCTTGAGCCTTAATGTACATATTATTTGTAATAATAAAAATGCATTATATTAAATAAAGCAGTGTATCCTAAGTGAGGTATTCAAAGCATTTTTCCTGTGACTTTATGATTGTTTGCATAGAAATTGCCAGGGCAATATACAGTTTGAATTAACTTTACTAATAAGTGATTCTGATTTAAGTGGCTTTAATGTTTTTGTTAACAGTTTGAGATGAAGTATACTGTAGAAAAGCAGTCCAACCTAAATGCTACATCTACTGGTAATCATTTCTTTATCATGAACACATTCTCTTTCGAATTGTTTAATGTGCTGGTTCGAAGGTTCGAGGTCCTGTGTTATTCTGCTCACATACTGTTGATTAAACATGTAAACTATAACTTCTGTCTTTTATTTTTTATTAGGTTCAAAAACTGACGAAAATGCAAATGTTTATGATGAACAAGAAACGGGTTGGTGTTTTATTTCTGTTTTATTTTAATGAGTTGCCAGTGTACATTAACATATTCCAGCTGACTGTTTGCGGTACAGTAGCTCCCTCTTGTGGGCAATTTGTTAACCACTTGCCAATACGCGAGGAGACCACTTGATACTACTGTGTTGAATCCACTTCACAGGGCATGTTTAATTGTGTAATTAACGCTGGGTTCTGTGTAAAGCATTCCTTATTGTTATTGCTGCATTTCCTTCTGCACGCCCCTCTTTTCGTTTGAATGATCTGTTTGTGTTACAGAATAGCTTACAGTGTATTGTATATTCTGTGTATATTTATGAGTTCCTTTAAGGGGTTTGTTAACTTTTCTTATAGAGGACAGATCTGTACAGTCTCTTATTAATAAATTAATAAGGAACACTCTGGTCAACAACTCGAATCAGGTTGAGGTCCTACAGAGAGATCCCAATTCACCACTATACTCAATCAAATCCTTCGAAGACCTGAGATTGTAAGTACTGATAATGGGTTATGAAAGGTGTTCGCATAGACATTGACTAATGTAATTATTCTGCTGTAATTTGATCATTTCTGAACTAATAAGAATTGTTTTGGCTGATTTATATGATTATTATTCTGTATTTATCTACAGATTAATGAAAATAAACTGACCTTATGTTCATTTTATCTTATTGTTCTTTTTAGGAAAGATAAACTTCTTAAAGGTATTTACGGAATGGGTTTTAACAGGCCCTCCAAAATCCAGGAGACCGCCCTGCCGATGATGCTGGCCGAACCGTAAGTATACAGACATGATCTATCAGATTGGGATTATTTGTGTTTCTCACACTTTTATACATCACCAAATAATCTAGTGATCACTGTTATTTATATACATTGTGTAGCTTCACACAGTTCATGTTAAGTGAAAACTTTCAAACCTGGATTAGTAATTAGTGATTACCATCTTGTTGAGTACTGGAATAAAATCTGGGAATTGCACCAGGGACTCTTGCTAAGCAATCCCTTTCTAAGCAACACTACTCTCAAAACTCTATGAAATAATGTATAATCACTCCACGTTGGTTATGAAGCTGTTTTGTCATTTTGCTGTAAATTGCTGTCATGTGTAAATTCTCCCCTTTGTCTGGTGACAGGCCTCAGAACCTGATTGCCCAATCTCAATCTGGCACGGGAAAAACTGCCGCCTTTGTGTTGGCCATGTTGAGTCATGTGGACCCAGCAAACCAATGGACTCAGGTCAGTAGCACAATCCTTCATCTTCTTAGGTTTTGCATTCTGTCTGAATGCTGTTCAGTGTTGTTGTTTTTTTTACATTTATTTTATTTAATTTTCTAATTCCCACAATATGAACAATGATAGTGATGCTGTAATCCAAAGAGAGCTGTTCACAATGTTAATGGAAAGGTTTGTTTTGTTGTTTTTTCCTCTCTCAGTGTTTGTGCATTTCTCCAACATTCGAGTTAGCACTCCAGACAGGAAACGTCCTGGAGCGGATGGGCAAGTTTTACCCTGAGGTGAAACTGGCGTACGCCGTTCGGGGGAGCAGAAGTAAGCACCAGAGGCGGGCGCAAAATAACACCCCATTTGTATTGAGATTTAAATGCATGCCATATAGATATTTAAATTCACAGTATGTAATTATGTATGTGGATTAAAGCAGAACAAAGCATGGCTCATGATTGCAGTGAGTAGATATCAGTATAAATTGAATTCATACTGGTTTTCTAAAAAAAAAAAAAAAAAAATTCTATTCAGAATTGCTTGTAGTAAGACAGCTCTACCAGAAAGGTCTCCATATTTCACTGTTATATCATGTAGTTTTCGATTATGTTCCTGTATCAGCTTTCCATGTGTTGGCCGTGTGATTATTTCTCAGTGGCACGAGGGAATTACATTCGGGAGCAGATCGTGATTGGCACCCCGGGCACAGTGTTGGACTGGGTCCGCAAACTCAAGCTGATTGACCCTAATAAGATACAAGTGTTTGTACTGGATGAGGCTGACATCATGATCGCGACTCAGGGCCACCAGGATCAAAGCATACGCATCCAGAGGTGACTCAGTTTCAGGGCCTGATGACTGACTTTATGGTTTAATTGTGGAAATGATTTCTTTGCTTATAGCATTTTTTTCTGTAATTTTGAAAAAGGATGCTTCCTAAAAATTGCCAGATGTTACTGTTCTCTGCTACCTTCGAGGACTCTGTTTGGGAGTTTGGCAAGCGCATTATTCCTGAACCCAACATCATCAGACTGAAACGGGAGGAAGAAACGCTGGACAACATCAAACAGTTCTATGTGATCTGCAGTAACAAAGAGGCTAAGTTTGAGGCACTGACCAACATCTACGGCTCTATCATCATCGCACAAGCAATGATCTTTTGCCATGTGTGTCAGCTGGTTTCATCATAATTCATACATGTCTAACTTTTACACAATAATCTTCACAATAATTCATGCCCTCTCGTACCTTTATTGTTTTTCTAATCAAGCCACTGTTATAATCAAGCCAATGGGGAAAGGCCATTAAGATCTGTCAATGATGATCACGCTCACAAATACAATGTTTCAAGCAACACCTCTGTCTTGGTTATAGAGCCGAAAGATAGCGGCCTGGCTGGCCGGAAAGCTGTCATCAGAGGGCCACCAGGTGGCGATGCTGAGTGGGGAACTTACAGTTGAGCAAAGAGTGTCCGTCATCCAGCGCTTCAGAGATGGCAAGGAAAAAGTGCTAATAACCACCAATGTGTGTTCAAGAGGCGAGTATGAGGCCCGCTGTTAATCAAAATGGGCTTTAATACACAATGCGCAATAACAACACTCATCCTCCAGCTAATTACAACTTGTTCTGGTGCTATAACTTATTTATTTCTTATTAAAGTTACTTAAGCTTTATTATGAATAATACTTGAACTTATACAGAACCCTGACAGTGCATTACAAGTTAAACAAGAGGTCTATACTACACAGCAGCCTACAGAGCGTTACCAACAACTTAGACATCTTTAAAAGAAACCCATGTTAATGAATTTTTAACCTGGTTTCTGTTAACATCGGATCCCTGAACCCTGTGTTTTAATCCTGCTTTGTGTAAAATGAATCAGGCATCTGATTATGTCTGGTGATTAACAGGCATCGACGTGGAGCAGGTTTCTGTGGTCATCAACTTTGACCTTCCTCTGGACAAGCATGGGAACCCGGACAATGAAACCTATCTCCACAGGATCGGTCGGACGGGGCGCTTCGGAAAACGAGGCCTGGCCATCAACTTTGTGGATAGTGAGCGAAGCATGGCTGTGCTTAATGCATACGAGAAGCACTTCAGTAAGTCCTCACCACTCGAGGTTCGAACCTCGTTAACCTGCTCGAAGCCTGATTGGTTTGAAAGAATTGTTTGTTGTGTTTTGCAGATAAGAAAATAACCAAAATGGATACTGATGATTTTGATGAAATGGAACGACTTGCCAGTTAGGTTTTAATGGATGCTGGGAAAAAAACTAGTTCAAGTGTTCTTGTTTTTTTTTTTCAATTCTATTCCTCAGGTGGTTGAAAATGTTAATGTGTGTTTGTTAAATGTAATGTTTATGTACGCTTTGCTTTGTTTTCTGAATTGCACAGATCTTTTATTAGCTTCAGGAAAGTTTAAAGCAGCACTCAACTTCATTTTGTTTTGCTTTATTGCTGCAGTTTGTTCAGGTTTCATTTTTCCTGCAATTAAAAAAAATTATGGTTGCTGCAAACCGATTTTGTTGTGTTTTATTAAGCCGTAGTTCTAGTGCGCATTACAATTCCTCGGCCATAATCCTTTGGGTTTATCTGTATGATGTTGATTGATTCAAACAAAGAAGGAATTGAATTGATGGCATAACGTCAACATTTCAAATATTCATCTTTATTAATTAAAGCAATGTTTTCCAAATGAAATTAACTAATTACCTTTTTAAAGTAAGGTTAGGTGCAGTTTTTTCTTTCTTTTAGCCCACCTTCACATTGAGAGATTGAAAAGTGAGGTGAAATGCATCAAATCAGAAGTTTAGACCAATACAGATTCAGTGAAATAACTAATTAGTAAAATCAGGTGATGCTTCAGCTTAATGAGCAAGAGGATGTGCAGTCACACTGATTCGACACAGAAAAGAGCAGTGACACCCCGGGGGATGTGTCATTAAAAAGGGTCCAAACTGAATATCTCCAGTTAAACCATTAATTATTTGAACTGTGGTGAGTAAAATAACCTTTTCTTTATAATTTGAATTAACTTTGTACTTAAATACCTTTAGACTTTACAAATACTAGTAAAGCATGTAAACGACCTACATTTGTTTAATGTGATGGGTAAGAAACGTTTGTCTCGTTTGGTTTGTCTCTCCAAATCAAGACTAGAAAAGAATATAAACATAAATTATCGTATGAAAAATTCAGAACTCAATAAGCATCTGTAGCACCGTCTTCAAGGCTAATGCACAAAACAGATTTGTTAAGTATGGCGCATTGCGAGAGAGTCATCGTTAGATTGGTGAAGCTCCGCCGAGGAAACTCCATGGTCTCGATCAGGGCATGTTTGTATCTCCTCCCTGATTTGTTCTCTGCGGCAGCTATGACAGACCTTAATGTGTCTGTGGGTCGGAAGCGGTGCTCGAATCTTTGGCCCGATGGAGTTCGAACAGCAAGCAGAAGATCAGGCTCGAACCCTGATGGATCAGTTGAACCACATGCTTTAAATGAGCGGCGCATGGATCCTGGATGTGCATCGAGGCTGTGCTTGGACTGACTGGGTCTGGATGGTTTTTCTGCTATGGTTCTAGAGGATTCCGGTCTTCTTTTGATGGAGGGGAGGACTGAGTATTTGTTCAACAATGGCACCGGGATGTGTGATGCTTTCTGAAATTCAGTTAGCATTTCAGAGCTTGGCTTACTGTAACGTCTGAGGACCGTGTGAGGGCAGATGGACGCGTTGAACCTTTGGCTCATTGCGGAATGAGGACGAGAAGAAGTCGGAGGGTGAGGGCAAAATGAGGGCATCTGATGGGCATGATCTTCATCCACACTCTGCACCTGAGTTACACTGGATCTGGTGCGTCCTTTGGCTGACTTTGGTCTAATCACATGCATGTTTCTCTGTGTAAACAAAATAACAACCCCAATTGGAATCAGTTGTTTATCATAGAATCTATCATCATCTGCATTCAAGCATGGAAACTAAAAGAGTAGCAGTACACTGTACATTTACTTATATAGGTTCATAAGGGTTGTTAAAAGTATGACAAGGCAACGTTACAGTCTATCACAGAATACACACATACACACACACACAGCTGTCCATACCTAAGGTCGTCCTAACGTATACATTACATCTCAAATTTAAGGAGGCAAGGTAGCTCAGTGGTTTGGGCGTTGTGCTATCAATCAGAAGGTTGGGGGTTCAAATCCCAGGTCCACTCAAGTTACCAATGTGGGTCCTCGAGTGAGGCCTTTAACCCTCATTGCTCCAGGGATGTTGTGATGAACCCTGTGCTCACCTTGTAAGTCACTTTGGATAAAAGCATCTGCTAAATGACCAAATGTAAATGTAAGGACTAAAGGAGACTTTATTGTCATTCACATCACATGTGGTTCATGATGTGAAACTAAATCAGTGTTCAGTAGAATGAAGCACTCCCACCACACTCCATATATTTGGGCATTAACATAAACTTACTTTTAAGTATATCTTTGGCCCTTTGATGTCCAGAGTGTGCACCCCACGTGATTCTGAAATTAAAAACATCAGAATTCTGAGCTCCATACTGAAGGAGCTGCAATATAAAAAGCAATGGCCTCGTCTCCAAATTTCGTTCGATTAAAACATAATAACTAAGTGATATTCCATAAATGACAGTGTCCTGCTATAAAATCTTCGATTGGCTGACTGAAAAAGAATCGATTCTTGCGGGGGATGATTCATTTGGTTCACTTAAATAGCGTCTTAGCTCGGTCATATTTGTTTGAGTGTATTTTTGACTTTGCCTTATGTATTAATATCGCTATATTAAAGGATTAAAGTTATAATGTTTTATGAGTATATAGCTCGATAGTAACTTTGGATGAACCTTGAACGTTGGCATTTAAACAGATTGTCATAATAACAATGTACGTTACATTAAACTATACAAAAGTCTATAAACTAAAATATATCACATAAACAGTTTAAAATTACCTTTAGAGCTTTATTATATGGGCGAAAGCTAAAGTAACGCACACATTTTCGATGGCGTCGGTCCAGTTGCTGGGGCGTTATATCGTTTCCATGGCAATGGCTCACGCGCGCAGAGGTCATGCATAGCAACTGTTTTGTTAGATTTAGGTTTTATTTATTGTTTAATTTAGATTTCACGTCACTGCGTTTAATTGTTTAAATTAAAATACAATCCACGTATTAATAAAATGTAAATTAACTATAACAATCGTCTGTTGTGCACTGATTTAATAAAATGTACACATCTCTCCATTTTATTTAATTTTATTTATATTTATTTACTTATTTGACAGTGCTATCTTTTACCCATGCTATTTTTTATGCTATAAGAATATTGAACTGAATGCATAAAAATGGCAATTTAATCCTTTGTTACTGTGTATTATGAAACACTTAAAGACTTGAAGCTACTTTCTTTCCTTTCTTTATTATTTGCTTCATCAGTGATGTTCAAATGACAGATCACGCATGTCCAACATGTATAAGCAGCAGTGAGAGCTGAGCTCAGATGTTTCCAAATGCAGCACAGTGATGTTTATTAAATCCAGTGTGTTCATTATAACAGAATTTATTAAGGTCAATTTAAAAAGTTCATTTAAATCGAGCACACATTTTATATTTATGTATGTATTTATATATATATATATATATATATATATATATATATATATAGATAGATATAGATATTTATATATATTTATATATATTTATAAAAATAAATGTATTCCCTAATGTAATAAAAATTAATATAACTAATAAAATAATTTGAAAAAAAAGGAGGAGCCAAAAAAATCAGACCTCTGGACCCCTATTTATATAAACCTGTTATATTTCCCACCTCATTACCATGAATTAATATCATAACCTTCTTCTCTATTTCCAGTAGCAGCTTCCATCTTACTTTATGAAAATTGTGAGATTAGTAGATCTGACGGGCCAGAGTTGCAGCTCGCCTCCAATTCCTTCTAATTGTGCTCTATTAGTGTTGTGTAGACGTATGTCCTCACCCAATTTTTTTTATAATAGTTCCCCTTTTATAGACAGGCAGTCAGACAGGAACCATAAGGACCCATTCCTGAAGCTGTTCCAGTTGTGTAATTGTAAAACAACAAAGTAGAACTGAATCTATATGTTGAGGTGATATTTATTTATTTTTAATATGTATATTAAAATCCTAAACTTCATTCCTCACCCATTTAATAGCACCTAAGGTAAATCCAGCAGGTTGTGCTTTGCGTACAGCTCCTCTGTAATCTGATGGACTTCAGCGATAATGGGCAAGGCTTCACCCAGCAGAGCGATGACCTGCTCCTGGCTGCCTGCGTTCATCACCTCAAAGAAGGTATCTCGGGCAGGCAGGGCGCACAACGCCATTCCAGCAGCTTTCCTGATGATCCATGGATGGTATTGCGCCAGGGATTCGTTGTAGGCCTCTGAACACATGACCGAGGTCTTACTGTCCTCGCTGCTGGTTCGCAGGCGCTCCAGGAAGAGCTGGAGCCATTGCAAGGCGCGGTGAAGCCGCAGCAGCGTGCGGCAGCCCGACTCCGGGTGCTTTTCCCTTTTGATGAGATCGACCAGATTACCGTCCAGCTCATACGTCACCATGGAGTGGACAGTGTGGTAATGAGCCCCGTGTTTACCCGCCAGATGCCTCTCCATGATCTGGGTTTTAGAGACCGCATCCTTGGAGATGAAAGAGAAGACATTTCCTAAGCTGTTCATGAAGCTGAAATTGAATAAAAGGAGCCATTATGAATCAAATAACTCAATTGAAACAGTGTTTCCCAGCATCTATTGATCTAAACAGATTATTTCTCTTATGTATTTATTTATAGAGCGCTTTTTACAACAGTACATCGTCACAAAGCAGCTTTACAGAATGAAAAGCCTTTAAACCCCCAAAGAGCAAGCCAAAGCGACAGTGGCAAGAAAAAAACTCCCTGTTATGTTGTTGTTTTAAGTAAGAAACCTTGTGAGGACCCAGACTCAGGGGGGGGACTCATCCTCCTTGAGCGGCCAGGCAACAACAACAGTTGCAGGACAGCTGTGTACAGATTTAACAAATGGAAAAACTCTAACAACTGGAAAACTACATGTGAGTCCATTAAGGGGGTCCTGCAGGACAGTTAATATTTAGATTAAAATAGATTTATAGGGGGCACGGTGGCTTAGTTGTTAGCATGTTCTCCTCTCAGCGCTAGGGATTCCCGGTTCGAATCCCCATCTGGGTGGAGTTTCCATGTTCTCCCCGTGTCTGCGTGGGTTTCCTCCGGGTTCTCCGGTTTCCTCCCACAATCCAAAAACATGGATCAAGTCAATTGAATTCTCCAAATTGCCCCATATAGAGTGAGTGAGTGAGTGTGTGCCCAGCGATGGACTGGCACCCTGTCCTGGGTGTATCTGCCCAGCGCCCGAAACGTTCTCCCCTCTCTCCCGCGAACCTAATAGAGGATAAAGCGGAAGATAATGGATGGATTTATAGACCTTCATCAGGTCTCCACCTGGAACATGGACACAGAGCAGAGACTGGATTAGAGCTCTTACCTGACCAGTTCTTTCCATCCTGTTATATAATGGCTGATGTGGATCTTCTTGTTCTCACCGAGACAAGACTTAAACGAGTCCATTACCTTCTGCAGACTGAAGGAATCTGCCATGTCCAGTTCCTCTAGTTATTCAAGTAACACCTGCTGTGTTTATTCAGCAGCAGGACAAAATAAAACGATGAGCGCTAAAAGATTACAAACTAGTAAATAAAATATATATATATATTTCTATATACAACAAAACTTTATAGAATAAGCTTCAGAAATGCTTCTCCTGAACGGAGCATCGCTGTCACTGCTCCCGTCTGCTCCTTCCGCCCACCCGCTTTATCACTGATCCCGCCTCCTTACCCTGGATTAGCTAATACCTGTGAGTTGGTGGTTCTGATTGGGCGCTTTGTTTTCCGTCATCACGCTCGTCATTTTAAGGTAATTAAATTAATCTTAAAGCATACTATTTTCGATATAATTGTTATTATTACTATTATTATTATTATTATTATTATTATTATTATTATTATTATTATTATTATTATTATTATTTAAGGTGAAATTAATAGCAGATTGTTTAGTGCTACATTGCAAACATCATGACTTTAGACTGGGTTGTCATATCCCGCCCATCATTCATTCATTCATTCATTATCTCCCGCTTATCCTCTATTGGGGTCGCGGTGGGGTTCCCCATGCCCATCCAGGGGAGAACGTCTCGGGCGCTGGGCAGATAGACCCAGGACAGGGCGCCAATCCATCGCTGGGCACACACTCACTCACACAGACACACTCTATATGGGACAATTTTGAGAATTCAATTAACTTAATCCATGTTTTTGGACTGTGGGAAGAAACCGGAGAACCCGGAGGAAACCCACGCAGACACGGGGAGAACATGGAAACTCCACCCAGATGGGGATTCGAACCGGGAATCCCTAGCGCTGAGAGGCGAATGTGCTAACCACTAAGCCACCGTGCCGCCTCCCGCCCATCAATGTAAAATAAATAAATCGGGCTAAAAATATTAAACATTTTTTTAAAAATTTGTTTATTGGCATCGAGATTAACAGCGAACCAATACACCTGCAGGAAGTAAGGTTTGTGAGAAAACGGGTGGGAAAACAACTACTACTTCCACTAATCCTTCCCGGAATTAGACTCTCTGCACCAATCAGGAAGGGAGTCATCCTTCTGCACCAATCAGGAAGGGAGTCATCCTTCTGCACCAATCAGGAAGGGAGTCATCCTTCTGCACCAATCAGGAAGGGCGATGTTGCACTATTTTGTGTATCCGTCAAATTATGTCAACAATGTCGGCGCGCTTCCTTCAGTTTCTGACAATTATTTCTGAATAACAACAAAAGTAAAAACACAATTTATGAGGAAATTTCAAAGAGGATAAGAGAATAAGCGTATTAAACAAATAAAACCAAGGCGCATTAACAATATTACATTACTCTGTAATATTTCTCGTCATCCTGGTGACAGACATTGACGCTTACTATATCCGACGTGGCACCAATAAGATCACGTGTGGTTCTTTTAACCAATCAGGAAGTTAGTTTGCGTTGTTTACGGCTACACAGCAGTTGGTGGCGCTAGCGCGCGCGAAATGTTTCCTCGTTAAAAGCGAAGAAGAGGCTCGTGCGCGCTCGCTTTCTTTTTCGTGTGGAGTTGATGTTGTTTTTTAATCATAATGGAGTTTCATTCATTAATAAAACTCTAGATTTGTACAGAGTCGGTGAGTGAGGCTTCAGATGTGCGTTTGTGAGAAAAGCATCGTTTTTAAAGGCTAAAAGTAAAGCGACAGCTGGACTGTATTGATGTGCCAGACTTCTGACGTCATAATCTGCTTTTAAAGGCAAGATGCCGGAGATCAAAGTGACGCCGTTAGGTGAGATCTGACGCAACAATCACCGACCGCGTCATTTATACAGTTTATACAGTACGATACAGTAATTCAGGAAACTGTTAAAGGACAGAAACAGGGCGGCACGGTGGTTTAGTGGTTTAGCATGTTCTCCTCTCAGCGCTAGGAATTCCTGGTTCAAATCCCCATCTGGGTGGAGTTTCCAAATTCTCCCCGTGTCCGCGTGGGTTTCCTCCTACAGTCCAAAAAACATGGATCAAGTCAATTGAGTTCTCCAAATTGCCCCATATAGAGTGTGTCTGTGTGAGTGAGTGTGTGCCCAGCGATAGATTGGCGCCCTGTCCTGGGTCTATCTGCCCAGTGCCTGAGACATTCTTTCCTGGATGGGTATGGGGAACCCCCGCGACCCTAATAGAGGAAAAGCGGGAGATAATGGATGGATGGAAAGGACAGAAACAGTCAAAAGTTTGGAAACACCCCTTTTGCTTGTCTGTTTTCTCCACTTACCATATAGATGGACTTTGTAGTTTTACAATTACAGACTGTAGTCCATCTGTGTTCTTTGTTGTTGTTAGTTCCTGTTGGTTCTCTGA
Source organism: Corydoras maculifer (assembly GCA_019802435.1). NCBI lineage: Eukaryota > Metazoa > Chordata > Actinopteri > Siluriformes > Callichthyidae > Corydoras > Corydoras maculifer. The sequence continues at coordinate 380,341 of JAFMOD010001811.1, forward strand.
TCTCTGTTGGTCAGGAGCATCACAGAACAGGAATCATTTGGGTGGTGGATTGTTTATTGTCAGTTCTGCAGTGACACTGATGTGGTGAGGGGGTTTTAGTGCAGCAGTGCTGCTGGAGTTTCATTTAAACACTTCAGTGACACTGCTGGGATAGGAATAATGCACCAACCAAATAATCTCTGCTCCGTGCTGGTACTATTGGGGTCCTGACCATTAGAACAGAGTAAAGGGGGCATGCACAGTATGTAGATGGACTACGGTCTGGAATTGTGGAACTACAAATTCCATCGTTACACATAAACACTAAGAGACTAACTTTAGTTTTTTTATACTTCTTTCGCGCTCTCAGTAAAATGTGTTGTATGGAATCATTTAGAATTCCTGCTTTGATACTAAACTCTGTGGGTTTTTTCTCTTTCTTTTTTTTTAAAGGTGCTGGACAAGATGTTGGGCGGAGCTGCATTCTGCTCTCCATTGGAGGCAAAAATATAATGCTGGACTGTGGGATGCACATGGGATTCAACGATGATGTAATTATTCAGAGATGTCCTCCTTGTCCTCGTTAATTTTCACATGTTGCATTACATTTTGTTTCCCTGCTTATAGAGACGCTTTCCAGATTTCTCCTACATCACTCAGAACGGTCGCCTCACCGATTTCCTGGACTGTGTTATTATAAGGTTGGTGTTTGGTACTGTGTATTTCGTTTTTTATATTGAATCCCACTTCATGCGGCGAACATTATCTGTTTCAGCCATTTTCATTTGGACCACTGCGGTGCTCTTCCCTACATGAGTGAGATGGTGGGTTACGACGGACCCATCTACATGACTCACCCCACAAAGGCCATCTGTCCCATCCTGCTGGAAGACTTCCGGAAGATCACAGTGGATAAAAAAGGGGAAACCAACTTTTTCACGTCGCAGATGATAAAAGATTGCATGAAGAAAGTGGTGCCGCTTACCCTGCACCAAACCGTCCAGGTACGGACAGATACCGGGTCGCAGCATGTCACGGTCACCCAACACAACGGTGATGCTGTCGAAAGACTGAACACATCCGAAATATATCAAGAGGCATAAATGTTTACTGTGGTGTAGTGGTCAGCATGTTCTTTCATTGCTGGGGATCACTTTCACTTTGGCCGCGTGGGTTTCCTCCACGTTCCAAAAATTTCGACTGAAGATGAATTGGTTGCTCTAAATTGCCCCTATTTATTGAGTGTTCCCAGCAATGGATTAGCAACCTGTCCTGGGTATATCTGCCCAGCGCCTGAAAAGCTCTCCTCTGTATGGGCATGGGGAACCCCGTGACCCTAGTGAACCTAGCATAGGATTAAGGGTAAAGGATAGATGTTTACTGTGATTATTGTTAAAATTTACTGACCACTGTTCTACTTTTGGAAACTTGAAGTAATCAGGCGGCGGCACGGTGGCTTAGTGGTTTAGCATGTTCGCCTCTCAGCACTAGGGATTCCCGGTTCGAATCCCCATCTGGATGGAGTTTCCATGTTCTCCCCGTGGGTTTCCTCCGGGTTCTCCGGTTTCCTTCCAAAGTTCAAAAACATGGATCAAGTCAATTGAGTTCTCCAAATTGCCCCACATAGGTGTGTGTGCCCAGCGATGGATTGGCATCCTGTCCTGGGTGTATCTGCCCAGCGCCCAAAAAGTTCTCCCTTGGATGGGCATGGGGACCCCCCTGCGGCCCTAATAGAGGATAAAGTGGAAGATAATGAATGAATGAAGTAATCCGGGCTTTGTGTGAGTGTGACACTGGATCCATGAGTGTGTGTGGTCCTTTTGAAGCATGTTTGTTCAGTATGGATTTAATTTGCAGCAAAGACGTGTTGTTCTGCTCTGTGTTGTTGCAGGTGGATGACGAGCTGGAGATCAAAGCGTATTATGCTGGGCACGTCCTCGGCGCAGCGATGGTTCTGATCAAAGTTGGCTCCGAGTCCGTTGTCTACACGGTCAGCAACACGACCCTCATTACTGTCCTACCTTCTGAAACTGAGAAGGAAGTGTTAGTTTAATCCCAGCGTTCATAAATGGAGGTCATTTAGTGTTGTGTGCAGAGAAATCAGCTTTGATTAATCTTTCATTAAGAAGCTGCTGTCTCTCTGCTCCTCTCTGCAGGGGGATTATAACATGACTCCTGACAGACACCTGGGGTGAGAATTTACTGCCTCATATTATTATTTACTACTTAATATCATATCAGTGAATCGGTCGGCATTTGACAAACGTAACGCTTTCGTCCAGTGCGGCGTGGATTGACAAGTGTCGACCAGACATCCTGATCACCGAGTCCACCTACGCCACCACCATCCGCGACTCCAAACGCTGCAGAGAGAGAGACTTCTTAAAGAAAGTGCATGAGACCATCGAGAGAGGAGGGAAGGTCAGAAAGCTTCAGATCGTCAGCTCGGTTGTCTCTCAGCTCGTGGTTTATGTTGTGTTGTGTTGATGTTTCCAGGTCCTCATTCCGGTTTTTGCTCTGGGTCGAGCTCAGGAGCTCTGCATTCTTTTGGAAACGTTCTGGTGAGTGGTGTAGTGTGTCGGGCATCACCCTCCGCTCTGAACTCACACCATACAGGGTTGTTCTTCTTTTTTTTTTTTGCTGCTGTACTAAAACCCCCTCACCACATCAGTGTCACTGCAGAACTGACAATAAACAATCCACCACCCAAATGATACCTGTTCTGTGATGCTCCTGACCAACAGAGAACAGAAAACCAACAGGGGACTAACAACAAAGAACACAGATGGACTACAGTCTGTAATTGTAAAACTGTTGTGAATTTGTGTAATTGTGAAACTAGTTTTATTAATCTAACAGGTAACAGGTTAAATGGTGTGTGTGTGTGTGTGTGTGTGTGTGTTTTAACAGGGAGAGGATGAATCTAAAAGCACCCATATACTTCTCCACTGGTATGACGGAGAAGGCGAATCACTATTACAAACTCTTCATCACTTGGACCAATCAGAAGATTCGGAAAACCTTTGTGCAGCGGAACATGTTCGAGTTCAAACACATCAAGGCCTTTGATCGTGCGTACGCTGACAATCCTGGACCCATGGTGTGTTTTCTTTAGTGTTTCAGTAAAAGCTGGGGGGTCTTTTCTGTTCTCTGTTTTTTTTTCCCCCACTTTGTCTCACTCTCTCTTTCAGTCTCACTCTCACCATCAGCTGTGTCACCGTCTCCGTCTTTCTTACAGCAAGATTCTTGCTCTCTTTTTCTCACATTTTTCTCTCTCTCGCTCACTGCTGTTACTCGGTTGCTTTTCTACCATTTCACAGTTTTTCTTGTCTTTAATACACCTCTCCATCTGTGTTCTACCTCACTCTGATTCTCACACACTGTCCCTTTAACACATCTGTCTTTCACTTTACGACTCTTTCATACACGTTTGTATTTCTTATTAAAACATGTAACAGATTTTATTTGATATTTCTTTGATCCTGTCTGTCTGTTGTAGGTGGTGTTCGCCACTCCGGGGATGTTACACGCAGGACAGTCTTTACAGATTTTTAAGAAATGGGCTGGCAATGAAAAGAACATGGTACGGTCGGTGTGTGTGTGTGTGTGTGTGTGCATAGAACATCCTTACCGTGTCCTAGTTTAAGGTTGCTGTAATGAGTCAGTGAAACCACCTTGGTTGCATGCAGCTCATTATGTACATCTTTTGTTTGATGTGTGTGTGTGTGTGTGTGTGTGTGTGTGTGTGTGTTTGTTGCAGTTGATAATGCCGGGGTACTGTGTGCAGGGGACAGTCGGACATAAGATTCTGAACGGTCAAAAGAAACTCGAAATGGAAGGAAGAACCACGGTAGTTTGAAGCATTCTCACTAGAGGGCACCAGAGAGCTATTTAATTAATTGTTTTTATATATATATATATATATATATATATATATATATATATATATATATATATATATATATATATATATAATAAAAAATTAAAATAAACATTTACCTTGCTGTTTAAGAAATCACTCTCTTCCTGTCACTTTAATAGCTGTGTCTTTTTACTGTATTTTATGGGTCTCGCTTTTATTCCTTTGCCTCTGCATTGTATCTCTTACAGATTCATTTCCATGGTTGTGGGTTTTCACTGTATCTGTTACCACTTTTTACATATTGTGGTTTCTTTTCTCTCTCTCTCTCTCCCTCCCTCCTCCTCTCCTTATCTTCATATCAATCCTTTGAAGATGAGCAGAATAATATATGCCAGTGTGTCCTTTTACAGCTGGAGGTGAAGCTGCAGGTGGAGTACATGTCCTTCAGCGCTCATGCCGATGCTAAAGGCATCATGCAGCTCATCCGCATGGCTGAACCGCGCAACATCCTGCTCGTGCACGGTGAGGCCAAGAAAATGGAGTTTCTGAAGGACAAGATTGAGCAGGAGTTCAGTGAGTGCAGCCCACACTGTTTCTGCATCTGCTGTCACAGCGGCGTAGATACACAATCATTACTCACAATAATGTCACAACATACACATTTACAACATTATATCATAAATAAACTCGACTCATCATATTTTAAAATGACTCTCAGTGGTCTATGCTATTATCAGTAATGTCACGGCTGGACAAATGGCTCAGCCAATCAGATTTAAGAACCCCGAACTACCTGTTTTATAAATTTCTATTATCATGTCTATAGTCCCTTTTATTTAACTTACATATGGTGTCCACCTCTGGTGGAGTTGCGGTGGGGTTCCCCATGCCCATCCAGGGGAGAATGTTTCGGGCGCTGGGCAGATACACCCAGGACAGGGCGCCAATCTATCGCTGGGCACACACTCACTCACACAAACACACACTCTATATGGGGCAATTTGGAGAACTCAATTCACTTGATCCATGTTTTTGGACTGTGGGAGGAAACCAGAGAACCCGGAGGAAACCCACGCAGACACGGGGAGAACATGGAAACTCCACCCAGATGGGGATTTGGTACCGGGAATCCCTAGTGCTGAGAGGCGAATGTGCTAACCACTGAGCCACCCTATGATTTTTTTTTTTTTTTTTTTTTTTAATAAATTTTTTAACCGTAGTGTGTGTGTGTGTGTGTGTGTGTGTACACTGTATCTATAGTACATTTTGCACTTTGCAAGAGATCTCTTTACTTTGTACATGTGTAAAGAAAATAAAGTTAAATCGAATCAAATCACAGCAGCCAACCATTCATAAGTTGTGTATCCTCACATCTCTCTGTCTGTAGATGTCAGCTGCTACATGCCAGCTAACGGCGAGACCACGACCGTCACAACAAACCCGAGTGTGCCAGTGGACGTCTCGCTTAACCTGCTGAAGAGGGAGCTCGAGCTTGGAGGTGGGTATCTTACAAGAACAACTTTTCATCAACATTTCATTGCATTTCACAGTCATGTCGATTCTCCGAAACTTTTTATTTTAAAGATGATCAAATACTTATTCCAGACATTAGTTTAATTAATGCTGACCCCCTGAGCCAGAACACCAGGTTCTGATTATGGAGCTGTCCTCCATTAGAAGAGCACTTAAATGTCTTAATGTTCTGTATAGAGTAGTGTGTCAGTCTGAGTGCATGTGTAAGAGGAGTTTTGGTTTCCTGTGCAGGTCCCTTGCCAGATCCGAAAAAGCCTCGCACCATGCACGGAACCCTGATCATGAAGGACAACGTACGTTATGTGAAAGTGCTTCAGTACAATTTAATTTCTCAAGCTCATGTATGAATGTGTGTGATTCTGATTTCTCACTGTGTGTGTGTATACAGAGTCTACGGTTGGTTCCTCCAGAGCAGGCGCTTAAAGAGTTGGGTCTTTCTGAACATCAGCTGCGATTTACATGCCGAGTGCAGCTGCAGGACCCTCACAGTGACACAGATACTCTGTCTCGCATCTACAACCACCTCAAAAGGTCTCTCACACACACACACAGACAACATGACTTTACATAGATTTTTATTTAGTTTGTGAAGACCTACCCATAATTACAACCACCCCACATTAACCATAACTTCACTCTAACCATAATCCGACTGTTATGTAACCATACAACATGATTTCACATGAATGAATTGACTTTCTCAATGTGAGGTTGTTCACCACTGTGCCACTACTGCACACACGTTAAATCATAAAATAAAAGACTCAGTTTTACTCAGACTCAGTTTTACACGCAGACACTCATCCTCACACAACCCTTCCGTTTGTGTCTGGCTCTACCCCTGCACTGCGTGCACCCCTCACGGCTGGGGCTCTTTAGGATCTTCAGTTTGCAAACCAGCACGTCTTTGGAATGTCGATGAAAACTGAAAACCCTGGAGTAAAACCCACACAGACACATGGAGGACATGCAGGCTTCACTCACATCTGTTATCAATCCGAGAACCATCCTACTGTGTGGCAGTTATTTTTCTAAACACTGATGTCGTGTCACAACCTGCTGTTGACCGAATCACACTCATGCGGTAGTGTTCACCGGCACGGTGATTACACGTGGCCTGTGGTGCGCAGTAGGCAGGGATTTTTCCACCTTTAAAAGAAAGTATGGTGGTTTAAATCTGACTCATTTTGTTCCACGTGTCGTGTTGCCATTGCACTCTGTAAATGTCACTACAGCACCCCTCTTTACAGTATGTTTACTTTGTGGATTTTTCTGTGGTTTGTTTTTTCCACCTAACCCCCTTTTCACTTCACTTAGCATGCTGAAGGGGTACACCGTGCAGCACCTGCCTGATGGCACAGTCATAGTGGAATCCATTGTCGTGAAAGTGTCCTCGTCAAGTGACGATCCAAATCTCAAAGTGGTTCTGCTCTCGTGGAGTTATCAGGTAAATGCAGTGTCCTGCAGCAGGGGTGGCCACGTTAACCAGGTTTTGACCAGATTTTAAAGTTCACGTATAACCCGAGCAATGTGTGGGTGTCCTAATAATTCTGAATTTATAGTGCATGTATGATATTCTAACTTATGTTCTATGTATTATGTTCTAACTTAAATGATAAAAGAAACATGAAATATCCTTGTGATATTAAACAGATCTTATTTGCATGCTGCCTATTTTACCAATCGGGTAAATAAGTTCGAAAGAATTCAGGTGAAACGTGCTGAAGTCTGTTTCCTGTGAAGGTCGGAGGGGTTTCTGTGTTACATGTTTTTGTTTATCAGACCATAATGCATCTCAAAAATGTTTACTTTTGTTCAGGATGAAGAGTTGGGCAGTTACCTCTCCAGTTTGCTAAAGAAAGGCCTTCCATCAGGATTGTGACTCCCTGCTGATGAACTCCGATTTAATAAATCATTTTGTAGAAAAATATTCCTCTTTGTATTTTACATTTTTACAGATGTTCTTAATTAGTGTAATTAAGTGTCACTAGTGTAATTGTTCTGCGGTTTGGGAGTTTAATAATAAAAAATTAAATTAAAACAGGAAACTGTGGCATCGTCAGGCCACCCCAACACAGCCCACACAAATGCTACTTATATAGTTCTAAAATTAGTTCATTAATGAAATAAAGGCCACATCAGCTTAAAAAAAACTCGTTTGTGCCTCTACAATGAAAAAAAAAAAAAAAAACTAAACACAACTGGCCTTGAAAACTTTACCACCATGTCCAGTCTGTGGACTGTGAATATATTAGATTATACTAGAAGTTATGATCTTTGTTCTAAACAGACCACTGCATTTCCTTTACACCAAATTAAAAAAATGCCTTTTAAAGACAATGTATGTGCAGTGACAAATTTGCTGAAGATTTGTTTTATAGATGAGATTGTTTACTGAATCTTTACTTTTAACTGAAGTTACAGTCAGGAAACAAATGTCTACTTTTGCTTGTATGATTTATTCGGTCAGTTATTGTAACATTTTTTTATGTTTCTTTATGATGACAAAGGTAAGATTAACTAAGTATATAAACCATCCAATCATGGATCAAGATTATTATGATGCTGTCACCACCATGCTTCACAGTTCTTTAATTAATCTGCCTTAACAGAACATAATACCTTTTTTTAACGTGTCCCCTACATTCTTTTCAGCAAAACTGTGAATCCGCTTCATCTTTATTACTGATTTTTTTTTAAGTTAACCCCTGTATGAGATGTGGTGCTGTGCACAGCCTCTGATTTTCGCTGCAGATCTCTCCAGCTCTTCAGGTGAATATGAGCCTCTTTAAATAAAATAATAACAACTTTTTCCTTGTACTTGGTTCCCTCTGATGATTCCCTCTGTCATGGTTTTATACTTCCTTTTTGAATGTAGGGAGTTTTTGATTCCCACTTTTTGTTTTTGACTTTGAGGGTTTAGTTATTATCTGTGTGTGAAGCTGCTTTGACCTTCTGTTAGGAGTTTAATAAGATGTTCATGTTGAAAAACAACAACAAGGAACATTTTAGTCATCAACTTCTGAGTAGTTGACTAATTGTAGTATTTACTGTATATGATTTTTTTTTTAATAAACTTCTCAGTCAAACCTCTATGTTTCAACACTTAATGTTCCTACACTTACTACATACACAGTTTGCAGTTGTACAATTACAGATTGTATAGAATTTCTTTCTTTACATACTTTTAATTTCATTTACTCTGAAGATCAGAACCACCATAACGTATGTATTTATTGGGTTGGTTATTGTTGTGTGACTCTGCAATATAGGTTTGATTATTACAACTACAATAATGACTGTAGATGTAAACATCTACAAAACATTTACACCCCCCCCCCCCCCCAAGAAAATTGCTGGAGAATTACTACAGTCCTTTAAAGCAGTTGTGAAATCATTTTTTTTTACTTGTTTTTCATCTTTATGAACATCATTGTCTTTTAAAAATAGATGCTTGTGGTGCAACAACCTGCAAAACAGAGGGATGGCTACCATTTGGAGATGGTGTACAATCCTTAGGTTGTGACAAGTATGACAATAAGCATTGTTTATATCAGTTTCCAATCGATTCGATGGATTTGCTCACAGTTGTATTAATCCAAACTGAATCTACAGGTTTGTGGTGGTTCAATGGAGAAGAATACTGATGCTTCAGTACAGTCCGTCAAACATTACTCACGAAAAGCAAAGGCTTAGTCCATCTATGAGGTACCACTTACACCCCCATGCTTTTTTGCTCCTATCCCTCCAGTGATTGCTCATTATCTGACACATGTTCATCTCATCACTTGGATGGAGCTTATTTTGAAATGACATAGACACCCTGCCTCCTCTTTGGCTTTAACCACTTGAAGTTCCACTTGCATCTATTTGTGGCAAAATAATAAATCACAGGGTCGAATAAACTGTTCATACTGACCAGCGCCATGGTAACGCGGCGTGCTTTATAGATGTCGTCACTTAGGGAGCAGTTCTGGATCTTTTGTGTTCGCGTGAGCACGTGCAGCAGGTAAACCAGATGGTAGGGCAAGAAGCAGAACACAGTGATGGCCAGAATGGTGTAGATGATCTTAAGGGCCCCTCGTGCCGTGCTGGTCCTGATGCGCTGGATACGCCGAGCCACCAGTGGATACAGCACCAGGATGATCAGGAGAGGAAGCAAGGCTCCAACGATGAGGCAAAATGTGCTGTACGGCGCCAAACTTATTTTCCATTCCTTCTTTGAAAAGTTCTCGAAGCATCTTTTTGGTTTCAACCTATCGGTGTCATCCGGGTCTAATGGAGACGTGAGGATGAAGGCCAAGATGGCCATCCCACTGATCACCCAGACCGAGACACAGACCAGTGTGGCACAGCGGGTGTTGCGTAGCCGGAGGTAGGTGTGAGGGTGTATGGTGGCAACGTAGCGGTCCACACAGATGCAACTCATGAAAGTGATGCTGATGTAAATGTTCCCGAAAAACAGCGTGCCCCCAATGCGACAGGCTGCATCACCGAAGACCCAGTGGTTTTGGTTGAGGTGGTAGTGGATACGGAAGGGCAGGACGCACAGAAACATAGTGTCAGCTATGGCCAGGCTAATGATGTACACAGTGGAAGGAGACTTCTGCGCTGTTTTAAAAAAGAAATAGTACAGAGCTCCGCAGTTTCCCGGCAAACCGATCACCATCACCAAGATGTATGTGATGGGGAAGAGGTAGAACTGGAAATCTGCAGTGTGTTCATCACAGCTGCTGCCACTGGAGCTGTTCATCCTTGCAGTTTTTCAGGGTCCTGATTGTTAACATTAAAAAAAATGTAAGGAATAACTGTAAGCAACTTTATTTAAAATGCTTGCATTTAAACTTCACAATCACATGTTTGGGTGTTTGAGTACGTTTCACCTATTTTACTAAACGTCCAATTTTTCTTTGCATGTAAATTTTTGCACTCAATCCTCTGTGAAAATCGCATCAAACAACTGCAACTGCAAAAAACAACTTTAATGGTTATCCAAACAACCTCAGCCAAATCCACCATGTTCATTACACACTGTCTGCTGTTTTAAAAAGGAAATAGTACAGAGCTCTGCAGTTCCCTAATTGGAATGTTATTTGCATATATATATATATATATATATATATATATATATATATATATATATATATATATATATATATATATATATGCGCAAATAACATTCCCATTAGGGGTCTGTTGAAAGTTTCAGTTTATGAACCCTGAAAGGAATAGTTCTGATCATTGTGGAAAAAGTCAGTTCGTGCTAAAACGCTTTCCACTGTTAAAACACCAAAGAGCCAAACAAACAGTGAACAGCCCTGAAATGCAAAGTAACTTAATCCCACTGTATTATAATTAAATAGTTTATTTTCTGATTCAATGATCTCTTTGTCTTGTAAATTCATTCATTCATTATCTCCCGCTTTATCCTCTATTAGGGTCGCGGTGGAGTTCCCCATGCCCATCCAGGGGAGAACGTCTCGGGTGCTGGGCAGATACACCCAGGACAGGGCGCCAATCCATCGCTGGGCACACACTCACACAGACACACTCTATATAAGGGGCAATTTTGAGAATTCCATTGACTTGATCCATGTTTTTGGACTGTGGGAGGAAACCAGAGAACCTGGAGGAAACCCACGCAGACACGGGGAGAACATGGAAACTCCACCCAGATGGGAATTCGAACCGGGAATCCCTGGCACTGAGAGGCGAACGTGCTAAACACTAAGCCACCGTGCCGCCGTCTTGTAAATGATTTCATTATAAATGGAACTGATGGAACTGGAATATCCAGGAACTGTAGTACATCTCTGGTTCTAAAAAAAAGCATATTGTATTTTTTGTCCAAAAACCTTTAAAAATGTATATTCTGAATAAAGAAAAAACATTTACCCATCGTAAGGAAAACTGTAAATAAATTAAAATGACATTCAAATATCATACCTGTGTCATATATTTAAGTATCAAACCCTCACAGATGCTGTAATGTACAGAACACTCACCCCACAGACTCTTGCTTCAATCACAGTATACAC
>JAFMOD010001811.1:394252-467398 GCA_019802435.1 Corydoras maculifer
GAACCAGGAAGATTCCCAATTGTTCCTTTGGGTTGTGGACAGAATTCTGGTTTAAATGATCAAGAATAGCTATGGCTCTCAAAACATGGACCCACTGTGTGTTATGATCGATAATTATTACCATATTAAAAACTTTTTTTATACACCAATGCTGTATTGTTGAGTGTTCAGACACCCTGCACTGGGATGTTTTCTGCCAAACCTAACACTCAGATCGGTTTCTTTATTATCCGTCCAAATGCATCTGACTTTAAAATATTTCAGAAACTCTTGGCTACACTACAGATCTTCGCTTTATCTTTTTATCAACTTCAAAGCCTGGAAAAGTCTTGACATGACTGTTAAAGCTTTTTTTTTTTGTAAGGTTCACGCACTGCTGTGGGCTTTTTGGCTTCTTAAGTCTGCTTATGTGATTAGGTTTGCTCTAATAGGATCAACGCTGAATGCAAACAAGGTCAAACTTTTAATAAGTCGCAGCAAAATGGAGCGATTAGTCGGCACCCTGTTTACTGCCAAACACGTTTAAGCAATTTCTTACTGGCCAGTTCTAAAGGGTTCAGAAGCATCCAAGATAATGTTATTTAAGTCAGCAGTTTATAGTGTGACCAACACTCTTGGCTTTGATTGTGTTTTACTCGTGTATGACTTCAGGCCAGACCTCTGGATTTCATTTTTATGCTTATCACTATTTCTGAAACCTTTTGTTGATTCTTTGCTTCAGACTGAACAGATGAGCGCAGCGGAATGCACATCGTCTCTGTTATGTGTCTGATAAGTGAAGCCTGTGTGAGTATACTTACAGTTTTTATTGTAAATGAGCCAAACTCATGCACTCCGGTCTATAACCTTGCTCGGTTCCTTCAAGCTCAGTCTTTTGTGTCCTGAGGACATTGCACGTCCCGAAGAGTTCATATTAATACGACGCAGTCGGCCTCCGTACATCTCTAGGTCTGGTAATCGGCATTAACAGACCTGATGAATAAATCATCTGTGGCTTTCTGAGTAGAATGCATTGCTAAGTGCCTCTGGCACATGTCATCCTCCACCAATATTGCTAAATAGATGTCGCTCGAAGTCCTGCTCCCAGAGGGACAACAAGGTCACAGCCTGGTACATCCAAACAAAGCAGCTAAGGGAGTATGTGGTGCAGGGAAATTCTAGAATTGACATCTCTTAAGAACTGGTATCCACAATGTCAGAGGTAAGGTGCTGAGAAAAGACAGTGATTTTTATAGAATAGAGCATAGTTGCACTGTAAAGGTTCTTTTGGGCAAAAGTATGTAGACAAATGCATACTTTTGTCTACATTTGTCTAAATGCAGTTCACACAATTTAGTTTTTTTCAGGTCACCTATCTTGCTTCTGGACTTTGAGAATAAAACTCATGCAGACATGAGGAGAACATTTCCCACAATAAGGACCAGGCTCATTTGGTCCAGAAGTTCACACAGTACTTTTCTACTGGGCTGAATCTCAAGTCCTCAAACTGATCATGAGAAGATCAGGAGGATTCCAGGGCTTTAGTCAGTCTCCTGCTCTGAGGGAAGTTTTATTTCTCTGATCCATTAAATGTGGGTTCATTTTCCAGCGCCAAACAAAGAGACCACATTTCTCCTGTACTTAGCTGATTTAAGATTTAGGCAGCATTGTTTGACCACAAAACCCCTGCGATTCAAAAACGCTGAATGCACATATCTAAAGATTGGATACGACTCTTATCTGAAACCCTATCCATCAGCACTGATAGAATTTCACAGCCTTAAAATATCTGCAGTCAAACTGACTCAGGATGAGGATAAATAAAAAAGATTAATAATAAACTATCGGGCGGCACAGTGGCTTAGTGGTCAGCACGTTCGCCTCTCGGCGCTAGGGATTCCCGGTTCGAATCCCCATCTGGGTGGAGTTTCCATGTTCTCCCCGTGTCCGCGTGGGTTTCCTCCGGGTTTTCCGGTTTCCTCCCACAGTCCAAAAACATGGATCAAGTCAATAGAGTTCTCCAAATTGCCCCATATAGAGTGTGTCTGTGTGAGTGAGTGTGTGCCCAGTGATAGATTGGCGCCCTGTCCTGGGTGTATCTGCCCAGCGCCCAAAAAGTTCTCCCCTGGTTGGGCATGGGGGACCCCACCCCCCACCCCCCCGGGACCCTAATAGAGGATAAAGCGGGAGATAATGAATGAATGAATGAATAAACTATCGATCAGCGAGTTTCTCAGGATTAGAGAATCTGAGTTGTCTGCAAAGTGTAGAAATCTGTAACTAAATGTGAGTATAGACACAATAAAGATTCGAACTGGTGAGTGAATAAAAACAAAAAGCTTTTTCCCTGCATTTCTTTGTAGCAGGGCATCATGAACCCACAGAGAGAAACATCTACCAAACATTAGCCCTGACTGTTAATAATGAGAGACAGATTTGCATAAAACTCCTTTAGCCGTTGGTCACGTCTCACACCTGCGACCTCATAATGTTACAATAATGTGAGATAGTGTTCAATGATGCAGGACCCTGCTTCCGTTATTAAACCAATGGAAACCGGTCCTGATGGTGGTTGTGATGCTGGTGAGGGGTTAAGAAAATGAAGAAAGGAAGGGAATGGAAAGTAGGTCATCCTGCTTGAGCCTCACTTCTCTCTCCAAAATCAGCTCGCCCGCTCCATGCCGCTCTGCTGCATGTGTCCGCCATAAGAGGGAGATAAAACCCAAAGCTGAGCTGACAGGAAACCTTTTTTTCCCCCTCCAAACACACACATACGAAAGCATCTTCTTGATTAGATCAGATTAGATCAGCTTTATTCAGAGATTCAGTATACGTGAGCAGCCATTGTTAAGGCACTGAACTAATAGAAAACTAGTTACAGCCTTGAAAAATATATGTATTATATACAGTATGTTCACATTGTTACCTTGAAGTCCTGTAATTATTCCAAGGGGATATATTTTTGTGCATTGTACTTTTTAAACAGAAATGTACTTCTTCTGCGCTGTTATTTCCTACAGAATAATAGTGAATATTGTTATTATTATAGCATCACTTGTTTACTGTGTGTAAATATTGTAAGACCTGATGCACAGTGGGGAGGCCTGTTATGACAGATAAGCTATAGGGGTTTGGAACTGTGCAGACTCATCCATCTTTACTGAGACCCCATATATCAGCACACTTTGGCCTTCGGGCTCCAGTTTCACTTGCATGCAGACATGAATGACCATGCCTATTTAATTCAGTGCAAATGCATGATACTGTTCTAAATTCAGTGAATGTTCATTTACTGCTTTTTAAATCAAGTGAATATATCAGCAGTGCAAATCATCGCAACTACATCATTAATGGCATGATCAAAATTTACATAAGTCATAAAATTAGCTCTTAAGACGTTTGAAGTCTTTTTCAATATAGGGGTCTTGCTATATGAGTTTGGTATATTCTCCTGACGTCTATGTGAGCTTTCTACATTTGCTCCATTAGTTTACTTCCACAGTCGAAAACAATGCTGGTAGTTAAACAAAAATTACTTAAACTGCAAATGTGTGCATAATGCATTCGCACTGTGACAGACTGGCAATCATTTTGATTAGTTCAGTTTGTACAAAACAGATTCCTTCATTTAAATAATTTGCCATGATGTGTGATCAGTGGAAAACCAATTCACAACCACCCCGCAGCCCCAGGGTGCATCCATGAGTAGGTTTAGTTTTTTTTTTTTTAAAAAAAGGTGCCTTTGTGAAAATCTCTGTTCTTGTTAAGACTGTTGACTCATCTTTTTTTTATATAAAATAATTCTGAGAGGAAACTAGAGATGAAACATTTGCCCCTTTTGATCAAGCACTGAGAAAGCAAAGGATGAGAGGTAGGAAGCGCAAGAAATCACAGTGGATTTGAGAACAGCTAATTTTAGTCTCAGTGGAGGAGGTTTACATAAGTGACGCAGGAGTGAGAGAAAAAACAGAAACAGAGGAAATCACAATTCTCTCATATTCATATTCATAATGGAGGATTGATGCCAGAGCTGGTCTACCATCTGAAAATTAAAGTTCTGTTATAATAAAGGCTGAATGCTGTTTTAATGTAAGTTATTAAATAAGACTGATCTGTATAATGTGTTGCATTCAATTTCAGTCGAAAACCCTGAACTTGGAGGGAACATTGTAAAGAAATTCAGAACTTTGCAGAATAATCTCTGAGAAAGAGAAGCAGCACCTCAATACAAAGCTGAAAGGGCTTGAATCATTCTGAAGGGTTATGTTACACACCCATGACTGGCTTGACATATATTATTTCACTTATTATACTGCCTTTCAAAATGAATAAGTTGGCACCAAATAGGACTAAAATAGTTTCATAGCAACTATTCTTTATTCATAATCATAGCAAGTCTGCCATTTAGAAATAAGTTGCACTATTGTTACTCTGTCAGTGATGCAGAACTAAAGATGGGGTGTGAATATATAATATATATAATATACTTGTAACTTGTACATTCACAGAGCCCTTACTTATGATCCTTAAAGTAATACAGTAATAAATTAATAATTTTTCTTGAAAAATAGCCACAAGTTTACAGTGCTGTGTATCTGAGATGCTGTTTTTGCTTTTTGCTTCAGTGATTATTTGAGTTTTTTTGTCTTTGTCATTTGAATTCTTCTCTGTTGATTTTTTTTTATATAACTGGTTGTTTTTATTTTATTGAATTATTCTGTATAAGTTCTCAAAGCTGTTAAGAAATTTATAAATCAGCAGTTATGTTTTTAAGGTTTTTTAAGGTAATGAAACTGCTGCATAATTGGCTGATTAAATAATTGTGTTAATGAGGTTCTTAATTAAGTGCTAAGTGAGTGTATGTTTGAGTCTACATGTTAGAGTAGACTTGCCTTTGTTAACCCTCAGCGTTTCCAATTTCCTGTGCAAAGAGGTTTTCTTTTTTGTTTCGTGAACACCCTCCTTAACCCCCTCGCTGACCAGCTCGGACACCCAAGAGGGTCAGAATGGGAACAGCGCTAATCAGAAGCCTAGGTTTCCTATGTGGGGTTCCTCTAAACAATAGCACACTGTGACAGCTGTAGTGAAACGCACCGTCGCCCTCCCCCGGGGCATTCCACTTCCTGTGAATTAATAACATTTTCTATTTCTGGCCTCGGTTAGGAAATGCGTGCACTCGAAATAATCTAGTTTAAAGCTTTTCATCCAGATTGAAGTATGGCATTGTGCCAGATTGTAATAAATCCACCTGCCTTTAGGTTTTAATGTGTCAGTCTGTACTTTTGGTTTGACAGTTTCTGGGAGGTTTTCAATAATTAACAATGATATTGTTAACTCATTTTAAAATCGTTATCTCATTTTTTAGCTGTTTCATGCGCTAATGATTAGAGAAATTCATTTTTTATTGATTCAGTCATATATGTCATGGTGGGGGTGCATCGGATTAGTGTTGTTGGTGGGCAGCGAGCCGCTACCTCAGCCTGCACTCATCAGTTTAAAGGCAGTGAATTACTCTGGACACGTTGCCAGTCCATCTTAGTGCAGACACTTACGGACAAAACAATTAACCTCAAAAGGAAATTTAGTATCTTGAGTTTACCTCATCTGATTTATGTGTTTAAACTTTGGGTAAAAACCTGAATATTAAGAGGAGTTGATCAATATTGTGGAAACACCATCTTGTAAAATCACATCACATGTTAAGTTGTCATCACCTTAAAACCAATGATTTAACATCTTTTTATTAGTATAACAGTATGCATACCTTACCAAATTTAACAGTTGGCAGTGATCATGTTTGAGGTATTCTCTAAAAGCACCTATAACATCTGCACTCTATACTTTAAATTGGGTCAGCTGAATTATTTTTTATTTTTCATTTCATTATCTTTCACTTAATTTTTTACTAGAGTTGTGAGGGGGTTTCCCATGCCCATTCAGAGAAGAACGTTTTGGGTGCTGGGGAGATACACCCAGGACAGGGCACCAATCAATCGCTGGATTGACACTGACTCACACAGACCAACAGGCATACTGTATGGGGCAATTTAGAACAACCAGTTTACCTTGAATTTTTGGACTGTGGGAAGAAACCAGAAAGAACCTGGAGTAAACCTGTAGATTTGCCTTTTAGCGTTTTTCCCAAGATGTTGGCTCAAAGCTCTTAAATTGTATAATCTATAAATCAATGAGAATGAAAAGTTTACTTTCAGTACAAACAATAAAAACTCTTTTAAAAATCCGTGGTCACAGTGACAGTTTCTTCTGTCATCTGTCTGTTTTGGATTTGTTACCTAATTTTTCACCCACAGTTCAGCTGAGTATCATGTTCCTATTTTAAATTCCTAAGCTTACATTTTACCAGCCCAGGGGAGATGGAGAATTTGGCTGATGTGGCTCTTACTGGCAGTTATTGCTTAAAAAAAAAAGAGGTTGTTTCTGTAAAACCATTTACAGCCTGTCAGGGGAATAACAAAAATCCTGGAATCACATGGACTACAGTACAATAAATTCTAAACTATTATGGTTTGCTTTTTTTCCCAGTGGGTCTTGCAAAGTGGTTCTGGAATCATCAGACGAGAATTGTTATGGTTTTAGTTTTTAGATTTTAATATTATTTGCCTGCAGGACTGCATAGGACTGTTTCATCTCTGTTTATTCAGCTGTTACACTTCAATTCTGTGGATTTATTATGCCGACAAACAAGACCCATAAAGTGCCACTTAACTTAGTGCCATCCTGATTAAAGAGGAAGAATAATCAATTAAAAATAATTATTAAAATAATTTTAACACGTAAATGTTACTCGTTTGGTCTCAATGAGTATTGGCGGGCGTGCATAAAGGTTGAAAAGTCATCTAGGGACCGTCTAAATTTTCTGTTACAGTCAGATTATTTTTAAACGAAGCAATGCATCTTTACTTGGATTAAGTGGAGGTGAACTAAATTGAGAATTATTTCTATTTAAATTAGTTAAATAACCACTTTAATAAAAAACATATGAATCAGTGCGATTACTGTTTCTTAATAGTTTGTAATGAACTTTTTTGTAATGGATTGGAATTTTCCCCCAAGTATTATAAACAACTTCAAGATAATTTTGTAGTCACCACAATTTAATCTTTTTACATCCATTCAGTTCCTAGGGTGTTATAATTACCTTCTGTCTATTACATAGTATAAAAACCCTGTAGATGAGAATATATGGCATATCCGAATATATTTAGCATGTTCTCCTCTCAGCACTGGAGTTGCAGGTTTGAATCCTGATCTGGTTGGAGTTTTCATGTTCTCCCTGTGTCCGCGTGGGTTTTCTTAGGGTTTTACAGTTTCCTCCCACAGTCCAAAATCTGACTGCTTTAAATTCCCCTTACCTAAATTGCCTCATTTTAGTGTGTGTGTGTGTGTGTGTGTGTGTGTTTCCAGTGATTTTTGCATTGGCAAAACGTTATCTCCTGTATGGGCATGGGCCTGTACACGAGGCTGTACAGGATTAAGATACCGAGATGAGCTATCTTTGCATCTCTGTAATGTATCCAGCGACGCGTTTTCTCAGTAGAACACTTGATCGATGATCCCTAAGCCCTGTAACCCTCGCACTGCTGGGAGCGCCTGCCTTCCACAGTGACGCTGCTCTGCTGTAGCCCGGTCAGTCCAGCCGCGCGCAGGATCGCGGTCATTCATTCCACTCTGCTCGCCTGAGATGAGATTGCTGCTTTAAACCGGACGAGCAAATTCACCCAAAATGACGGTGGATTTTGAAGACTGCCTTAAAGACTCGCCCCGCTTTAGGTACGTCCACATTTACCCTGACTCCATCAGTGTCGCTGCGCATCCGGCGGCTCAACCGCGTTTACGCTGATTTAAATTAGCCCGATGAATTGGGCGTGAAATTGTCTTTTTATATTTATCATTATTATCATTATTTATCATTATTATCATTATTTATCATTATAATTCTAAATGCGAGTCATGAACTAACCGACTGTAATGCAATTTTCGTGTGGTCATTTAGAGTGACAGTAATTCTGCGTTTCTGAGTGTACAGGAGTGTGTCTGTCATTTACACACACACTCACACACACACACGCACACACACACACACACACACACACACACACACACACACACACACACACACACACTGTCCGGTTACTCTACGGTTGCGATTGGAGTTAATGAATGGAGATGCTGCTGCGGACGCGTGTGTCGGGTTCGGTTCATCAGACTGAGCGTGTTGATCTGTCAGACGCCGCTAAAAAGCCGATTTGTCTCTTTGATGTTTGAAGCTTGAATATTTGAAATCGGATCGTTGATCAGGGCGTATTCGGTGCTTCTCTGGAAACCATTTTTATTGCAGCGGGTTGAAGGTAGTTTTTGTTGTATAGTCAGCGCGCTGACCGACAAGCTTTAACAATAATGATCATTAATAATGTATTGATTGATTTTTGGACCCACGCCGCTGTAGACGGTGTTTAATCTGTGTATCAGGTAGCGGCAGCTCCACAGCAGGTGGCTGAGCGACAGCGGAATGGACGCAAAACCCAGAACAGCGATGAAAACGGATGACCCTCTTTTACTCTGACGCATTCAGTCCGACTGACCACGTGATGATGGCTTATAATCTCACCAGGGCGTTTAATGTTCTCTAAATCCTGGGTGGTGTAATTTGGGTGCATGGGTTTGTAAAATGAAACCATGCTGCGGTCAGAAGTATGTGAACATCTCAACAACGTACCTGGTTCTGCTGGTCAGATTTCTAAATCATGGACATTAATTATATTGCTGTCCAGCACTGATGACGGATGAGAAGTGTAATGTTTATTTTGTACAGAAAGAGAAAATAGTTTTACCAACATCTTTCTTCTGGGTCAACCTTCTATAACATTTTAGAGTGAGTCTGTGGGATTTTTACACCATTCGTCCAGAAAACCAGACCCTGAAGCTGGACGAGAGGGCTTGGTTCACAAGCGCTGTTCTAGTTCATCCCAAAAGACTTTAATTGGGTTGGGGTCAGGGTTCTGTGGTTATTTCACACCAAACACATCCAACAATCCTTTTATAAACCTTGTTTTGGACCATAGTCATGCCAGAACAAACTGACAAGAGGCCAGTATTCTGAACTCTGATAGCACTGCTGTGATGTAAATGATCAGGACCTTCTTACAACGCCACTTTGTAGGACACGTATGGATGTATTTCCCGATTAATTGGTTGTGTTTAGTTTCATCACAGCCAGTGGTACACTTAAAATACCTTTGGCGGGATTCCAGCTGTGGAAAATATAGAAGAGCAGCCCCTAAATGGAAGATTTGGCAGGAACAGCATGCAAAGTTTAGTCTGCAAGAATCCCATTCACTAAATGCTTTGACATGCTGTGTTAAAGGAGAAGCTGCACTCCGATTCACATAACAGCAAAGCAGTGTCAGAGGGATAAGCCCACATATGTGGTGACGTTTGTGTAATCGCTGTAGTCCACCTGATGGATGACTTTGTTGATATGCTGTAAGAGTATCTCTGCTAAGACAAGATGCTTCGCATAGCAGCGCGCCACTTGTGAACCTTAAATTCCACAATGCTTCAACTGCCTTAATGGTTTCCTGAATTGTACTTTTATTGTCGTGGAAAAATTTATGGACGCATAACCTTTCCTGGAGAAGTTAACCGCCGAGTCTTAAAGAGCTGCACATGTGGAACCCAAATGCTCAAACCAATGACCCTCACTTCTCGAGCAAGTGACAGCAAAGTTAAGAGGTGGCTGGTGCACTACAAAAGAACATGGGATGGGAGGAATGGTGGGAGTCCCATACACACCGGCTCCGGCTGAGCCGCATACGTTGTGCTGCGGAGGTTAGACAAATAAAGGATGCATTCCTGTGCAGCCACATCCCCTTCATACAGCCAACTTCAACTCCCATTACGCTCCACATGTGTGTGTGTGGGTGGGTGTGAAAGAGAGCGAGAGAAAAGATATGAGAGCGAATGCCGTGAGAGTGAGCGAGAGCAAGCAGATAGGATCTTTGCTCCAAATCAAAGACTTCCAGACGCGCTCGGCTTAATGGCTGCCATCTGGCCGTGTGTCCGAGCGCTGAGAGAAAGGTATTTACAGAAATCTTCTCATGTTTATACAGTATGTGAAAGAACTCAAATGGAATTCTGCATAGTTATCAGTCTTCTGATAACTCCTATTTTTATGTGTTTAAATAACTTTTCATTTAAAAAATATTTAATGGGCATTGTCCGGCTGAAAGAATAAGGACTGACCAGACAACATAGGTGAAGACACCCATAGAGTGAAATCAGCCAAACATCCAGTTAGAATCCAACATACGAAATATAAATTAGCTTCACTTTTAGTTTTCATCACAATAACGAGAGCTTCATTTAGTTAAAGATAAATATCTTATTTTAATGTATTTTTAATGTATTTTTTAATGTATTTTTTATCTTATTTTAATGTGTTATGGGACCTATACTCCGTTTTGAATTATTGATGTAAAGCCACTTGACAATTACCAAAATCTTTGTTAAATGTGTGTTAAAGTTAATTTTTTTGGTTCATTTTAGTGAAGATTTTTTACAATTTAGCTTTTTTTGTTAAGTTTTTGAACTATTTTAGTCATATAGCCATTAACAAATTTAAGTAAGATTATTATGGTCTCATTTTAAATACATATATGGGGACATAGAAAGCCTTTTCAGAAGAGTGGCAGCACATTAGGGGATGATATCATCAGCACTTTTGGGATGTTATAAAAACCTCTGTAGGTGTAATATGTAGGTGTCCTAATACCTTTGTCCAAAAATCAAAGTTAAAGTTTGAATCCAACAAATAAATGTGCTATTGTCCATGTCATGCTACATAAACCTCAACTTCCCATCTATATACAATCAGTTCCCTTTTAAAGTCCGTGTTATTCACGTTTGAGCCTCATGACTAATAATGAGTGGACTAATTGTCTGCAACAGTTCTTCAAACTTAGGTTGAATAAGGTCAGTCAGCGCCCCTATAGTTGTGTTTTTTATTTAGTCTGGATACTGACTGTCTGGAAAAGACCAATAACTTTAGTCAAAGTTTCGTAATGCTGTTGAAAAGGATCCAGGCCAAAGCAGCAGCGAGAGAAGCCCGTTGCATTAGTGGCTTTTTATGCCGCGGTAAAAGCAACGGAAGCGTTATATAACATCTCCTTAGGTGAATGGATAAAAGAAAAGAAAGACCTGCTTTTTGGGATTATTGTCCTTATTAGTTCTGAAACTGATTCCCTGTCCTTCACAAGCTGGACGCTGACACCGCTTCACCCCGGGGTGGGGGTGGGGTGGGGGGGTTCACATTGATGAACAGCCTCTATGTTCTTAGTTTAAGTCTTCATTAGTGTTGTAATGTATTTCACTTACAACCTATTACATCATTTTGCAGCCGATGCTTTTATCTAAAGCGATATACCAGCATCCCACCCTGATAGAGGACCTTATCAAGCGTGCACATTGGAAACCTTTGTAGATTTGGGGTTTAACCCCCCCCCCCCCCCCCAACTTTCAGATTCATAGACAATACCAACGCACTGATCTGCCATGCTATTGTTAGTGAAAGGGGGGAAAACCTGGCTTGGTTGTGGGTGATGAGGTCATTGTCTGGTTGCCAATTCTTTTTTTATTAAGTTTTTCTATGAACCATGTTATAGTCAGTAGTTTTGTCTTCCAGGTAACGATATGGAACTATTACATTGATAATAATTATCATGATTCTGGTGAATTTAGTTCTAAGTTGTGACTACCGGCATGATACGTATTTTTCCTATGAATGTTGTCATGACGATGTTGATGCACTCTTATATTGTGAGTTTTTTTTAATGGGATTAATTGCAAAAATGATAAATAGTCTCATCCGTAGTACTGAGTATTGGGTAAGGAAACGGCAGTGCATTTTTCGCAGCTGTCTGGCCCGACGGTTCTGCCACTTTCTGAAATAACTGTGGTGTCCACGCTCTGCCACGTGCACCGGTCTTTGGTCTGGTCTGAGCTCGTTTTAAACCATGTCATGCTGAACCTAAACTGTGGCTCTTACGGATGTATGATTACTTTAAATTGTTCTTAGTTTCAGAGTGCAGCTAAAAGAGACCACGTGTGGTCAGATGTCTTTACAGTAAGATGTCTTAGGATTCTGCAGATGTTAAAGCCATCTTGTCACTTGGTAAGCGGGTAATTGCATAATGCACATGTTACTGCTGACTCCAGGCCTTGTGACCATGATCCATGCCAGTGTACTCAGTCATAAATGGATGTTCTGTTTATTTAAAAGCATGACACATGCTGAAGGACGTGGACGTTTCAGAAGCTTTTTACTCATCATCTCCCATTTCCAGTTGCGTTTTTGTTTTTTCATCTGTGAGCCTTCTGTAGCTTCTTCAGCTGAATGTCTCCATTGTAACGCGTCATGGCCTCATGATGAGCCCGAATTGCTTTTCTCCGTTTCCTGGTGCAGCTGCCGGATGTGTGGATTCCTCTTTACTCCAGGGCTCTGACTCGTGATTGTGATGCTGTGAGATGAAGGATGCAAGGGATATCTAAAAAAATGTTCTTTAAGGAAGTGTGGTTCTCTGGTGACCCTGGGGCCACTGGATCAGTCATCCCACATTATTACCAGCCTTAAATACTTCTTAAATTTCTTAATTTACCAAACCATGCCTTTTGCTTTATGTGCTCAGGTACGATTATGGGTCTAAAAAATGCCTTCCCCAAACTGCTGGAAGGTGGAGGGATATGGTTTTCCAAAATGCATTGCTAAAGGGACTTAATAAAACTCCTAAATTTAATAATTAGAATGTGTGTCCAAAAAAGTTTTTTCTAGTGTTTTTCCATATTTTCCATATTCGTGCCTTTAGCTCAATGTTATTGCTTGGAGTCATGTTTTTTTTCTGCAGAGAGACAATGACCAAACTGTCAGCCTCAATAAAGCACAGTGATTTTAGTCGGTGTGACTTTGGTCCCTTGTAGCTACATGTTTATACCACACTGTACTGTAGATAACTGAAGTGGAGGTAAAGCTTTCGTGTGTTTCCAGTGAAATCCTGCCCTGACTTTATTGGATAATTGTGGAAGATTGTTGTAATGCTGGGAGCACAATTAACACAGCGCTAACACAGCTCATTAAACATGGGTGACTGGCATTAACACGGCTGTCTAATGCAGAGCCTGTTAATCTGCAGTCTCCCTCAGGTCCATCCCAGTTAGTCTGATTCAACCTATTGCTCTATCGAGGCTTTTGAAATGAGATGAAATGAGGACCGTCTCATCGTCTTGTTAGAGAACCGTTCTGCGTATCACCGCTGAAGGAGACGACAAACAACAAGGATTAACGTCAGCAGTTTTAATGCTTTGCTAATCACACATTAGCCCACATTCTAAACATCACTGTCAATCGCAGTTAAAAAATTATGAAAAAAGCCTTTAAATAGTAAATAGTTTAAGTGATGAATAATTCATATTGATTGTAAGTCTTTAATGTAGTGTTGATTCGGAGCATCCTTTCTGATCTTTAACTTCACTGTTTGATGTTTATTGGACTTGTCAGTGTCTCATTAGCATCTATCAACACGTGATATTGTTTTAAATGGAATCTATTGAACTTTTTTGCCATTTTTGTTCATTCTTTATGTTTACTAACCACCTGATATACTGATTGTTTCATGCGTACAGTTGCCCATAATGTATAATCATAATGCTTGATTTTATAGAGCCAAATAAAACACCAGGATTCAGTATTTAAAATAATATTTTTTTATAAGTACTGTTATGTGTTGCGCTGTGTCAGAATGACAATGTGTCCATGGTGTTCTCCAGTCTTTAGCATGTTCCTAGAACCTCCATATTTGTGTCTTACTGAGAGGTTCGGAACTTTATAGAAGACAAGATTCAAGACAAGACGTCGTTCTTTTGCCATTAGGGACTAATATTGCCAGACTCCCATACTTTCAGTTTAGGGCAGTCATTGGAGGATTCAGATATTTGAAAGCAGGAACCCCTAAGGAGTTTAGTTCAGAGACACTGAACAGAGAGAGAAATCAGAAAGAGAAAGCAGAACCGTCTGTGTGACTCAGGATCAGAGAGAAAGTTCAAATCCTCCTTCACTTTTATCTTATGAAATAGATTTTTTCATTTTATATATTTTTTTAATACAAACGCTTTGTGTTCATAATCATTCATGTTTTATTTCTTTATGTTCAGTATATTTTCCCTGAATCATCACTATAGAGGCCATGGTATTGTGTGTGTGTCAGTTGTGCGTGTGTGAGCCAATAACTTGCTGTTGGTATACCACCGTTTAGATTTCCACGATCACCTGACCGAGTTCTAATGGAGTTTCTCCTTACGGCTGTGTAGTTTTGGGGGCGTGGACAGATTTTGCATCTTTTAATAAATCTTTTAAACAGCCACATCAGAGACACAGCGATGATGTCAGCTCATCCCTTTTGTTTCAGGGATGCTGGGCTGTCACTGCTTCCTCGAATGAATAGCAGGTCCTTTTAGCCACAAAGCACCTTGCTCAGCGTGCGATATTCTGACCAGCCTACTAATTTATCTTCTAAAATCCTACTGCTTGACGACAAAGGGCCCTCGAGGGGGAAAGTCAGCACAAAAAAAGACCTTAAGGTCCCTTAGAGATGAGTTTGTGAATGCACAAATGGTTTATTAACTACAACCCAATGTAATTCTGGGCTTTGTGACTCATTGCTGTCTTTCCTGAATTGTGAGGGTATAGTTAGCATTATTTCTGGTACTGTGGAGTCACCCTAAATTACCTTCCTCAGCTGATCTGTTAAGAAAATCTGTTTCACCTCTGTTAGTACTGCAGGCCTCAGGAATAAACTTGGTATGAACATACAAATGTGCCATTTTAAATATTGGAAGTGGATTTGGTTTGCATTTAAAGCCGGACACACCATCTGATAGTTGATTTCTTTGATTGTTGTTAGTATTTAATTTAGATCTTATCAGACCGCTGAACAGGTGTAGGTGTTTTGTGTGACATCATGTTCATTATACCAGTATTTAGCATGCTGCGTCTAAGCAGTTTTTTTTTAAAATTCATGTTTTTTTTTTAGAAAATTCCCTCCATCACATTCTGAGGTCAATGAATGCTAAGAACCTGAAACATTTCCCTCAGTGCTCATTTCCTTTACATCCTCTCAATTATGAGGTTGTTTAAGAGTCATGCTAATTTTGTTAAATACAAGCCAATTCTACTATTTATATATACATATGAGGGCGGCATGGTGGCTTAGTGGTTAGCACGTTCGCCTCTCAGCACTAGGGATTTCTGGTTCGAATCCCCATCTGGGTGGAGTTTCCATGTTCTCCCCGTGTCTGCGTGGGTTTCCTCCGGGTTCTCCGGTTTCCTTCCACAGTCCAAAAACATGGATCAAGTCAGTTGAGTTCTCCAAATTGCCCCGTATAGAGTGTGTATGCGTGAGTGTGTGCCCAACGATGGATTGGCGCCCTGTCCTGGGTGTATCTGCCCAGCGCCCGAAACGTTCTGGATGGGCATGGGGAACCCCACCGCAACCGTAATATAGGATAAAGCGGAAGAAAATGGATGAATGAATATATACATATGATTTTTAATAACGCTGATTCTACCAATTTTACTTATCGACATGTAACAGACTGATGTGCTGATGTTGCCATCGTAGTATTCGAACTCTTTTAGGACAGAACTTTGAAGTCAGATGAGAGGAGGAAGGTGACAAAGAACAGGATTCATCTGCTGTTTGTATGTCAGAGCTGATTCACTCAGCTTCTGTACAAGTTCCACTGGAACACTATGGAGTGTGAAACCTATGAGAGCCAGCAGACTGAATCTTAAACTTCACTTACGCGTCAAAGACGAACAAACATTTTCTGATAAATTTGTTTATCACAAGCGGAACGGTAAACGGTTTTAAGAAGTTCCCCTCATTGTTTGCCATTTCCCTTTCAGTATTTATTAATTATGTGTGGGATTCAACCCACACTCAAACATTTACGAAATCAAAACAACCTCAGACAAATGTGAAAATCTGCCTTTGCAGGAACAATTTAGGGAAGGCCCTTTTCCGGCATGACTATTTCCCAGTGCGCTAAGCAGGTTTCAAAGACACTTTATGGAAAAAATTACAGATATTTGCATTGAACCTACAACAGAGGGTGTGAATCAGACCCTCTGGTCCAACATCGATGTCTGACAGTACTTTTTAGAATGATTTGACAAAGAATCTCATAAAAACCTTCTTATAAAAGTAGTAGAATTTATAGCTTTAAACTTTTGCAGGTGTCCTGATACTTTAATTCATATAATTCATCAAGTTCTCTCTCATTTCTGTAATCATTTAATGAATGTAAAGTTACATGAAAAATTAACATTTTGTAAATACTGCTTTATAAAGTTCAATGTTCTTCAGTTTCCTAACTTTTCTGTGACGATGCTAGATATCTTTCTCACCTTCAGAAACACTGATGGACACATTTCAGCTTTTCCACCATTTAATAAACGAAACAACTAATTAATGTCTCATGGAAATAATTAGCAAATTAATCTGAGAACCTCCTCCCAGGTTCCGTGTTCTCTTTTTAACTTGCAGCTGCCCAATGCAACTCAGTGAAGTCATTCCCCTTAAGAGTCGTGACTGAAGTCAGATTGATGCTTGGTGCTGTTGGGAGTTCTCCAGGTGTGTAAACACAGCTGAAGCGCTCACGCCACGCATTGCGCTCTGCAATTCATCGTCATGTGAATCATAAAGCAGAGAAATCCCACATGAACGACAGCTGGTGATCAGAAGGCCTACATTTTGGGGTTCTGTCGCTGGAAATATTGTCCGATTAAGTTCTAATCTTAAATATTAATGTCCTCGTCACGCGGACACTTTTTTTTAAATTTTGAGTTTGAAAGTGAAGAGAAGGGCAGAGCGAAATGCTTTAGTGATCACATGCCCGTCTTTGTTAACAAGTTCCTCCTTTCCCTTCTGTTCCTCTTCAAGCTGAACTGTAGTTCTGAATCACACAGTTGGTCGTTAGCCGAGTCTCCGGTGCTGGTAATGTTTGCTGACTCACATGTGCAGCTCACAGAGGCATCTGGTTCTGATTTGGCCCAGCCTGCCCACTCCAGCTCCCAGTACGCTCTGGGGCGGCCCTGCGTTTCCCTGAACATTTGAGTCTCCTGGAACATTAACATGATCCTGGTGCCGTGTCTAGCAGAGCGGGTGTGTTTTTGGACCGTGGTGACTGATCTCAATACTTTGTTACTGAATCAGCCCTCAGCTTGTTTACACTCAATAGTGAATCAGAGCTGAATGTAAATTAGAGTTAGGGCAAAACAATAAGTAAATAAATAGAGGATTTTAAGATTTATATGAAGATGCCATGTGGAAAGAGTGGTGGGCTCCAGTCCACAATTCTACCTGCAGTCACTCCATGGCATCACATGCTGAGGCATTGCTGGCCTCGATGCCAGGCTATACCTCCGTTATTGGCATCCTGCAACAACAGTGTTGTTATTGCCTCAGTCTCGGGAGACTTTGTGGTTTGCACTGGTGCTTACTGAGGCATGAGTGGAGTTTCTTTGACGTGATGGTGGTCTGTTTGTACACTGTGGCCCATCTGCCGCTCCGAAAGCCATTTATTCGCCTTCATTAATTATCCAGCCGGCTTTCTCCTTTCCAAACCCATAAACACCTACATGCTGAATCACCTAAAGTATGTGGACACCGGACAACTGAACTGAATCTTATTACTGAGTGCTTTCAAGTATATTCTAAAAGAACTTCAGTAATGTCAGACACACAGGAAATGCACCTCAGTTACATGTTTTCTTTGATGTTAAGGTTTATGTTGTATAAATATAACGGGTTAAAGAGTAAAGTAAATTTAATGATGTAGTTAACAGTTGTTAATTGTAATATAACAACAGGGCTCTGCAATTAATTTCTCAGAGAGGTAACATGGAAAACTGGACTTTTATGGAACCAATGGGCTGAACCAATGGGCTGAAGTTAATTCAGAACAAAAGCAGTGCAGCTGTACACATAACCAGAACAATTGTCCTTATTTTGAAGGTGACTAGGTCGAAGTCTATTTTCCTTTTCAAATTTACATGTGTTTGTGCATTAGAAATCAGATGTAAATAAAGGAAATCAAATGTAAATAACCTATTTGCTTTTGGTTTCTAACTCTCGCTGACCTAATGTGGGCCGGACAGTGACAGCCAGTGAGCTCGATGTGACCCTAGGGCCTTACAATGCTTAGGTCTGGATTTAAAATTCTAAAACAAAAATATATAAGTAAAAATAACAAAATATGGTTTAGACCTAGGTGTTTTTGGTCTTCAGGGCCTTTTGACTGCCACTTTCTGGACTGCACGAGATCAAGAAAAGTCATATTTAAATAAAAATAACAGTCTGAGGTGGAAAGCCAACATGTGACAGAAATCCTCTAATCTTTTCATGTTAAGAATGTGGATATATGTAGGAAACCTCTTTAAGAGGAGGCAGCTGTGTACTTTGTTGTTTGCCGTATTGAATGACGAGGTGTATTGATCCTGAGGCCTGTGGACTGATTCCACATGCGTGCGCTCAAGCTCATGTTCTATAATAATAAACTGTATGTCAGATGGGGGTCGTTTTCCATCTACACATCTCTCTGTTCATCGAGTGCGACTCTAAGGTCATGAGATCCCTGTGTCGTGAGCTCTGCTGTGAACCCAATGACGTCAACCTCGCCAGCGGAAACACCTGGGGAGAGAAAAGAAATAATGTATATGAACTATAGCCTTTCTGTTTCTGTCCTTTTTATTTGTGTTTGTTAAGTCTTTCTTCTGTCATTCTTTAATCTCCTGTGTGCTTGTTTCTTGCACATCTGGTTTGCTGGATGGTGAAATGTAGATGAAGGGAATTCCCACAGAAACACACAGAACAAAATTCTGTGGAAAGCCTTCACAAAAAAGTGGAAGCTGCTGCAGCCACAAGGTTCCATCAATTCTCCTGAAGTCCTAGTGTGTAATGCCCCAGTTTTTTTTTTTTACCATATAGTGTACACGACCTCAAACCCACACTTCCTCTAAAGTGGAATGTCAGTCGGTTTCAGAGTTATGGTCAGCTGGATACATACTTTTGGCCAAAAAAAACAGCATTTTGCTTCTTTTAAACTGCCAGACTTGTTAGTTTTCAGATGTCAACAAGAGAAACAACTGCGGTGTGTTCATAAAAACACGTAGCCCACAAAAATCCCGGTCCTCTCCCTCGGTCAAGAACCCGTGCGTCCGAGCACAGGCTTTCATTTCCGTTTTCTTGAACCTGACGTAGTGCTTTTAAATTGCACTCGAAAGCTGCCGTCTGCAGCATGGCGTGGCATTTCCCATCCAGCTCAGAGAATGAGTCCCACTGACAATGGGACATTGTGTGGGGTCATTCTGACAGCCAGAGAGAGAGAGAGAGAGAAAATGTCTCAGCGTCCTTCTTATCTGCATTTTTTCATGCTGTAGTCACGAAGGACCACCCAACACTAAATGCATTAACTTTATTTCACATTTTGTAAACTGTTGTCTAATGCTAAATGCTTATGTTTTACAGATTGCACACAGACTGTCTGCTCTCTCTGACAGTTCCCTAAACAAGTCCCTCCACCTGCCTCCTCCACAGATTCAGACTGGATAGGCAAAAGAATGAGCGTGTGTGTTTGGGGGGGGGTCAGATTTAGTATTACAGGCAGTCATATGAATTTGGTTATATTAAAATCAACTGTTTGAGAAGAAGGTGGTAATTAATACATGTTTAATCCCAAAGAGGTGCAGTTCAGCTTCATTTTTCTCCCACTGCTTGATGTTTACTGCATAATTAAACATACTAGGCTGTGTAGTAGGTAGCAGGCTTTTCTTTTGTGTCTTTGTTAAAGAAAAAATGGTTTGTAATTTGGAATGATATTCATAGTTTTTTGATGTGATATGATTATTATAGTGTACATCATGTGCAGTGATAGTCCTGTGTGTTGTCTTCTGATGATTAAGATGAAAAGTTTTAATGTTGTGATGTTTTAAAATGTGTTGTCAGGTGTTTCAGTGTTTTTGTAGTTGATGTGACAGAAACTCAGCCCTGATTTTACTTACACTGGATTTTCCAGGATCACTTTTGAGGCGCTGTGTTTCTGGGACTCGTATTTTTACTTTCCGTTCCCGTATTCCTATAAATGATACCATTAAAAACCCGGGCAGATAAAATCTGTGGATATTTTGGGTCTGTGCTTTATTCAAGCGAACCATCAGCAGCAGCAGCATGTCGTATGAAACCAGCATTGATTTCTTTCTGGTTTGTATGGAGTGCTGCTGAGAGTGGGGTTGGCATTAATCACAGCATTGTCATGTGGGGAATGCGTACTAACTGCTCTCTATAGAGGAGCTCAATAGCTGAAACTGAATGCATAAAAGGCTGATGCTGTCTGAGTGACCTGAAAGGGTTCATCTTACCACATCCTGCTTATGGCAGCCTTTTGTTGGACCACTTTGTTGGGTGCGTGGTGTGTAAAGTGTTTGTTCCACCGGGAATGTGGGCTAATTACTACCACTCTTAATGATGTACACGCTAATAAATGCTGCGGTAGTTAAAAAAAAGTAATATTAATGAAATTAAAGAGAACAATAATGTAAAATTGTTCCTTTTTCTAATTAGGGGATGTGATTATTATTAATTATATTTCTTCGTGGTTAGTCTGCGATCACCGAACATATTTAAAGTGCTTGGCATATGCCGCGCGGAGAAATGGAAAGTCAAACCCACACCATCTGCCATGTTTTTTAGTCCGTCTTCACTCTCATCTCATCCGTCTGTATTTACGGAAACTCGCCCGGGCTAATGAGGACAGCACGCTGCACTAATTAGACATCTGTGGTGAGATAGCAAGACGCTTTACTATTGGCTAAAATGCTGAAACCTCGTTTTTTTGGTAAGCTTTGACTTTCATGCAGATTAGATTCAGAATAAAAAATATATACTGTCAATAAAGCCACAGCCAAAATGGTAAATCTGTGTTGAATTTGTAGGTTCTCCCCACATGTCTGTTTGGGTTGCACCAGGGCAAAAATATGCTAGCAGGTTAGGTGGTGATGCACAGTATGTGTTTGCTCTGGGGGGGGGGGGGGGGGGGGGGGGGGGGGGGGGGGGGGGGGGGGGGGGGGGGGGGGGGGGGGGGGGGGGGGGGGGGGGGGGGGGGGGGGGGGGGGGGGGGTCAGTACTCAGTGGGCAGTGCCAGGTTTAAGGCACCATTGGTTCCAGCCAAATTGAGGGTGACTAATTGGCTCATTACTGTCGTGCGGAAATTGGCTGCATTTCCTCGTTCACAGTCTGAAAGAGAAACCTGTAATTCAAAAGCCTACAGCGTGGAGAAGATAAGCAAAAAACATCACATCCGTAGCTGCTTCATGAACGTCTCGTGGACAGACTCATTTCTCAGAATTATTTTCATTACGTAGTAAAACATTTTAAGTGCACAAAGGAAGTATTTAAGGTCCGGCTGTGTTATGTGTCTCAAATGGCCAGATCCGTGAGAATATCCAGGACCCGGACCGTTTCTCTGACCTCGGCTGAGTATTTCCCTCAAGCTATGAGCAGAGCCCGAACCCGCCACACGGATTAGTGTGTATCAGCCAGACCTCAGCTTTATCAGCCACAGCAGCATGACTCTGCAGAAGCTGTCAGTCAGAAAGGATGTCATTTTCATGATCATTCTGTTTTTACTGATCTCTTTGAGACATTGACGGATTCAGTCAGAATTCAGGACGGACACACCTTCGTGCTCCATTCTCAATTTCCTCCATTTACCATATAGATGGACTTTGTAGTTTTTTAATTACAGACTGTAGTTTTATCCTTGGAACAGTTTTTTTTCCGTCCCGCAGTGATGGGGTTGTCTGATCAGATGATTTGAGATTCACTGAAAGGACACTGTAAGGACAGATGTGTGGTCTGAAGGATGGACTGTGTAAAGATTCTCGGTGAGAACATCAGTACACTCATTGTTTGCATTTGAAGAGCAGAGGTTCTCTAACGGAAGCATTCTCAGCTGTCCTAATCCGTCCTAACAACAGAGAGCTGCTTCTCGGCCAAGTTCTCAGCTGCCCAAAACCAATCAGCGGAGCTGTTAAGCCATCGTTACAAAACCCAAACTGAAGGTGCCGTCTGTCTGAGCATCCAGTTGCTGACCGATGCTTTCCGATTGAGCTGCGAATCAGAGTGCCGTCTACATTTATGTCGTCATTAATTTTTAATTCCAGTTGTTAGTGACTCAGTGTTTGCAAAGCTGATTTGTTATATAATGAGTAAATTTCTGACGGTAGCTGGATTTTAATTATAATTGTTGAATGAAATTTCTAACAGCAATTTGGGACTCATAAGTCACGTTTTATTATTTAAAAACCCGACCTGTATTCTGAAGTTGCTGGACACAGTCATTGCCATTAAGAAATTTTTGTGTTCAGTCGATACTTTTACGTGGTCTCCAGATACTCTTTCATAATCCCCCAATACTCTTTTGTACTTGCCCATTACTTTTACATGGTTAACTCATCCTCCCCTGATACTTTTGCGTTTTCACTTTTTGGGGGTGTCAGATGCCATCTTTTTATTCTTTACAGTCTTTAATATCAGGCTTAAACGTGAGTTCTTTGCAGAGTGATTAGTGTTATGAACTAAACTAATGTGAAATGGGTTAAACAACCACAGATGGCTCCCATCAGTGTTTTTGCGTCGCGTAATAAACAGGGGAATGTGGCCGATAGCAGACGAGTGAGAGGGTCCATGTGAAAGATTGATTTCTGGAGGGGTCAATGTGCAATCAGGCGAGACACATCCATCACGAGCCAAAGAAAGTGGACATCACTCCCCTCTGTGTGAATTCCTCACGATCTTACTGTCGATGCTCTGCTCGTATTCAGTCGCAGACTTGTGACTCGAGCTGTCTGTAGCATGGAAGTAATTCCCAAAACACCGCCTTTGGGAAAGTAGTGTTAAAAACCCCACCACACGACTCTGCCCGGGGTTACAGTTTCCACATCATAATCAGATTCCACCACAGAGCTGATGTCAAGTGACGCTGGAAACAGTGGTGCACCATGAGAAATGCTGACTGAGTTGATGGGTTTCTAGCAGACCTTGCGTCTGTTAGGCATATGTTTTTGGAGAATGTGTTGGGTGTTGGTGCGAGAGCTGGCCAATAGTTTATTTGGAAAAATATCTGCCTGAAAATAATAAGGACTGCAGGACAGACAGAATGTAATATGCAGGGATGCTGGAAATCCTTTCTTCATGTTAGAGGTCAGGGGTCAACAGTTTTACACCAGATGCCCTTTAGGATGTAACCCAACCGGGCTTGGGACTAGCACCATGTGTGCAACAATACCTGAACCTCCAACGAACAGGACATTTTAGTATGTCTAAGGATTGTGGATGAAATTCTAGAGAACAGGAGTAATATGCAGACATCACGAAGACCTGAGGTCGTCTCTCCCTGGAATCGAATCAAGGACCTATTTACTGTGAGGCGGAAGCAGTAAAATGTGGGCGTGGTAACTCAGTGGCTAGTGGGGGAGGGGCAAAGTTACCAGTGTGGGCCCTTGAACAAGGCCCTTAACCTTTATTACTCCATGGGTGCTGTATTTGAACCCCTGGTAACTTGTGTCTGCAAAGTGATCCTATTCAAATACAGAAGCACAGTGTGTCTCCAAACTGCAGAACAATTAGAACTTTGTACATTACTGTTTACTAATATCAAAATATTTCAATAATTAACTTTAAATTGACAGCTGAAAGTATAAATACATATCACGTTGGTGCAAACATTTGGTGCAGCACCAAGCTTCATTCTCTAAGCAGTAATAATAAACTGAATGTAGTTTCCATGGAAACTCGGATGCACTACATTCTCCATATTACCAATGTCATTTTATGCTAGATGTCGTACCACCATATATAAATATCTCACACTGAGCATGGGAGACGAGCAGATACATCCAGAATAGGGTGCTAATCAATCGCTGGACTCACACTCACTCACACAGACTTTATAGGGGCAATTTAGAGCATCCAATTTACCTTAAATCCATGTATTTGAATTGTGGGAAGAAACTGGAGAACCCAGAGAAAACCAACATAGACACGGGAAGGACATGAAAGGACACGGAAAGTCCACCCAGATCAGGATTTGAATCCAGCACTGAGGGGCAAACATGCCAATCACTATCCCACCGTGCCGCCCGCATCATTAAAATATCGCGTTAAATACAGAACGCTGGCCTCTATGGCTGCCGTCAGGCTCCTGTTACTGCTGCCTTTACTTACGATCTTCTACTTTTCTCTTCTGTCTTGTCTCTTAAGTGGAACCTCTGGCAAGTGAGTTAATTATGGTACACTCCTGTCAGTCCCTGCCACAATGTAGACACACACACACACACACACACACACAATCTACCTCACTGTGGATCTGTCAAAGCCATTTAGACTCCGACTTCCTCTGTTTAATGTCTAATGTAAACATTGACTTTAGCTCTTGACCTGTCATCTTATACGCCGCGCTGTTGCCATGTGACCTGCTGATTGGATATTGGCAGGAAATCAGTAAGAAATCAGAGAAAATCAGAGACGGGTATCAGTATCGATACTTTCAGCAGAACACAGATAGATGTGAACGCTCAGAGGGGACTTGCGATCGGTTACAGAACCTTCGACCACAGCCATGTAGTGTAATGTCATCTGAGGGGGAGTGATTAGTTCGAGTTGGACAGCTCTGGAACATTGCTAGAACAAATACCTGGCTGCCGTCTTTCTGCTGAAGAACCCGCTGATGGACATCCTGCCCCGCTTCTGACTCGTTGCTGTTCACACTCCTCTTATTCACGTCATTAAAAATGGTACTTTCCGTCTTTTGGCTCATAATTACTGAGGGAGTTCATACTCGCCATTCTACAGACACTTTAAAAACAAACTCAGACGATGGAGGGGAAAGAGGAGAAGGGGTGAAAATACAGCCCTCGGTCTGATTTGGTGCCCTCCCTCACAACACCACCCACATGTTCCGACCTAAACAAGAGCTAAAGACTCAATTAGGCCAATAAAACGATCGATAACCAGGCCAATGGTGTCATGTCTCAGACAGGATGTGTCTGACTCAGAAAGAGGGCAGACCTTCACATGGCTCTCATGCCAGTGTTCCCCTAAATATAAACTCAGCTTATAATTGCCATGCAGCACAGCAAAGTTACTCAAATAGCTATTATTAAATGTTGTATCATTGTTTAATGGAATTCAGGACATTTAAAAACAAAAAAACAAAACAAAAATAATATTGTCATTAGACCTCAAAACAATTCACTGTAAACTTCCATGCCAGTGTGGTTAAAGCTCCGCCCCTTTAACTGCAGTTACCACGGTTACAGGATGGGTCAGTATTTGCATCCATCCTGGGAGTGTCTGCTGCATTCGACCTGGATGATTAGAGAAAATGCCATGAGGTTAGCCAGCTACCCCCCCCCCCACCCACCCACACACACACACACACACCCACCGACCCACCCACACACACACACACACACACACACACACCCCGGACACAAAATCAAAACAAGGTTGCAGCTGGAAAAACGCTGTGCCTGTCTGCGCTTTATGTCCATGTCCACAGAGTGCCGCCTGGTCACCTGACATCACTGCGGTGCAGGTCGTATGCAAACGATGCTTTTATCTCATTCACCTCACAACAGAACAAACACCGAGATGAACTGCCCTGAGCTGCAGGTTTGATGCTGATGTTGCTGGCCTCCCCCCCTCCCCCTCTGTTTTTTCCTCATGAAGTTACTGGCATAGCTTTCACACTCATCTCACTCTCAGTGCAAAATCCACACCTTCACACTTTTTTATTGTGCACACACACACACACACATACTGACACATTTATACACTTGCATAGAGACATTAACACACAGATACTTGTACACTTTGTGTTAGTAGAATGAGTTTAAAGTTCTAATTCTGTCATTAAAACTCGTCTCTGAAAGGTGTTTGCGCCTCCTCGTGTTTTCAGTCTCACTTAGTTTATAATATAACAGTTTAAAGGGAATCGTAGTATCTGACTCACTGAAGCGAATCTGAGTCATGGACAACTGTCAGCTTCTCACATTATTTATTTGTCCTACAGTTTTCTTTTTCACAGGAACACAATGTCTCTGGCATCAGATCTCAGATCAAATGTCAGACAAAACGAACAATGAAAATCATCTGTATTTTTACATTTTCCTGTGAATCATAAGCAATGTAGATGCTTGCAAAATTTTACCTATTACATACAATAAAAATGTATAATCAATATTAATAACAAACCCGAACCTCATTATCTGTGTTAACTGTCCATAAACTTTAGGTTTAGGTTTCGGGTCCGGTTCTCTAACGCTGAGAGTTTGTGTTTTTCAGAGCGAACATCGATGAAGTTGAAACTGAAGTGGTGGAGATCGAAGCAAAGCTGGACAAGGTGAGATGTTCTAATGCAATTAAGTGTGTTCATCCTTTCAGACTGCATTATGAAACCTAAGAGCTTTAGAACTCCGATGGTGCAGCGGAAAGTGTAGAGTTCCTCTAACATCCATTTTAAAGGTTTAAAGGAAATGAATTTGTAGTTTTTTTTCTTTATAAAAGCCCTGTGTGTCTGTGTGTATCTGTGTGTGTAGTGTGCAATGATTCTGATCTATATGGTGTCATGGTAAACGAGGATTTTCTCAACCATTATTTACAAAAGATTCAATAGTGGTGGCAGTTAGCAGTAAATAAATAAGGTTTGCATGAAAACTAATTATCATTAAGCGTTCATTATTATATTTACTGTATATGAGACAGTTGTGTATTTTCCGTGGTCTTAATTTGCCTCGCAGTTAGAACATTAAGAACCCTTTGCTTGCTTTTTATTTATAATAATATTAGCATCAGGGAGAACCGATGGTCCATTAGGGCAGAAAATGTGGTTCTGTGGTGTCTGAGTGCTGCGTTGAGTTGCAAACCACAGCAGATGCTTTACTAATGCCTATGATGTCACTGGTCCATCTGTCCCTCATGACTTTAAGTTATAAGCTGAAAACTTGTACCTAATACTCTCCTTCTGCAAGATCCGATGTAGAAAACGTTCTTATGACTTCATATATAAACTTTGATTTATATTTATTAATTAGTTCAAACCATTAAATTTATAACAAGTTTGCCAAGAACACCCTTTCTGCCCCAACCCTTGATGTGGTTTAAATGAGTACAGAGGAGGGATGAGGACTATTTTTCTTGAAGGATGCTGAGGATGGAACCACCAGGCAGGAGGAGGAGGAGGTAAAGCCAAGCAAGGAGGTTTATGTATGTGGTGAGGAAGGATATGCAGGTTGTTCAGGTGACGGAGGAGTTTACTCAGAATAGGACAACATAAGATGTAGAGTAATGATCCGCTGTGGTGATTCCTAAAGCTGTGGGACAATTACATTTTTAACGACACTCAAATATATTTCGCATTAGACCATAAGAGTCAGAGGCAGAACTCTCCCTTACAGAGTATGATCTGATGATGTTGCAGGCGGTTGCGCTCACATTTTGATTCTGTTTAACAAAGAATAAGGGGTTTGGGCTTCAAAGTGTTGGAGTAATGGGAAAGTCAACTTTCATTTCATAAGCCTGCGGGGTCTCATGCACCGTACCATGTTGTGAGCATGATTAAAAAGAGAGCAAGCGGCTCAGAGAGGAAGGACGAACACGCTTAAAAAAGAAGCTTAAAGCAAAACAAAACAGGAACAAATCAAACAGATCAAAGGCTTCCAGTCCTGGTTGGAATTAGACGTGCGGCACTGCAGACTGCGGCATGGCTCCAGAGCTCGCTGCCGACTTTCCTCCCATCCAGCGACACACTACGAGGTGATAATAGTGCACATAAAGCAAACATGTGACCACATGAGACGCTGCGTGCAGAGCCAGAGGGCGAGGGGCATGTGGGAAAGGGGGGTCAATTCTGGCCAGGCTTGTTCCATGTGAGAGATTAATGGGCGGGTTGTAGAGAGCAGTCATGATGCAGAGGAGGCGACACCTGTTGCTTGCGTGTCTGTGAGTGTATGAGTGTATGTGGGTTGGGACTTGCGCTTGTGTTGTTTCAGTCTGTGACCGTTTCAGAATTCATGTGAAAGCTTCGCGCTTATTTACGAAACAGTTGTCCTTTCACCCAGAAAAACAGAAAACATGACAAATCCGGACACTGAGTCACATTATGACTTTTTATCACAAGCACTATTGAAAAGTCATTAGTGAACAGTTTAACAGTTTTCAACAGTGCTTCTTATCTTATTATCTTGCATTAGGTAGTAGGGTTGCAGAGGGGGTTCCCCATGCCCATCCAGGGAAGAACATTTCAGGCACTCACACAGACACACATACTATATAGGGGCAATTTAGTGCAGCCATCTTACCCTGAATCCATGTTGTTGGACTGTGGGAGGAAACTGGAGATCCCATTGAAAGCCCACACAGACACATAGGGAGAACATGGAAACGCCACCCAAATCGGGATTTCAACCTGGATCCCAGCGCTGAGAGGTGGTAACCACTACACCACTGCGCTGCCCTCAGTAGTACTTCCATCCTTTCGTCCATTATCCTCTGTTTAATCCTATACCAGGGTCACGGTTGAGGGTATTCCCAATATCGCTAGGCAGTTACATCCAGGACATAGACATTATAGACATTATACAGGACATTAGAGCAGTCAGTCCATGTTTTTGGACTGTATGAATGAGGATTAAATAAGAATTTTCTGCGCTCCACCAGAGCACTTCAGAATGCTTCAGCCTGCATGGCATCAGTCTCTGTAAAGTACCAGGATGTTTCAGTCCTTTCATGGGATGATAATTTAAAGCACATGTGCAAATAAATACACACAGGAAAATGATCATGTGACCGCAAGATCCACTTAAAGAGGAGAAAGTTTAGAAAAGAGGAAGCCCAGTCTAGGAACCGTCTGGGAAAGTGCATATTTGCGAGCACGAGCAGTTCTTTCTGTCTGAAGGAGGCTTTTGATCATCAGATAAGTGATGTTTTAATGCAGAATAATCAGACTCGCTGAGTGAAAATGGCAGAGTATGAAAGAGGAAGATCAGCGCATGTGTGATGAATGATGAAGATTATATTTATTTATTAAAACACTTTATTTCCTCCCCGTCTCTCAGCTGGTGAAGTTATGCAGTGGGATGCTAGAAGCTGGGAAGGCGTACGTCAATGCCAACAAGCTTTTTGTCAATGGTGTTCGGGACCTGTCCCAGCAGTGCAAGAAGGACGAAATGATATCTGTGAGTCCGGGAGCTCGTATGGTGACAACGCAAATAGTGTCAGCCCATTAGAAAAGACTTTATAATTTTATATATACTATATATATATATATACTATTTTAATATATAACTATGTTACATTATATCAGAATTAGGGATGAGACTATTAATCATTTTTGCAATTAATCGTGATTAAAAATGTTACAATTTTTGCATAATGATCATATAAAAGTGATTTTTTTTTCTTACTGAAGTGCTAAATATGGTTCTAACTAACACGACGCGGATTTTATTATGACATGTCTCCGCTGGTCCATCACTAAGTTTCGCCATGGCTGTATCTCAGTTTGGTCCGACTGCATGCCGCTGGCTGAGAGTGGGATTAAAGGTCATCCTGGCTCGGCCATCTGACTAATGCTGAGAATCTTATTAAAGTCAGCTTTCGACTGCAGAACCGTAATCTGCTCCAGCACGACAATTAGAGTTCATCAGATCCCGCTGACTACACTGAAGGAAATCCGTCATGAATTTTGGCTGCTTCCACACTCATCCGTTTACATTTTCGAACCTTTGACGTCTGCTAAATTCACACACGGTGTCCGTGTCACTCCTGAGTTTTTACGCTGTTAACACGAGGTGACCGCATTCTCGCAAGGTTTACTCGTATTTCCACTCACCAACTCACTAACTCGTAAATTTTACACCCAGAGTTCCAAATATGGGTTCAAAATAGATTACAAAATGACATTTTACTTTATTATTATCCAATTACATGAACTATGTTTTAAATACCAGCTGATAATTAACTTTTTCAATTATTATGGTTGATGATGCTGTCCTGATGTCATCATGGTTCCAGGAACAGCGTGTTCTGCTTACAGCCCTGTTTTTTATATAACTAGCCACATGGCTTGTGATGATGTTTCATTTTGTTAAATTATGCATAATAGGTCGCACTGGGGCACGTGACATTTACTCCTCCGCTGATGGCGACAAGCGACACACTGATGGTTTATTGCATGTGACGACCAAAAGACACCCAGGAATCACATCGTCACAATAGCAAAGACACACTGACACAATCAAGCTGCAGGGTGCGCGATGGACAACTCGCTTAATACTGCTAAAATTAAACCCCTTGAACCTTTTGTTGGTGGTTGTAGAGAGTATATAAACCTCTGCTGGATCCTACAGACTGGTGACATTTGGTCACATTTCTCTGTATTTTTGTGTTTTTTTGTCTTTTGTTTTTACAGGAATTCCTTGAGAAGTGCGGCGAGAGTCTACAGGAAATAGTAAACTACCACATGGTACGTCTGACTCTCCTCCTCATTACAAAGAGATGAGATATATTTACGTAACGTAATGCTGACACGCTTATGCTCACACTCTCTGCTGCGCACACTGTTCTAAATGAACACGCAGAACACAGATGTGCAGCTGTAAATCTCCAGGTGGAGAATGTCAGTCAATGGACACTGAGTGAGGCGCCTCTAAATGCCAGCATCAGAACAGAAGGTCAGGAGGATGAAGGCTGAAATCTGAAAAGTTTACACTTCCCCGATTCGTCAGTAGCTTTTTTAATTCACTCTCATCTTTTATTTAATAGACCAAAGGACGAAAGCAAAATCCAATGACCAACATAGTATTTAAATGTTAATAATTTTTATTAAATGATTCCGTACACATTCAAAAGGGTTTGGGGTGGAGACAAAATAAGAAGACTTAAAAGGGTTTTAGTAACACTGGTAACCAGTGATGTTTTCAAAACCATAGGATATCCATTGGATCAGTCAGCTTAAAGCTAATTATGGGCGTGGTAGCTTAGTGGTAAACTGTGGGGCTATTGATAAAGGTTACCAGTGTTTGGCCCCTGAGCAAAGCCCTCCACCCTCATTGCTCCAGGGATGCTGTATAATGGATGACCCTGAGCCCAACCATAAAGTTTTCATACTTCTACATGAAGTAACTGCACACAAACACTCAGCCATGTTTTAATGAATTGTATTGTGTTAACGATTATTATAATATGAAATAAGCAATGAGTGGAGATTCCATGTTCTCCTCGTGTCTATATGGGTTTCCTCCGGGTTCTCCGATTTCCATCGCTTTTTAAATCTGTTTATATTTAACAAATATAAATATGTTTTTATTTAAACTTGTAGCTTTTATTGC
Source organism: Corydoras maculifer (assembly GCA_019802435.1). Classification (NCBI taxonomy): domain Eukaryota; kingdom Metazoa; phylum Chordata; class Actinopteri; order Siluriformes; family Callichthyidae; genus Corydoras; species Corydoras maculifer. Next base: position 425,751 of record JAFMOD010001811.1, read on the forward strand.
AAAGTATCCCAACTTCTCTGGGAATGAGGTCTGTAAATTGACTCTATATGTTTTTAAATCGTCTATTACAGAACCCCTTGGGGAATAAATGATCGTTGCTGGCTTTTACCAAAGGCTTTCTCAGACAATAAGAACATAGCAACACAAATGAGGTTAATGGCTGAGGTCGACACCGGAAGAGAGGCGCTGTGACCCTCTTCGACCCCCACAGTTTAGTTCCACAGTACAGCACTGAAGCTGCAGCCTGTTAACATATATCTGTATAGAAACATACACACGGTGCACATGCTGTAGGGAATAAAATGCAAATACACTTACAGTATTCAGTAGATGAACTTGTGCAAATTTATCCATTAAAGTTTAAAAAAATGAGAAATGAGAACTTTAAGCATTCTGAGTATTGAATCTGTAAGCTGTGTGATTACTACACACGACACTATGATCCAAAATTTCACTTTAATAAACTTAATTAAATAAAATATAGCCAAAAAATGCAAGGTAAATTGGCTGCTAGTGTGTCTGAGTAAGTGTGTGTCCAACGATGGACTGGTGCCCTGTCCTGGGAGACCGAAATGTTCTTCCCTGGATGTGCATGGGGAACCTCCCCCCAATTCAAGAGAGTAAGATGAGACTTTAGTTTAATATTGATTTTGATATTTCTGATAAAGGAGTGAATGTTATCTGTTGTTTGTGATGTAACCCAGAGAACAGACCTAAAAAAATATTTCAAAATGAATGACATATTTCTGTCTCTACTAAACTTGACTGGAACACAATGAAAACGCTTGGTCTGGAGTTTTTAGAGACAAAACAAAAGGAAGGAAGCGAGCGAAGGTCTGATGGAAGACCGAAAAAGGGCAGGTGAAGAAGTGAAGGGTGAGGAACTCGCCTGGGATTTTTTCCAAGGATTTATGTCATAAAACATTTCCTGCAAAACATTTGCTCACGATCCAGGGATTATCCGCGGGGATAATGAAAGAGAGAGTGCTGCTGTTTCTCACATGCTCTCTGATCCAGCACCGCTTTCCTCATCGTCAGATTCCACTCAGGAAAATCACTCTGGATTACCGTAGTTGAAGAGTTCGGATGTTTTACTGCCATTTTGTTTGATATGGAGGATGGTTTAAGTTTTTTCTCCTTTTCTGAGAAACATTCTGTGTGCAAGGTCTGCTATTGCTAAAGAGTAGCTCAGTGGTTAGGGTGTTGTGCTATCAATCAATCAGAAGGTTGTGGGTTCAAATCCCAGGTCCACTGAAGTTACATTTCTCCAGGGGGCGCTGTACCAACCCTGTGTTCTGAGTTGCTTTGGATAAAAGCGTCTGCTAAATGACCAAATGTAAAGCACTGTGGATGAAAATAAACTAGGAGTCTTTAAAAGCCATTTCCTGAGATCAGTGTCCTTTCACATTCAGTCCAACCTCTGTGGCTCTGAATCAACACATTAAAACTTTATGTTTGTGACGGCACGAGTCGATAAACACTGATGTAGAGACGACATGGAAATAGCATTAAGACTTGGGTTGAACCACTGGACCAGTGGACTGTTGCTCCCTAAGTTTTCTCGTGTGCATCATGGTTGTGTTCCTGATTGTTAATAATCCCTGCGGAACCGTCAGCAATGCGAGTGTTAAAAGCTGAGCTTCTTTAATGATGGTGCCTCGGCTGTATTCCTACAGCGTTCATATATGATAATTAGTCTTTGTAGTTCTCTCTCTCTCTTTCTCTCGCATTCCCTCCGTCTCTCCCACCCTTCCTGCCCGACTGACCTAGTTTAGCTGCCGTCACCGCAGCATGGCATGGGTGATCAGCGAAAAGCTCCTCACCCAGTGTGAGTGTGTGGTGCTGAATTTGAATGAGTGGAGGGTTAGGACATCAGAGCATGAGTGGGAAGATGGGAGGGGATGCCCCAACTCCTGATGGCAGTAAAAGCTGGGCTGGATCTCCCTCTGTTGGTAGAAGTGGAATTTAATTTGTGGAAGCCCAGATTAAACTATTTTGGTTGCTTTTTAAGCTCTTTTGTGGATTGTGCTTCATCACTATGAACAGGATGTTATTTACATTTTTTTTAATTAACAACAGAAGTAGTCAGAATACAGTTGAATCATATTTTTCTGTCTTTCAGATCCTCTTCGATCAGGCGCAGAGGTCTGTGAAGCAGCAGTTGCACAATTTCGTCAAAGAGTAAGTACTGCCGTGTGTCTCACACCGGAAAATTCATAATACTGTCTTTGTTTTGAGGTGTTTTTTTTTGTTTAAGAATATTGATGCTTATAGTTCAGACCCCTGAGTCTATTAACTTTGGTCCCCTGGGTCTCAGGGGGACCATACCATGGCTGTTGTTCCCCTTTACCTCCAACCTTCTTATAGAATAAATAAACATGGAAGGTAAATAATTAAGTAGGAGTAGGTAGTTAGTTGGCAGGTAGATTAGGTGGTAGATTGGAGGTTCGGTAGATGGACTGATAAGTTGGAGGATAGGTAGAGAGCAGGTAGGTAGATTATAGATTGGAAAGCAGATAGTTAGTTGGTTTGGTAAGTTGGATGGCAGGTAGAGAGCCAGTAGGTAGGTGGGTTCGTTTGTTGGTAAAAATGATATTTGAGTAAAAAGAAGGTAGTTAATAAAACATTGAGGTAGAAAAGAATATGTTCATGGCGCCACCTACAGCATACTCAGATAAGAGTATAATGCAGATGAATGTAACAGGTAAGAAAATGAACATTTATAGGTTTGATTCTTACACAACAGGCGCAAGATCCAGGTTTATTTGAACAGAAAGTCGCACGAGATCTTCACTCTTTCCTTCTTCACTTATTTACTAAGTTCTAAAGTTACAAGTTATTTAGGAAGCCATTGATTTATTCGAACACGTCTCTGTACTGGCAGAATTCCCAGACACTGTAGGAAGAATCCCACCCCTGCCGTATTTATTCAATTGTTTGTGTGTGCTGTTCGATTGAGAGATCAAGATTACAAGTTCACACGGCGCGGTCAGAGTTACACTCCAACGGCCGCCATCGCCAGTCCGTTATGCAACAGACCACCAGAGTCGTGAGGCGAGCTGCAGTCCTCATTATTCCTGAGTTTAGAACGTTCCAGATATAAAGCACAGCTCTCTAATGATCGCACTGCAGTTCGGACATATTACGGGTTTATTACGTCTATAGTTATTTGATTATCCATTCATTGTTGGCTTAATAGCAACAAAATCCCCTAGATCTGCTGCTGGGAAAGGTCAAATCAATCTTCCACTATTGTTCATGACAGGAAGGTGTAGGTTTTTGTGCTAATACCCTGGGTTTGAACCTTCTTTTGTAAGGTTTGGTCGATCCACAGGGAGATTAGACCAGACTGGTCAGTGCTGAACATATTTAGTAGCATGGTGCAGGTTGCTCAGTGCGGGGTCATTATATGTGTACATGGTTACCCATGCTGCAACACTTTCAGTGTCAATACCATAGCACATATAATTATTTCTGTAAAGGTTTAGTATGTTCTCTCATTGTCTGAATGGATTTCTTCTGGGAGCCCTGGATCTCTCCCGCAGTCTCTATGTTTCACATCTTATGACTGCTGGGATAGGCTCCAGCAGCCTCCTTTGTAATCGAATTCATTAGTAAATACGAAACCCTGTGCATTTCTAGAGACGTGCGCAAGTTTAAGGAGACAAAGAAGCACTTTGATAAGGTGCGCGAGGACCTGGAGATCGCGCAGGTGAAAAACGCTCAGGCTCCCAGGAACAAACCTCACGAGGTGGAGGAGGCCACCAGCTCCCTCAACGTCACCCGCAAATGTTACCGCCACCTGGCACTCGACTACGTTCTACAGGTAACCATCACGAGTCAAACGGCTCCTCACACTGTTTATATATATATTCAATCATCACCTGTATAAATAATATTATTATTATATATCCAGTACCATTTTGGACATGCCCTCTTCTTGTAATTATAAATTTCTTAACTTGTCTTCTTTCCTCTTTAGATCAATGTCCTTCAGGCCAAGAAGAAATTTGAGATCCTGGATGCAGTAAGTGCCGAGGCATAAAATGTGATTTAGACCAGATGTCTTTATTTTCAGTTCACATTTAGTGTTTAAATTTACTTTTCTGTTTTGATACAGTGCGAACTCATCTGCAGCCGTTTTCCTCATATTTCAGCTGCTCATCACTAAAGCTCCTCTGTTTCTTTTACTCCATGCAGATGCTTTCATTCATGCGTGCTCAGTATACACTGTTCCAGCAAGGTTATCACCTCCTCGATGAGATCGACCCCTACATGAAGAAACTGGCTGCTGAGGTACCACCCTCACCCTCATTTCCACTCATTACAGAATGTTCTGTATTTATGTCTAGTTTAGTTTGTTTGTTTATATGTACATTATATAGTACATATATATATATATATATATATATATATATATATATATATATATATATATATATATATATATATATAGTACACGCACTCCTGGTTCTACAGTGCGTCTTATCTCAGGTTTGTTTTCATGTACGCAGTTGGATCAGTTAGTGATTGACTCAGCGATGGAGAAGAGAGATATGGAGCACAAACATGCCACCATACAGCAGCGGGTAAATCCATCTTACTTTTACAAACGAAAGCTGACAGTTTAAATATATTAGTCTTAGTACAGTGCATCTGAATTCACTCACTGCAAAAGCTGCCTAGTATATCTGAATACTTATTAGGCATTAGTTAGAAGATGAGGATTTGGAAGATCAACTACTAAATTAAAGGCCATTTTAAAGTTGGTGTCCACGGCACACGGTGCCCCATAATTCAACTAGAACTGTGTAAGTGAGATACAACCCCTGATATTTGATTATCAGTAGAACTTGAACAATGAGGGTGTGACCCCTTACGTTATCACGTATCACATATCACATATGTAATATGTTGGATGTAATGCTTCCAAGGAGGCATTTGATACGACATGCACAACAAAACTGGGACATGCAGGAAAGGATTTCGGTTGCAGCTTTAGGGTTTTCATATGAACATGCACACAAATGAATTGATGTCAATAGAACCTTTAAATGTTTTTGGATGATGCTTGTCTTTATGAGCCAGATTTCAAACGATGACGTTTAATGTCACACTCTGGACCTTTAGAGGGGATGTGGTTCTTCACCTCGGTTTGTGTTGCCATGTTTTTTTAAAGATCTTTTTTACTTGATGCCGATGATATTTATATTCACCTAAACCACATTCTATTTGAGGATAATAACCATTTCAGAACCCGCAATCAAAAAGGAAAAGGAAAAGAGGAATAGAACTTGTATTTGTGTTTAATTTAGTTCCAAACCTTTTTTGGCAAATATATGCAATTTATTACAAGAGAACAAATATAGAGTCTGTATAGAGTCTGAGAGACACAAGTTTATTTTTAGATTTTTTTGTACTCTTTCTTCACTTGGAACCAGGATCAGGATCAGTATGAGGCTGTAATATTAAAAATGACATTTGTTTGTTGTGGACAAAATATAATAAAAATAGAATAACTGCAAATTAATATAAATTAACTAAAGTGCTGTAAACCAGAACAAAATTTGTGTGACCCTTTAACTTTAAAGGATAAGCAAGAATTTGAGATGTTCTTTAAAATTTGGCGAGCATTCGTTTAGTGAGTATGTTACTCAAAGCCGCAGGGCTTAAAGGAAACACATAACATGCTCTAAAGTATATAAGCTCCCACATCTGAAAGTACTGTAGGGTTCTAGGGAGTAATTTGAAGTGTGCTGCTTGAACAGGCTTCAGTCTTCTGTGGATGATTTCAAATAGACTTTGGATCCTGATTTTGGAGATTTGCTCCAATTTGGCCACAGAGGCATCAGTGAGGTCAGGCTGATGTTGTGTGGTGAGCCTTGGCTTTCAGCTCCATCCATTCACAAACATGTTGCAGGAGGTTGAGGTCAGCACTTACTGCTGGCATGTTCGCTCTGCCAAACCATGTTCTCAATGCGCTCAGAAACCGAAACAGGAAAAGATCTCTGTCAAGCAATATCTTTAACCGTCTTAAATAAATGCGCTGACTAGGCACAGATTTCAACAACCACTCTTATATATAATATATATATATATACTTTTTTTTACCATAATGTCATAATTAGCTTGGGCTTCTTTAAGTAGCTTCTTGGATGCTCAATAAATTTGAAATAACCACAAGCTTTTGTTGACACAAAGACTCAGAATATCCAACAGAATAACAAAGACAATAATTTATACAGCAACACCTTTAAAACATGCATTATAAAGAGTCATTCGAGGAATACGTTACCTTCTAACATTTTGTCAGAAAAAAACCTCTTCAACTTCAAATCTATTTTTAAAAGTAATATATATATATATATATATATATATATATATATATATATATATATATATATATATATATATATATATATATACTGGATCAGGATTGTTTGTTGGGATTGTACATAAACTCCAGTGTTACCCTGAGTGTCTCACATTCTCATGCGTTTGGACAGCATTTTGGAAACAAAGGTTCGACGTTTTGTGCTATGTTCACTCATATCCACTTCTGTCTTCTGTTTATTTCCATGTAAAACAATCCTGCAATGAACATCATCTTACAGACTCTCCTGCAGGTCAGTGTTTCTGCTTTTTAAAATAGTGTTCATTTTGTGCAAAGCATCAGGGGAGTGAGGGTGACACAAAGTAGGTGGAAGAATGTGGAGTATTTGATGGCAGCACAATGTTGGGGATGAAATAGTTTAGAATAAAATATTTACTTTAAATCTCCAGTATGTGGTATTAATAGAACATTCATCAGATTCCATTATTCCTTGGTATTTGTATTTTGTAAACACAGAACACAGGGATTTTTATATTTCATATTATGTAACGTGTAGGAGTATGCATAATGAGGATGCTGGAAACGGGTGACGTACACAAGAACTGGATTTTATTAACGTACTTCACACATAGTGGACTTGACTTACATATCACACTTTTTTAGATGCACACATAGATTCAGAACAAACAATTGTACAAGTTTATCTTCACCATAATACAGATACAGATTTCAGTACATTTCAACGTTAAACTTTGAACTGCTGCACCGTGAGCATGTATGGAAAAACGTGTTTTATATAATGGCATTCATCCAATCAGAGAGACCCAGTTCCCCTGCAGCTATGCTGTTAAACCTGTTACAGTCTCACTCACATTAGTTCTGCTGAGTGAAGCTGGTGCTGAAAACATTTCCTGTTTGGAGGCTTCAGATTCGACTGCCTGCTATTGATTGCCACTCAATGCCTTTCTCAGAATAGCAGCTCATTACCAACCGCTGCGCGAAACGAACACAGAGGCACAAGTCTGTCCCTGTCGAGCGGGCTCTCGGTCCGGCAGACCGCTGGCAGATGTCAGGGCACGACTCATCTGCCATAATATGTGGAAAAGAAGCAGCCTTTCATAAATCAAAATAGATCTGAGATCAGTCTGATTCTCTGCTCTCGATTTAGTCAGAACAAAGTACTATTAATAGATAGAGAACAAAATGAGCTTCACTGCTGTGGTGCAGGCTGCTCTGAAGCTAAAGTATTCCATTAGCACAGGACTCCCGCTAAAGCGCCTCATTCATCCATTTGCAAGAGAAATATAGAGATGGCGGTGCCTCTGTCGCACGGATCGGGATATTCAGGTAATGCTGCTGTTCTGCTGTCAGCTTTTTAATTGTTGTTCCTGCATGATCAGTTATATTAGATACAGCAATGTTCCTTATCCGTCAATTACCTGCTAGGGATTACAGATTAAGAAATAATCAATGATAATCATGATTATTACGATTATTCTCCAATAATTAAACAAAAAGAGCCGGAAATTACGGGAACAATGCACAGTTTCTTATATTTGCTGTTTATCTAAAAGGTAAACACGAAATAACATTTTATAATCGAAAAAACAATGCAGCACAGTACAATACTTTTGGGAAAATGAAGTATAGGAAAACATCACTGTCCTTTAAAGTACCTTCAGATCCATTAAAAAAAAATTTAAAAAAAAAAGGACAAAGTAAACAGACGAGTGAGCTGCAAGACAGAATTTTCATCAAGAACCATCATGAAAACGGTTGTTATTTTTAATATGATGATAATTCAGTTGCTTCGACTTTTCCTTTGTACATGATGTACAAAGAAACAGGCGAACAGAGTTGATGTGAGGTTAAAGCACACGGTTCCTTTAAGGCTGCGCTGTGGATCTTTACACCGAAACTCAACGGCACTTTGAAGCACTGCTGCCCAAACTGTCTGCGCTGCTTCGTTATATAAGCTCAGTGTGTCTCTGTTGTGTTTACTGACTAAATTTAACTGTGACGTCAGTCAGGGAGCCTCTCATCCAACACTCACTCTGTAGGTTGTGTGTGTGTGTATGTGTGTGTGTGTTTTGTATAGTAAATGACAGGTCCTTCAGTTCTTCACTCAGGGCTTATGGCACAGCGTGGTGGAGTCATTAGGTTCCTGCTCTGGTGCTCTGAGCATTCTATGCTCTTAAAGTTCAGGTGGGACTGAGGGGCTTTTAATAGAAGAGCTTTTAGTCAGAGATTATATACAAAGAAAGAAAAAAAACACACTGCGGCATCTGAACTTTAATTCCTGAGTCTACAGACAATGTTGCGTGTTTTTCTAGCATGTTTCTCTCGGTGATGAGTGATTCTGCTCACATCTGAACCCTCTCGAGTGTAAAACATGTCGGGCCTTACTTCACCCCCAGATCCAAATGTTTGATGTAATAATTCATTTCCATTCTTTTCTCCAGAGTGCACTTTGCTCCTAAAAAATTTAAGGCCCTTATAGTTCAACCAGACTGTGACTTTATAAAGGTCCCATTTACCCATCTGTTTTTAATTCCTATCTTCTTTCCCACACACACACATACACACACACACACACACACACACACAAAAAGCAACAATATAAGCTGTTGATGAGTAATTTTACTGAGTTTAAGTTAAATAGTGTGTTTGAGGCATGTCTCTGGTCTGATGATGGGATTGGGTCGCTGCTGCTGCTCTTATTCTTATTCTGGTGTTGCTTCTTGTTTTGTTGATGCTTTATAAAATGTATGAAGTGGCTCACTTCGCTGTTAACACACTTAAACTATGGAAACCCATTTCGCCCACTAAGAAGAAAAAGGACAAAAGAATCTCAGAACCTCAAAATTTAATCTTAGAATTCTGACATGGGTTGCATTTGGGTTACATGCGTTGTCTCTTCACGTCTTCTGTGCTAAAAAGCTCCAACAGCTCCAAATAACACATATGTTCTCCTTCATCAAAGTTAGGAGCTCCAGCATGTTGTATAATCGTACAAACTGTGAACGAAGCAGCACTGGCTCAGTGTTTGCTCACCTCTCGATCTCTACAAACTCTCATCGATGGGCGCTGCTGGAGTGACATAGCGCTAATGCTGTGGAGGCGGGGCTACTCTATGGAATTACTGGTTTAAAAAAATCCTGAAAAAGGACTTTGTACAGATTTCAAAACGCAACTGATGTGTTTAATTCCGATTAAACTTCTTTTGATGAATTTCAAACCGCATTCATACGATCATGACCCTCCAAGTACAAGTGATCCCTCAGATTACTGCCGATAAATGAAGGAGCTGTAGCAGGAGATCTGAGGCTCATTTGGGGGATTATTCACAGCTCGCATCACAAGCCAGCTGTAAGATGCTACAGACACAGAATGAGTTGGGGGGGGGGATTAGGGCGAGTGCTTGAAATTGCTAGACAGCGCTTAGAATTAGGAATACTCTTTCTTTCCCGCAAGCTGCTTGAACGAGTCTGGTCTCACTTCTTGGGTCGGACGAGTCAGAGAGAGAGATGTTTGCTGTTTGTGTTTGACTCGGTTGTGTGGAAGCAATCTTGAGAGAACTTTAATTTATGCATGTGCTCCACTTGTACAGCGCGCCGTGACGCAACAGGATCAATCATTTATGGGTTGTTTCTGCCAATTATATTTCGCTTTAAAGCCATGGCTTCTGAGGAACGAGTTGCACAGATGGTTTGTGGGAACCGCTCTTGTTTATAACCTCCGTTCTGTGTGGTGCAGGACTTTGCGTATGACGAACCGAAGATGGAATTTAACGTGGATGCCCCCAACGGTGTGGTGATGGAGGGGTACCTGTTTAAAAGAGCCAGCAATGCCTTCAAGACGTGGAACAGGTGAGAGGGATTTCATTCTCATTTAGGATTTTGAAGGATTAAAGAATCTCGAATCGTGTTCGCTCCGTTACATCCAATGTCATCATAAGCCTTCAAGGCATTCAGGAGGCTCTGGTGTAAACATTTACCTCATTATGTCAGATTTCATGGGTCATCACTTCTTCACCAAACATTTTGTAAATATAACATTTTGTCTGTCTGTGGTCTGTTAACTAAATCAGTTATGTTATCTGTATGTTTTCATTATTCATGTCAGGAGGTGGTTCTCCATTCAGAACAGCCAGCTGGTATATCAGAAGAAGCTGAAGGCGAGTATTCTTTAAGTATAATGTGTTATGTACGGATTTCACTCTCCAAACATAGCTTGATAGTAGTGAACTTGAGTGAACTCTTTATGTCAAATCCAAACTACATCTCCTTATATTTTGCTTAATTCTCTACTAATGTGGCTGGGGGGGGGCACACTTACTTACATAGACACACACACTATGTAGGGCAGTTTAGGTAGTGGCGATTTAGAAAACCCAATGCCTTTGAATTGAATTGTTGTTGGACTGTGGAAGGAACCCAGAGAAACCCACAGATAGAATCTCCACCCAGATCGGGATTTGAACCTAGAGCCAGCTGAGAGACTGACGTTCTAACCACTACACCACCATCTAACCATCATTTTACTGAAGTCAGTGAAATCAGCCAAAACAATCAAAAATTATACATACTAGCCATTTTTGCCTATTTCGTAGTGAGCAGGAGGTGATTTAGGATGCAGCCCGACAGTATGAGAATACACCAACTTTCATTAACATGTTTTCTAAAAATCCCTTTATTATTTAATTGCCCTCATTAAAGGAGAAGAAGTAAACATGTACTGAATGATCTCATTTTTGTCATTTGTGTAGGACTCACTGACTGTGGTGGTCGAGGACCTGAGACTGTGTTCCGTTAAACCCTGCGAGGACATCGAGAGACGCTTCTGCTTCGAAGTGGTCTCACCTTCCAAGTGAGTTCATTGATAATCAGACTGCCCACAGATATTAATAAAACATCACAGGACTCATGACGATGATGATGATGGTGATGATGATGATGATGATGATGATGATGATTGATATCATGCTGCAGGAGTTGCATGCTGCAGGCTGAGTCAGAGAAACTCCGGCAGGCCTGGATCCAAGCGGTGCAAGCCAGCATCGCCTCGGCCTACAGGGAGAGTCCAGACAGCTACTACACCGAGGTCAGAGGTCGACATCACAACACAGCAAACACACACGAGCTTCAGAGTCTGAGGGTTTACATTGTTTTATGATCTAATGAGAATTTGCTCTACAGTTCACAAAGCTATCGGTCTCCGACCCAAGGTTTTCTCATTAAATTTACATTTGATTTATATTTAATTTGGTCATTTTGCAGACACTTTCATCCATTTTGATGGTTGGGGTCAGAACACAAGGTCAGCCTTAATGCCGCACCCTAGAAAAATGAGGGTTATGAGTCTTGTTTAAGGCACCACATTGGTAACTTCAGTGGACCTGAGATTAGAACCCACAACTTGTGAATTAAAGGCCCAAAAACCTGTTACCACATCCATGTCTTTTAATTGACTAGTCATCCGTCATTTTTGATACTAATTTAATTGTTTAAATTTACCTTCATCGGCCAATTTATTAGGTGCTCATTGGTAGAGCCTAGTCAGACCCCTTTTCTATCAGAACTCAATCTTCAGAGTTTCAATCTTTCTGAAAATGTTCCTTAAACAAAAATGTTCCTCAAACAAAAAAAAACCATTTTGTCCCAATATCACACCGTTGCTGCACATTTTGTCTGACTCAAATCCAAGATGCTCAAATCCTCAGTTCCACTGCATCCCAGGGGTGCTCTGTGGGTAGACGGCCGGTGACTGTGAGAGTTATCTGAGGACAGTGATCCAGTTATCCAGCTGAAAGTAATCATCAGAAGATGGGCCCCCTCTGGGGAATAGACATAGTTAACCATACTCATGATTACTGCAGTGTTTAAATGATGCTCTGTTGTAATAAAGGGGCCCAAAGTGTTTTAAAAAACGAATCTGTATATCAGATTGTACTAAGTTCTTAGATTGGACTCTCTCAGAATCCTGTTAACAGAATGTTTGTTTTCAGCAGCGCTTGGACCGGACGGCCTCTCCATCCACCAGCAGCATTGATTCGGCCAGCGAGCCTCGCGAGCGCACGTTGAGGGTGGAGAGCGTGCTGCAGAGGGTGCAGTGTGTCCCCGGGAATGATGTGTGCTGTGACTGCAGCCAGCCAGATCCACGCTGGGCCAGCATTAACCTCGGCATCCTGCTGTGCATCGAGTGCTCCGGCATCCACAGGTGACGTTCACGTTCAGGCCATTTACAGACCTTTATTCCATTTGTGTTAAAGATCAAAGTGGACCTATTATACCCCCTATAACAGATCCCCGGGGTTTTTATGAGATGTATGTGAGGTTTTTAGGTGTGAATTATAATCATTTATTTTTAAATGGCAGGATGACTTTCAGTGGTGAGCATGTTCACCTCAGGCGTTTTCTCTCGGTCCCTCCCACAGTCCAAAAACATTGATTTAAGGTGAATTGGCTTCTCTAAATTGTCACTAAATAGTGTGTGTTTGTGTGTGAGCAAAAGTTTGGCATCCTGCCCAGGGTGGATCTGCCCAGTGCTTGAAACATTCCCCCCCCCGGATGGGCATAAAGGAACACCCAACTGCTCCCACAACCCTAGTGCAGAATGAAGCTGAAAATAATGGATAGATTATAATAATTTTAAAAAGTTCTGGAGAAATTTGACTTATTATGTGAATCTTCCCCATTTACATCGTGTTTGCCCCTCAAACCTGTTCACCATTTGTAAAAATGATCATCTCGATCTTAAAAATGAGATGTACCCAAAGTAAATGAGATGATGCTTTCATGACAGCTCGTACTGTCTCACGGGGGACTGCTGTGTTGTTTTTTTTGTCAGTAATCCCTCGTGTCTGTGTTTAAAGAGTTAAATCTGATTATCTAAAGTTCCATTACAGTTTTTAACATTTAGAAACACATCGCATACTAAGTTTAAATAGTTTATCATTTATTTCTGTTCTTTGGCATGTCCTTAAATTTTAAGTCCAGTCTCGGCTCCGCGGTCCGTTCCTAGTGTTAGTTCAAAACACCTCCTGAATATTAATGCATCAACTGGAGGCCACTTTTCTTACACAGAGGTCGACTGAGGCTCTTACTTCAGACGACCTTCTTTTTGTCTCTTTTAATTTCCACCGCGTTGCTCGGATACGCAGTGGCATTGTGGGTAATACACACTCTAATGGAAATCTGTAGCCAGCTGTTCTGTTTCTCAAAAAAAAAGCTCTCATCGGTTAATTCAGTCTTTTACAAAAACAGCATAAAGGAACAAGTATTATATGAACCATGAGAGATCAGAGTAGCCTTGGTTCCCTCACTTTTTATTCTGTAATTATGAATCCGTTCAGAGATTCTGCATTGCCGAACAGACTTATACTTATTTGATAGCAGATCTTTACTCACTTACATAATCAGCTCGTTATGTCTGTTTCTCAACAGGAGTTTGGGGGTTCACTGTTCCAAAGTGCGCTCTCTCACCCTGGACTCATGGGAACCTGAGCTACTGAAGGTACAGTTCTTCGATATTGATGAAAATAAAATGTCAATGATCTCACGTCCATTCATTCTATCGTAGTAGAAGTTTTAAAATAAGCAGTCCTCGTTATGCCCATGTATGCACTCTGGGAACTCCAGGTTTTACCTCCCTAGTGTCAAATGTAGATGTAGCTTACATGCTGCTGATGTCAGTGGTGTTGTGGCTCAGTCATTATGGTCGATCAATCCCCTTGATGTGGAACCCAAACCTGGTTCTGTCTGTATGTGAATGCAGTTGATGTGTGAGCTGGGAAACAGTGTGATCAACCATATTTATGAGGGGGCATGTGAGGAGCAGGGCGTGAAGAAACCCGGACCAAACAGCCCCAGGTGAGTGCAGACAACTGAAGCATCCCGTAGATAATTTTTTATATTTGCACTACCTTGTATAGTATGCAGGTTTTTTATATATTATATTTTTAAAAACACACTGTGCAATGCAGGCAGGAGAAGGAGGCATGGATCCGAGCCAAATACGTTGAGAAGAAGTTCTTAAAGAAGATTGGCACGGCTGAGGCTCTGGTAAATGGCGAGAGGAAATCTGAGCGACGGTGGGCGGCGAAAAAGTGCAGACGCCACAACAGCGCCGCCACGTTGCCCAAAAACCGGCGGAAATACCGGCAAGATCTGGGTTCTGCGTCCCTCTGCTCAGGTAGATCATCTAATGCATTTCAAGAGGTTTCTATCTTGTATGCAGTTTCCAGGGTTTATACTCAAACTGCCCCTCTGCCCCCCTCCCCCCCCTCTACCCCCATTCAGCCGCTGCAGCTTTGGAGAGGAAGTTCCGACGGGAATCTCTCTTCTGTCCAGATGAACTGGACTCCCTCTTCTCTTACTTTGACACCAGTTCAGGTCCTCGCAGTAAGTGTTTCACACTCGCACAGAGAACAAGCAAACGAGGGGTGTGTGTGTTGGGGAGAGGGGGGTCTGGAGGCTGTGGATTGGGTTTCATAGTAATCTGTTCTAATAAAGCAACATAACTGCGTTATATGTCTGTAATGTATCTTAAGTTGAGAGTGTAACTCTGTACGCCGCATTATTGATCTGCGGCGTGGAAGCTGCATGTGGGAAAGTTCTCAAGTTTTTATTATTTAATCACAAAACTTTACTCATTAAATAATATGTTTTAAGAAAAGTATAGCTTGCTCTTAAATGGCATATCTGTCTGTATTCCTGCTATTTTTGGAATCTTGGTCAAAGCATAACTCTGCTTTTCATTCCACGCTGAGCTGCTGCCCCCTAGTGGTCATAAAACAGATCACTCTAATTGATTAATGCTTAATGCTTTAGAGCAGATTCACCCCCATGCTTTTTCCTTAAACTGATCTGTTTTCTCTTCTAATTAGAGCCTGATCAATACCATTCTTAATATTTAATTAGTTTCAAGTGTAAAATTATTGAATCCGGCAACAGAAGGATGCATTTACCAAGATACCATTACAGTGCAGTATAACTGAATATTTTGCTGAAGCATTTAGTAGGATTTACTGACATCTAGTGGTGAGTTTGCAGCTTTGCAGACAACTAATCCAGAATCTGAGCAGCTGATTGGGAGTTTGTGATCTTGGGTGATAGTGGTGTGTAATTAGTCCATGGTTTGGCGCTCTCTGGTCCCGCAGGTCTCAGCAGTGACAGCGGGCTCGGTGGCAGCAGTGATGGCAGCACTGACGTTCTTCACTTCGGCTTAGTGGTGGACAGCGTCACAGAAGAGGGTGAGGTCACTCGGCACTCTTTGTATGGTTTAAGAACACTTCGGTATGCTGTCTAACAAAGGAAATCAGAATAATATTAAATGACCTGTGTGCGCAGAGTGTGAAGCGTCTGAAGACTCGAGTGGTGAAGCGGAGCTGGAGCCCGAGGTGTCGGATCCAGAGGATTTGCGCGAGCTGCACCCCGGCGCGTTGCTTTATAAAGCCTGTCAGGCTCGGAACCTGCCAATCATGGCTGAAGCTCTGGCACACGGTGCCAACGTCAACTCGGTCAACGTAGAGGACGAGGGCAAGAGCCCGCTGATACAGGCCGTGATTGGGGTAAGTATTTAAATCATGGGAAGAATACAGTTGTCCAAAATGCATTGTTGGTATTTTGCTCGCGCGGTGTGACGGTGTTAGGTTTATAGAATGTCATTTTTTTACAGGGATCGCTGATAGCCTGTGAATTTCTGCTGCAAAACGCTGCAGACGTCAACCAAAGAGACCTGAGGGGACGGGGCCCCCTGCACCATGCCACGTATTTAGGACACACAGGGTGAGTGAACACTCCACCTCCACTCCACCTCTTCAAATATCTAAAGTTTTGATGATGTCATGTCAGGCTCACAATGTGCTGCATGCCATTTCCAGGCAGGTGTGTTTGTTCCTTAAACGGGGAGCCACGCAGAACGACGGCGACGACGAGGGCCAGGATCCCCTCAGTATAGCGGTACAAACAGCCAACGCGGACATCGTGACTCTGTGAGTGTCCCAACACCGGGCATCTCTTTATTACCAGGTGTTGAGTTTTCAGTCGGTCTTACGGTTGTTCTGTCTGTCCTGCGTAGGCTCCGTCTGGCCCGCATGAACGAGGAGATGAGGGAGTCGGAGGGACCGTTCGGACAGCCAGGTCAATATCCCAGCAGCAGCCCCACAGAGCAGCAGTACAAGAAATGCATCCAGGAGTTCATTTGCCTGAACATAGCTGAGTGCTAGATCCCCAGAGTAGCATAGACTCTCATCCCGTTCTTTACTAACCCCTCCGCCTTGCACTATACTTCAGCATCTTATATATAAATACTATTTTCCTGCGCCGATTCGGGTTCCGCTGAAGCTGGGCTTCTCTGATGCTCATTAACAGCTTTGTATTAAAGATATAAAGGGGGTGGGGTACGGGGCAGTTCAAGTGAACACTGTGCGGTGGTTCCAACATCAAATTAGGAGCTTTATTAATATTAGTTATTTTATTCACTCATTATTAGCCCATTCTATAAGAAATCTTATGCAGAAGTCCATCTGGAGATCACAAGATCGAATCCCAGAGATGCAGCGTCTAAAGCCTTCAGAGGGCAAATTTCTCTGGATGGAGGAGTGACCTTTTTTGTCCTGTCAATCACACAGATACTAGTGGATGTCTGTGAGCCAGCTCATATATATGAGGACGCCTTTTTTGGAGGGTGTTATTGACCCCCTTCATTTGTTTACTGTCTTGTTATAGAGGAGCAGATGCCTGATAGAGCCAACATAGACAGAACCAACTATTCAAATCATGTTACCTTGGAAACTGGAGTCAGAGGTGAAACTAATACCATCCTAATAGAGCTTTAGGAAGCACGTTGTAGGGGGTGAGGAACACATGGGTACCGGACACTGGCCTAATATGACCAAATGCATTTGTATCGTAACAGTTCAGACACCTAAAGGCAGCTGTTTTTTTTTCTTCTTTTGCCCGCGTTATTCTGAAGTGCATTAGGGTAGATCTTTGGTTCTGTGCTGGACGTGTAAGGCTCGTGGGTCTGTATAAGGCATGGGGCTCGTACCCGGGTGGGGGGGGGGGTAATCTTATTAACTGTGATTTATTAAATATCAGAAAGATGTCTCTTCTTAGACCTGCTAATTATTTAAAGGAGTCTGGTGACGTAGATGAAGCACTTTTTTTGTATATTATTTGATGCTGGTTTGAAGACGAGCCTTGAGTAGGATTTGATTCCGTGTTCTGCAGTACTGCCCAGAGCGATAGTGCAATGGTTTCAATACAGATAATCTGTATTTTTTTGTATTGTTTTATCAGACACAGTAAAGATAGTATTTTTTTAATCTTGCCGAGAGCGCCAGACTCGCCCAATGACCCGATCCGTTTAAGCGGCGCTGAACAGCCTGATGGGAGACAGACAGAACACCCTGTTATCTGATGTACAGATCCGAAGCTGACGTATGCGTTCGCTGTGTATATTTGTGTGGCGCCGCGGTGAACGAATCTGATTTGCGTTTGTTTACATGCTCCGTAGTGCATGGGTTGATGTTGCCCTGGACTTTATGAATTCCTTTGCTTTGTATCTGATACTGTGGGTTTCTATGTATTTGCTTCGTGGTACTTTTACACTTCACACAGAGTCAGAACTTGCGCATAGCTACTGCTCGGATACCACGGGATGAACTGGTCTGTGGCTGTTGAAGCTGCTGGATGAGCCTCTCTCTCTCTCTCTCTCTCTCTCTCTCTCTCTCTCTCTCTCTCTCTCTTGCTCATCTCTGGTTGGTGAACATTCGTAGCACTTGTTGTAGCTCTGCTCACCTGTCAGTGCAGAGACCAAAGCTGCGGAGAAACTGAGAACAGCATCAGGACCAAACGCAGCGGAGGGCTGAACTGTAGCGTGACGTGCTGACGTCGCTGACGAATTTCTCTTGCTTTCAGGTGTACGGCTCTCGCACCATTCTCACATCTCTTGATTTCGTCTTACTCTGTTCTTGTGAAATGTTAAATTGCTGTGTAAAAATCTTCCGACTTTTCAGTATTACTGTCTGAACTTAACTTTGTTCTGTTCTCCTTTCTCTGGTACTTTTTTCTGTCGTCTGCTAAAACACACCTAACAAAAATAAAAACAATATGTGACTGAACTAACCGCTTCTGCTTCCTGCCTCATTTCCTGCTGTCTTTAGTTACTGTTCACTAACCATCACTACCATTGCTCCACACAGCACTCACCTAAACTGAATCAGATTTCAGAAGCTTTCTGGGTATTTATCTGATTAAATAAGCACATTTCATTTCTCTGCAGTACTTTATTCTGTTGATTGAACAGTCTTTAAATCATGTGACTGTCTGTGGATTTAGTTTGAACCTGATTCATTTACCTCTGTGTACATTGTACTGCTGAATACAATCTGATGTTACTGCACATCTGTTAGATATCAGTCAGCTGCACCAAAGCGAGGTGCTGTGGGGGTCGTATCACTCTATGATTTGCCTTTCTTTCTTAAGTATAAGCACAAACGTATTAAAGTAGTGATGTTAGATAATAACTATAATAAATAACATACTACATCAAACAGTAAGGTACGAGAGAGCGTTTATTATTGTGAATAGTAAAGAAGCCTTTACTATAATACACAACCTTATTGCTTTTAAAAAATGTTATCAAACACTATAATAAAAAAAACAAGGTTTGATTCATAAATGCGTTTATTAAAAGCAAAATCGTTAATAATCTGGTCTTAATCTGGTCACGACAACAATCTAGTCCAGTTTTTAATGTGAATATTGACCCTATGTAACATGTTTCCCTTTCGCTAACAATAAAATGATGCCATTGTCAAAATTACAGAATACGTTTTTTAAAAAACAACAGAGAACATATTGTATTGTATATGACCTGTTTTATTTTAGTATTATTAGTATTGTGACTTATAGAGGACAACAGTAAAATTTATTATCTTTAATGTAGTCATACAACAAAACTTTGTTTGGTAGCTCTCAGTGAGAGCGGCAGCAACAATAAAAGAAAGGAAAAAATATTTTAAAAAATACATTAAAAAAGTAAATAAAAAGATAAAATAGCTCGGTACAGCACAATACAAAACTTTATTTATATAAACATGCATGGAATAAAATGCATGGAGGTCACTCTAACAGCAGTGAAGCTGTATTGTGTGAAAGATGTGACCTGTATCTCACGCACTCTGCAACTGGATTGTGTTGCTTCTTTATGTTCAGTTTAATAATCCATCCTCCACAACAGTCCAGTTTCTCTGGTGAAGATGAAGGTGCTGTTGCAGTGAGGTGTCCCCAATCCGGCCGCCCACCTGTCAGAGTGCTTTGTGCCTGTAGCTCAGAGAAACAACACCTGATGAGTTTGTGAAATGTCATATTGATTTGTATTGCAGGTGACACCACATACCTGGACATCTTCCGGGAGTTTTCTCACATGGCGTCCCACAATCCCGAGAAGCTGAAGAGGAGGAGCATTCACTTCCGCCACTCATTCAGGTAACCCCCGCACTCATTGGTCGCATTTTGACCTGGAGCCCCTCCCACAGCGGCACTAATGCTCTCTCCATTTACCTTCACTCAGAGTTTGACAGAAGATCCTTAATGGACATTAGAACAAGACATCCATCACCTTATTCATGACCATAAGTGTCTGATGCATCAGGATTCAGTCAGAGCGTTGCATTATCGGTTCATTTCCTCCTAAAAACCTATCAGAAAAAATGATCAATACATTTGCGATGTAATGTGTTTAACACTTGAATTCTTTGTCATGGACCAATCACAGCCCTTCGTGGTTTTATTACCGCTGTCTGTTCAGGAATAAACTCATGTTTGGGCCTCGTGTTGACGAGATTAAGAAGCCGTTGTCTTTATATGAATGTATAAATCTGTTCTGCCCTCGTTAGCCGTTAGAATCTGGCCTTTCAGAACCAGAACATCAGGGTTAGTAACGCCTGAGATAATAGAGGCAAAACAATCCATAATAATCTGTGGTTTTCATGATTATATTATGAACATCGGCGGCTTTGTGAGGATCAGCTGGTCTCGTCCTTCGTTGTTGCTCTCATATTATTTCTTGTATTCTTGTGTTCTGTTTCCTGTGAAATGTTTCCTTTAAGTTACACTACAGTTTACTATTCAGAAATCCTTCAGTGCTTTGAAGCTTTGTGTTTCGTACATTTTACGCAGCACCTCTTTTTTTATATAAAAAAAGCTTTTTTATGACAGTTCTCACAGTCCTCCGGTTCTTTTTCGATTCTAAGAGAATAATGAAGTATCAAGGTGAATGTCTGAGATTGTAGGAGCTGCTCGTGGAACGTCCGGTTCAGTCAGGTCTGCACTGGTGTAGTCCTTAAAATGATCCTTGCATTTGAACAGAATCCAGGAGCTTTTGAAATGCAGATATTGTACATGTACAGGACCTTTTAGATGCAAGATGCTAATATATCATGCAATTCTGCTATTTTGTAACAAAAAATAAAATTTGCATAAAATCTGTGATTGTTTCTTGTCGTACATTCATCAAATTTGCTGTTTTAACCAGTCTAAAGTATTATTTTTAGAAACTGACATTTATTTATTTACTAGCCTCTTGGCTTCGCCCTGTAATGACGTTTCATTTACACATAATTAGTTGCATGCACTGCACCATTGAAATAGCAATCCACCAAAGTCAGACCGCACCAGTCTTTTAAAGGGAAGGTTAAGTGACACGCTGAATGGTTTATCGCATGTGATTCCCAAAACACACCCACAAATCACGTCGTCATGACAGCAGACACACTGTGACCTGCCGTGTGATGTCAGGATGCAATTAACTAAAGTAAACGCTTCATGGTGGTTGTAAACATAAACCTATACAGAATACTAAAAACTAAGTATGTCTCCCTCACTCCTTTTGTAAGATGGGATTGACAAAAAAAACGACCAAAAAAATGAAGTAAAAAAACAAAACATATGGTTATGACTATCAATGTATTTGACATAAAGAACATAACGCGTTCTTTATAATGTAAGAACTTAATTTATCCGAGACTAGAAGCGTGGAAATAAAAAGGTTAACGTTCATTTACTAACAGCCACTAGATGGTGCTGTTGTGACGCTGCCGCCATTTTGGCCAGAAGCCTTAATCAGCACAGAAGCTTTACCAAAAAAACGAATAGAGAATATTAACTAGATCCGTTTTATAATTTATTATATTGTCATAACAAAGAAATAAACATAAAGATACTGTTACGAATTAAGATTAAACCAAAATATATCATCACTAATGTTTAAATCCGAATCCTTAGTTTTAATGTTATTGTTATACATTTGATTGTTTCAAAGATTGTTTTTATTCTTATTAACGTTTGCATATTATTGTGTCATTATAAGCGTCAAATGTCTATAAATTTATTGTTTACTAAATTTATACAGTTAAAGATTAAAGTTTAACATTAAAGGTGTTTATACTTCTTATGTAATTTAATTATGAGTATAAATCTTCTCATTTTGAACTTATATCTTAAAATGACAATAAATACTAATTATACTCATTTAAAAATTGTGTTTTATGATCTATTCTGTTCACGTCCCATAAATAAAGCTAGCTGTGTTCTTTATTCATCACACGAGAAAATAGAATCATTTCAATACAATTATTTGTCCTATATTTCGTTGTTGGAGACAAAAAATAGTTCCGCCCGGAAAACTCGGTTTAAAATAAACATGTTCGTTTTAAAACACGGTTTAGACAACCTTTTGTATTTCAATACATAATCAGAACTTTAATACATAATCAGAACTTTAACACATAATCAGAACTTTAATACAAAATTAGAACTCTGAGGATGCGTGATGTATGGCAGACTGTTTCTTTGCGCGTCTGGCAACATTTTCTCTGAACTTACGACCTCGTTATTTTATAATTGAAGCATTTAAATAATAAATTGTTTAAAATGTAAAAAAAATAATGTAAAGTATTTTAAACATACATTTTTACGCCTAAAATGGTTGAACGGCTTTTATTTTGAAATGAAGCAGAAGGCGCTTTGGGCTTTTAATCGGTTCGAATCACTTCCTTGTTTTGAGGGCGACATATTGGAACGGAACGCAGATGACCCCGCAGACAGAAGCGGCTCGGTTTCCTTCGTTTCGTCTGATTTGG
The DNA here is from genome assembly GCA_019802435.1 of Corydoras maculifer. Classification (NCBI taxonomy): domain Eukaryota; kingdom Metazoa; phylum Chordata; class Actinopteri; order Siluriformes; family Callichthyidae; genus Corydoras; species Corydoras maculifer. The sequence goes on from JAFMOD010001811.1 coordinate 448,235, forward strand.
TTGGGATTTCGGTCGCGTTCGGAACAGAAGCGCCGTTTGTGTTGAATCTGCCTTTGTTTTGGTTCAGCAGCGAAGTGACAGCGAGGTGAGGAGCGCTTTAATCATCAGAGGAATTCACAGCTATGCTGAATTTATTTAGGCTTTATCAGATATACTCATGTTTCTGCAAGAAACTGCACTTCTATATACACATGTCTTTGTTTTATACATTTATTGTTACATGATTTTGTTATAAATTTAATTATAAACACAGCTGTGTGCTGCTAAGTTCACGTCACGGTATTACGGACACTTTCGTTTTAAGTGAACGTAAATCTTTTGCTTGGGCTTTCATGGTTATCCGTACAGGTATTAAATCCAACAGCAGCTTTTAATTTGTGTCGAGAAAATAGTTTGTAGATGGAAATAAAATACCGAATTCACTATTATGCACATAGAAGACATGGGTTTTAAAAACACTGATTAAATTTTATTAAGTATGTAACCATTAAGTATATAATGCATGCAAATAATGTACATCACGCATTAATACGTGTGAAGTGATCAGAGGTGTTTATTGGTAATAATGTGACAGCTGTAGAAACTGCTCAGCCAATCAGATTTAAGGACTGGACACACCCCCTTTCTGCTCCACCACCCAAATGACACCTGTTCTGTGGTGGTTCTGTTACTTCGGTGTTAAGTAACAGGATACTAATAGACAAACCTAAGCAACCTGACTTCGCTTGTTTTCTTCCTTAATTAGAGATGAGCACCACCATCAAAAAGAGGGTGCCCACGACAGCAACGCAAAGATTAAAACAGGACTACATTCGCATAAAGAAAGATCCAGTGCCGTACATCTGCGCCGAACCGCTGTCTACTAACATTTTGGAATGGTACTGCGTCTCCTCTGTGTGTGTTTATAATAATGTGACGAGCTGTTCATAACATCTAAACCAGCTTTTTTATATATTTCAGGCACTATGTAGTCCGTGGTCCAGAGAAAACTCCGTATGAAGGTGGGTCGTTCGCACAGGCACTGGATTTGAATGATGTGTCTGTACATTCCTCAGATTAACGTGAGATCTGTGTTTAATCTGTGTAGGTGGTTATTATCATGGCAAGCTCCTCTTTCCCAGAGAATTCCCCTTCAAACCGCCGAGCATTTACATGATCACACCCAGCGGTAGATTTAAATGCAACACGAGGTATTCACAATAAATAATGTTTCTTCTTTCGTTTTTTTTAAATTCCTCTGTCAGTCAACCTCAGTGGATCTCAATCAACATGCCTTATTCAAAATACCGACAGTCCTAACGTCCACCCTGCCCACAGCCTATTTTCATGCATCATTTAAATAGCAACGCTGCTTGTGAATGGGGGGGGGGGGGGGGGGGGGGGGGGGGGGGGGGGGGGGGGGGGGGGGGGGGGGGGGGGGGGGGGGGGGGGGGGGGGGGGGGGGGGGGGGGGGGGGGGGGTTTTTTTTTTTTTTTTTTTGGGATGTATGCAAATGTAACACTTCTAATCTAAATGCTGTTAAAGTATGTTAATTACATGGCTGTATTCCACTGAGGTGACTGTAAACTATTTAAAACTTTACGCTAAAATAACATGACATCCTGCAGAGGTTATTAAAACACAGATTTGAACAAATAAACTACATTTGCAGCCATCGCCAATCCGCCGTGTTTTTGTTTTTCTTTCTCAGATTGTGTCTCTCCATCACCGATTTTCATCCGGACACCTGGAACCCCGCGTGGTCCGTGTCGACAATCCTCACAGGGCTGCTGAGCTTCATGGTGGAAAAAGGTCCCACTCTGGGCAGCATCGAAACCTCGGATTTCACAGTGAGTGACGGGCGTTGAATCCCAGAGCCTCGTCTAAACTTTAAATACAAAATCTGAATTTATTCATTAATATAATTCTCTGAACGTCACGTCCACAGAAGCGACAGCTCGCCTCACAGAGTCTGGCCTTCAACCTGAATGATAAAGTATTCTGTGAGCTTTTCCCAGCCATCGCTGATGTAAGTATACATGTGCTCACAGGAACTGATGTCATCACGTAGTCAGAATCGTTCTCATGATCTGTGTGTTATCAAAATCAAAGCAGTCACATCAACAAAAACATAGAAACAGGTTTCCTCCCCAGCCTTATGATAGTACAGTACCGGTTAAGTGTTTGGACACGCCCCCGCTTTGCTCCACTTATTGTCCATGTTCTCAGTTCCACTTCCTCTAAAGATGGAAGGCCCCGCTGTGTTTGAACATCACTGCGCTGTTTTTAGCATGTTCATGTAATTAGACCAAACTTGTATTACTGCAGACGTTGTAAGTGCCTCCTCCTCTGAACAGGAGATCAGACAGAAGCAGCGACTCCAGGACGAGCTAAGCTCATGCACACAGGCTCTGCCGCTGCCCGATGTAGTGCCCAATGGCACGGCCCAGAAAGACCACGCAGGCGCCAACGGACATGTGCCGGCCGGAATCGCTCAGCCTCCTGACCACCACCATGGCAACCGCAATCACGGACTCCTGGGGGGCGCACTCGCCAACCTGTTCGTCCTGGTGGGATTCGCCGCCTTTGCATACACGGTTAAGTACGTCCTGCGCAGCATCGCTCAAGAATGAACACAAACCAGAAAACCGAACTGGGACAGAAAACTTTTAAGTCTAAAAACGAGGTCACATGACACCGGTGACACACATATTCACAGGTGGACTCAGTTATGCCTCCTTGTGGTGGAAATTTGCAGGCGACGAATAAGCTATATGGCTTTTGGGTCAGTCAGCCCTGTATCTGAGTACAACTGGTTTTAAATGCTGTAGTAAAATGGATTCAGTCTTTTATTTAAGAGGAGTTTGTACAAAGTCCCACTCTATTAGTTTCCTGCACAGAGTATTTACGTGCACACTGATGAACAGATGATGTGTTTCAGTTCAGGTGCTGGTACATAACAGTACCAATTTGGACATGCCTCCTTTTTGGTGCACTTACTGTCCATGTTCTCAGTTCCACTTACCGTAAAGATGGACTTTGTAGTTCTACAATTCCAGACTGTAGTCCATCTGTTTGTTTTCTACAGTACATACTGTGTACGTCCCCTTTACTCTGTTCTCTAATGGTCAGGACCTCAATAGTACCATCACAGAGCAGATATTATTTGGTTGGTGCATTATTCCAGCAGCGTCACTGAGGTGGGCCCCCCCCCCCCTGCATCAGTGTCACTGCAGAACTGACAATAAACAATCCACCACCCAATGATGCCTGTTCTGGGATCAGAGAACCAACAGGGGACTAACAACAACAAAGAACACAGATGGACTACAGTCTTTTTTTTATGACCGCTTATTATGTAGAGCCTTTTTTTAATCATCCAGCCTTTTGCTGAACTGAAAGTTCGGTACTTTAGAGTGTGTCGGTGCCTGTGTCGGTGGCTCACTTGGTTTAATGATTCATATGGAAGATTAATTATTTCACTCTCAAATGCAATTGTTTCTGAACTTGAGTTTTACATGAAAATGTATTTATAAGTAAAATTAGCAAATGTATTTAAATGACTGAAGTGCTGTCGTTAATTACTTTGTTAGTAATTATAAAGTACACAATGTACAATTTAACTCGTGGTTTGGTGGTGTGATTAGAAAATATAGAAGTTTAGAAAAAGGTGCAAATATACTAGTTTTTGCAAATATAATAATTTTACATAGACGATGCGCAGTCCTAACGATTCAGATCTTATTTAATACTAAAGTTAACACACAGATGATTTTAGGAAAAAGTTTTTAATTTTAATTTGATTTTAATAATCTAGTGATTATTGCCCAAGAAGTTATACAATAATTAACTTTAACAAAAAAAACTGCTAAAAGTCACAGGAACAATTTGCAGTTTCGAAAATTTGTTATTTATTATTGTAAACGTGAAATGACATTTTGCTATTAAGACAACACAACGCTTTTGCTGAAAAGATGCACTATATGTTTTTATAACACAAAATATTACTTTTTTTGTAAAAAATCAAAGAAACCCAGTTTGCGTGTAAGTATTGTAAGCAAAATAGATCACTTAATAAGTATGTTAATGATTATAAAACATCTTTTTGTACGTGGTGTCATGGCAATTTGAACGTTCTGTGAGTCGGTTCATTGAAAAGAGTCGAATAAAAGCGATTCGTGTGAGGATGCGGAGGTTGCGGACGGGCGGCTCGCTGACAGGAGGGAGCTTTGGTTTCACTTTACGCGCAGCCGCCGCTTCAGTTGGACTTTAACGGAATAACGACGCCGTCTCGCGGCTCCGCGGAGTTTACGATCGACATATTCATCAAAATGCAGTTTATTCCGCGAGAAAAATGACGAGGCCTAACGGAGCCGCGGCGGAAGCGTCGAAACGGACCTGAAGAATTCAGAGCTAACAGGTAACAGTTTCCTACCGATTTATCGCCTATTTCTCTAATAACGCCTTATAGATATGTTTGTGTTCCGTATGACGTGTGAAGGGTTAGTGTAAACTCGACTGTTTGTGTAGATAAACTGTTGTGAGTGTATATTTTGTTAGCGGAGTTGCTAGCTGTCGCCGATCCGCAGACTGTCGTTTTTTCGTGAATGACGTCAGAGCGAGCGCGCGAGCGCTAGTGTGCAACTCTAAAACGTTTCATCTTCTTCCTTTTTAATTATAATATTTAGAGGGCTTTTTTATTTTGTTATTCTGTTTCTGTCTTATTGCCCAGCGATGAATTGGCGCCCTGTCCTGGGTGTATCTGCCCAGAGCCCGAAACGTTCTCCCCTGGATGGGCATGGGGAACCCCCCACGACCCTAATAGAGGATAAAGCGGAAGATAATGAATGAATGAATTATTGAATGTTTCTCTTATTATTTTTTTTGTGCGATTATTATTATAACAGCCCGAACCCCTCAACGTACCGACTCCGTTTGAACCCCGTTGCCTTGGTAATGATGACGCAACGGGGTTCAAACGGAGTCGGTACGTTGAGGGGTTCGGGCTGTTATAATAATAATCGCACAAATTACAATTAAGAAGAAAAATATTATTTTTGGAGTTTGTGACATTTATACTTTTTAATACATTTAGGTTTTAAGCTAAGCAGAAAATCCTTAATTAATGGGGAAATGAATGCGGCCGATTTTCAAACTGCAGTTTTTCGAGCCATTAATTTTTTTTGCTTGGACCCAGACTAAATGTCTACAAAAACACAAATTTACAGACAGATTGCACTTTTAGTTCACTTTTTTTATCACACTAAATATTACTACGTTCATTTCTATGGGAGAATCTAGAATGGGTGACGTCATCACCACTCTAACTGCTAATTCAGTTTTTTTTTCGAACAAACCTCTGTAAAATCCTTATACTTGACTATTGAAGTTTTAGTTTTTGAGTTCTGAGTGTTTGTTTGGCATGAGGGACTGAAGCTGCTGTTTTGTCACCTTTTCCTCGTATTCAAATGGGTCATTTATGACTTGATCCGCATCATTTTACACCAAAAGTGTCTTTGCTGAAGCGATAGGTGAAAGATTTTCCAAGTTATGGGCGTTTGTTTGAGGCTTGGGTTTTGGAAAGAGATTGATATTAACAGACATGGGGGCTCTGAGACACTCACAGGAAATATGAATCTAGTTATAATTTATACAAATTTGGTTATAATTTAAAGTCATTTTTCTCATCACAGGATCATTTTATCAGAAACCTGACCACCTCCTGTCTTTCAGCGATGGCCTCGCATTTTCAAGCATTTTCGTCGCCCTCAGTGTCTTCCAGCGGTCTTTCGCACTCTAAGAAACTTAAACTAGAAAAGCCAGGATGGGATGGCGAGAGCAGTTACACCCTCCAAAGCTCGGGACCCGCCAGTGCGTCCTCCCCATCAGCATCAGACTTCAATGGCAACTACAGTTCAGGCAGCATCGTCTTTCCAGCCGCTGCTGCCCCCCGCGAGCAGACTGTAGTGCGAGCGGCCGATAGTACGGGAAGTGTTCCCGGACCATCCTCCTCCTCTTCTTCCTCCTCTTCCTTGTCGTCATCGTCCAGCCACCGGGGCAAAGACGTTTCGGTCTATCAGAAACGGGGCGGAGTTAAAAGGAAAAGCGAGGAGGTGGAGAGCAGCGACAGCGTGCAGATATTGGAGGAGCTGTCGGCTCCGGTGCTTTCAAATCGCACAGGGGGCGGAGGCGGTACCACCACGGCACAGTCCATCGCTCACTCGACATCCACAGCCAAAAGCAGCAACTCGCACAGTGAGGGTGACTACCAGCTGGTGCAGCACGAGATCCTCTGCTCAGCCTCTAACAGCTACGAGGTGCTGGAGTTTCTGGGCCGGGGCACGTTCGGCCAGGTGGCCAAGTGCTGGAAGCGTGGCACTAACGAGATCGTGGCCATCAAGATTCTCAAAAATCACCCATCCTACGCTCGGCAGGGTCAGATTGAGGTATGAACATGATGCAACTGGTGAAAACCTACCTAATAAAGTGGCCAGTGTAGAGCTCTATGCGAATATGTATATAAACATCCCCTTTTTCTGTAGGTGAGCATCCTGAGTCGCCTGAGCTCCGAAAACGCAGACGAGTTCAATTTTGTGCGCTCGTACGAGTGCTTCCAGCATAAGAACCACACATGCCTGGTGTTCGAGATGTTGGAGCAGAACCTTTACGACTTCCTGAAGCACAGCAAGTTCAGCCCTCTGATGCTGAAGTGCATCCGGCCCGTCCTGCAGCAGGTGGCCACTGCGCTCATGAAGCTGAAGAGCCTGGGTCTGATACATGCCGATCTCAAACCAGAGAACATCATGCTGGTGGATCCCATCCGACAGCCGTATAGGGTCAAGGTGATCGATTTCGGGTCAGCTAGTCATGTCTCGAAGGCTGTGTGCTCCACCTACCTGCAGTCCAGATACTATCGGTAAGTGTGGGGGGCCCCGCTACTTCAGCAGACCCTTTATTTTTTATCTAACAGATTGTTTTTTGGTAACAATTTGGACGCTAGGACAGGTGCCAATCTATCTCTGGGTACACATTCACTCACACAGATACACACACTATATGGGGCAATTTAGAGCCAATGAATTTTGGGACCTGGAACTTTAAGAACATGGAAACTTACTAGCCACTGATGCAAACATACTAACCACTAAGCCACCATGCTGCCTGGTATTTAGATCTGTATATTAAATTGTTTCTGTTGCATCTTCACCACACCGTTTTATCCAGAGCTCCGGAGATCATCCTGGGTTTGCCATTCTGTGAGGCCATCGATATGTGGTCCCTGGGCTGTGTCATCGCCGAACTCTTCCTCGGCTGGCCTCTCTATCCGGGAGCCTCTGAATATGATCAGGTTGGGGTGAATGAGCCTGTTATCTTCTATAACTAACAAATAAACTCCTAACTTACTAACTCAAATATCCTCATGTTTAAGTTTGACATTTTTCCCTCTGCAGATTCGGTACATCTCTCAGACTCAGGGTCTGCCAGCAGAATACCTCCTCAGTGCAGGAACTAAGACCAGCCGCTTCTTCCACAGAGGTCCAGATGCCAGCTACCCGCTCTGGAGGCTAAAGGTCCTACAGTTCTCAAATAGCAACCATACACGGGGTTATTAACTGTGGAGCTTCTTCTGTTTTAAACTTTAATCCAATTCATTTTGTAGACTCCAGCAGAACACGAAGCCGAGCTTGGCGTCAAGTCCAAGGAGGCACGGAAATACATCTTCAACTGTCTGGATGACATGATGCAGGTCAGATGATTTGTAGTTACATTCGGAAATGTGTGAAAATGGCTGATCTCTGGTCTGTGGGGAGTTTAACACGCTCGGTTGGTTGTTCTTCCTGCAGGTTAACATGACCAGTCTGGACGGCACAGACGTTTTGGCTGAGAAGGCCGACAGGCGAGAGTTTATCGACTTGCTGAAGAAAATGCTCGCGCTGGACGCCGACAAAAGGATCACGCCGATGAAAACCCTCAACCATCCGTTTGTGACCATGACACACCTGCTACACTTTCCTCACAGCGCACAGTAAGCCGCCTCAGACCCCTCTGTAAAATAATCAGAACATACATCAATAACAGGCTTTGTCTTGTAGACTCTTTTAATTGGATTTTAATTTCACATTTCCCGTACAGTGTGAAGTCCTGCTTTCAGAACATGGAGATCTGCAAACGCCGCTGCACTGCCTTCGACAACAAGAACCTGTTCAGCAACACCAGTGGCCCGAGTGCAGCCACGAACCTCACAGTCACTTTCAGCAGCCAGCTCAGTCAGCACAGTCAGGTCAGAGTGGCAGTCTTAGTTGTTTGTGGGTATGAAACCAGCCTTGTGACCTGAAGCTCCCTGATTTTATTCCCGGTCCCACCAAGTACCACGACTAAAGTGCCTTTGGGCAATTGTTCCCAGGGTGCCATATACATGGCTCCAGTCATGTGTGCACACTTTACTGTGTGTGTGTATGTGTGTGTGTGTGTGTGTGTTTTACTGCCAGGATGTTTCAGTCGCCTGAAACTAAAACCTGGAATCAATAACTTAAAAATGTAAAAGTCTTTAAATTGTCCTTCATCTTACTGTAATTGAGTATTTACATCAGTACTCTGTAGTGGATAGTACTCAAAGGTTAGTACTTGCACCAAAAGTGGTACAGTATGTTTAAAGTGTCTTTGGTTTGTCTTTTTTTGTAGATGACGCCCTCTGGCGGTCCGTCTCTGTCTCTGAGCAGCAACGTTCCTCTGCTGAACTATCCGCCAGGCGTGTACCAGCAGGCCACCATCAACATCCCGAGTCTGACCCAGCAGAGCGTCCCACTGCAAACCAGACACCCGCAGCTCTGCACACAGACCGAGCCCTTTCAGCAGACCCTCATCGTCTGCCCTCCAACCATACAAGGTCCTCCAGAGTTTTATATTATTACTGGAGTATTTAGTTTCGTATGAATATGGTAGTCATGTAATGTCAGTTACAGTGTGTTATAAACTCTATATTTTATAACATTAATCTGATTAACTGCTATTTTTTATTTATATATATATATATATATATATATATATATATATATATATATAATACATAGATATATATTTATTTATATATTTTATATTTATTTCTGAGAACCTTAATCTCTGAGATAATGTTAAATGTGTAATAAGTGCAGCAATGATTTTATTTTATTTTTTTCATACTTCTGAATCGATTTGATTTATATTGAGCAGGACTCCAGCATTCCAGCAAGCACTCAGGATATCCAGTGAGGATGGACAGTTCTGTTCCCATGGTTCCCCAGAACCAATCCACACAGTCCCTGCACATCCAGCCCAGCATGCTGACTCAGGTAACTCGTCACACAATTAGATTCACTGGCGACTACATCAAAACACAATAATGCATGTAAGTGAGCGCATGCTGCTCATCAAAGCATCAGCTGGAGCCCAAGAGCACTCAACTTATCACCAGGCTGGACTTTAAGCGATCATGTTAGAGAGGCCAGATTGAGGTGGTTCGGACATGTACAGAGAAAAGATGAGGGCATGCAGGTTGTTGACGTGATGGAGGAGGAAATTAATCCAGAAATTAAGAATAGTTTTCCTCACTATATACAAGGGCATTTAAACTCACAACCATCATCATCTTTTCTATTCAGAAGTGACTCTGCGATTTCACATGCAATGTGTTCTGAAGCTCTAACCCTCATACCCTCTTCTCACCCCTCCATTCCTACTGCTTCCCACCTGCAGGGCTCCTGCACTCCATTGATGCTCACTGCCCTGCACCCCTCTGCAGCAGGAGTGCCCCCCCTTTACCCACTGCCCTTGGCATTGGGCCGTTCATCCGCGGCAGCCAGGCATCCGGAGTCGAGCGCAGCCCTGCCGGTAAAAGTCGCGGCATAGCCAAACTCACAGATTCCTTGCATGATGGGATGCATGGGGCTTTGCCGGGCCTGTGCTTTGGTGTTATTACATCTTCCTCCACACGTTGGTGCTGGACACTCTGTCCAAAACACTTCATATTACTCCTTTGGGCACTTGAACTCGGAGACATAAAAATTTATGCTTATTTGTGCCTCGTTGTTTCCATTATGCCGCTGTTTTGGGTTTATTATATGACTACTTGTATTTCGAATAGACTTTACTTTATTTTTTATAATTCTAATGTAACTTTTTTATCATATGTCTGATCTTCAGGTTTATATTCGAGCCCCACTGCTGTGTGAGAGAATTATTTTGTTCCTCTGTTTACAGACCCCATCCTTCGAGACGTTTCCTTTCCACCCTGTTTCACTTTCATTTTCTCTCATACATGGACCGCTGGTCCTCTGATCCTCTGAAAGGTGTCCTGGGAACCTAAATAAGTTACTTTTTTCTATGTGATATATAATACAGCAGGATTTCAGTTACTCCTCCATGCTGGAGATCCAATTGTGTCACGCTTAGGGCACCATGATGTTGTTTGTATCACTCCATCTAGGATTCAAGCTGCACTTCCTATCTTGTTGATAAATAAGTAATGTCATTTCCCATAAACTCTGAGTCTCACTTATACAAGCTGGTTGGTTGTTGTTATTAAAATCTATGTCTATCAGACTGTGGTAGCACAAGGTCTGAAAAAACATTTCAGAATCACTTTATTTTGCCAAGTAAGTTACACAAACAGGGTATTTGTTATAATTGTATATGTATTAATATATGTATTTAACTTAAACTCACCAAATACGTTTCTTATAGACCTTCACTCTCTGGAACCTAGAACAGCTTTACTAACCCAAACTCTGTATGTTGCATGTGCTTGTCATCATTTAACCCACTTACTTATATCACAGTTTGGTTAAGGACCTTGCTTAGCGGCCCACATTGGTGGTTTTGGTGGATTTAAGGTTGGAACCCTCATGCCCACACTTATAAATTTCTGAAATCCTCTACATTATGTATCAACATGGTTAATTTAATTCTGACATCTTTGCTGGTTCCATGTTTTTTAGCTTGTTAACAATGCACATGTATCTTGGCGCCCCATGGAGTAGATGTGACTAATTTCCTCATAATGTTGTATTGAATATGACGGCATTGTTTTTTTGTTTTTTTTTCTGTGTTCAGCAGGGCTGGCCCTCTGGCACCCAGCAGATTCTTATCCCCTCTACATGGCAGCAGATGCCGGGTATGCCCGTCCACGGTGCCGGTCAGCCCACGGTGGCTGAATCTCCAATGGGCTCTTTGTTGGGTGAAGCCTCGGGACATTCCAATGCTAATTGGAGGTCAGAGTCACATCTGCACTGCAAACCTTTTACACCTTTTATAGTTAAACATAACACGATACTAATAATGGGTATGACTCTGCTTTTGTAGCCCATCCACCTCAAAGTTCAGTGTGTGTGAGTTTTGAGATGGATAGATGTTCACATCTATTGGAGGAGCCAGTGATCAGGAAGATTCAGGGCTTTTTGAAGTCCATGACTATTTTTGCTTTGTGTTTTTTCAGTGGAAGACATGGTAGTCAGTGTGATGTCACACAGCAGGAGGCTGGACAGGAAAGTCATGTGACCTCTCAGGCCCTCGGCATTGGGGCTGGAAACAGGAGGCCGCCGCACGGTGGTGTCAAGCGATCAAAAGGCCGTCATGCTGAGAGCAGAACCAGGTGCTTTCTGACTTTTCTCACGTTTTAGAACCCAAATACTCAGCCAGTCACCTTATCAGTGAGGTAATTGGGCACCTTCTTCCTACCGCTGTCCCTCAGATCTATGGTACAGAGCAGCAGCGACACTTCTCAGCCAATCGTCATCTCGGACACGCCCAGCCCAGCCGTCAGTATCATCACCATTGCCAGCGACACGGAGGATGAGGACGACACTAAAGTCCCTCCTGCTAGGTGACTATGCCTTTAATTGATTTTCTAATTATGTTAATTTTGTACAAAACCAAAGGGTTTTGAAATCTTAATTTAAGAGACAAAGGAACAGTGTTTGCAATAAAGATCTAAATTGTATTTGTACATTTCACTTCAAATGTCATAAGAGATTAATTAATCTTATCTCATTATCCTCTGCTTAATTCGATGCGTGGGACTAGGGTTGCAGGGGGAGGGGGGGTTTCTTGTCCATCCTGGGAAGAACGTTTCAGGCACTGGGCAGATACACCCAAGACAGGGCACCAACAAGCAGAACATGCTGACAACTAAGTCACCGTACCACCAGAAAGATAAAATAAAGTTAATGAATTTTCCAATCCATTGGGGTGTATACTTCAGTGCCTTCTGTCCTAGTCCCAAGCCCAGATAAGCAGGAGGGCTGCATTGGGAAGGGCGTCCAGTGTAAAACTGCCAAGTCAGCAATCTTTAGACAGTAGCGTCTTATCTAAAAGAAAACATCGAAAGGAACAAACTTAGTTTATACACACTGCATACAACTGTTCGTTTAATGGATTTATTAACAGACACTGTTTTTTTTTCCTTCAGCTGCAGCGTGAACCAGCGCACAAATGTCATCAGCTGCGTGACGGTGCACGACTCACAGGACTCCGACTCGTCCACCTGCAGCCCCCTCAGTCCCAAACGGCTGCCTGATGTTGCAGACGGCAGCGGACAGAGTTCCAAATCGTTGGCTGTGGTGATGCCATCGCTGAAGGCTCCGTCATGGGAGGGGACATGCCAGGGTACGTCCACACTCCAGCATGACTGAGAGACCATGGTGTCCACTTTCTCTATTCGTAGTTTAATATGTGGGTGTGTTGCAGAGCAAAGCAGTGCAGCCTCTGGGAAATTAAAGAAGAGTGTGCTGGCCTCGCGGTCGGGTCAGTCGAGCGCCGAGCGTCATCAACGGACAGCAAGCACCAAATCTCAGCCTCTCAATCTGAGTCAGGTAAAGTGCCACTTACACTCCCATCAGAGTGTGCACCATTTTACATGAGGGTGCGGCAAAGAATCGGTCATCAGCATTTAAATATTCATCCAACTGCATCCATCAGTTTAAGGGTATTTAGAAAAGAGAGAGATCCGATGATAGAACGGAGAAAGAAGGAAGTCTTGAAGGTGCAATGTGTACAATTTAAAAGGCTCTTTCAATTGTCCATTCGCTGCCAGGGGGCGTAAAAAAAGGGGTGACACGACATCAGTTTATATCATGTTATATCATTCTAGTTTATATCATGTCATTATGTCCCGCTTTATCTAATATCTAGGGATTAGGGTCGGGATTGGTTCTCCAAGCCCATCCAGGGGAGAACATTTCTGGCACTGGGCAGTTACACTCAGGAGAACACATCCTTATTTACCCACACACTATATAGGGGCAATTCAGATCAGTCTGCTCACCTTGGGTCAATGTATTTGGACTGTGGGAGGAAACCACAGAACCTGAAGGAAACACATAGGGAGATGTAAACTCCACACACAGCAAGATTTGAACATTCTATCCACTACACCCCATTTTATTTATTGTCGCTTCTCAACTTCCTCAGTTAATAACCTCCCCAAACTTTTGCTCAGTCTGATATGGAGGTCTTGACCTGCAGTGAGGTGCAGTGAGCTGTTACCCTGCGATGTTTATAGCTGTATTGACATTATATGGATGACAAGTCCCAAAAGTAATAGAGCAGTCAGAGCTTTCACATTAGAACAAACTTTATTGAGCCGGAGGCTTCGGAGCGAATCACGGGTTCGGCCTGTGTGGCTTATTTCATCGATCTGTACAAAGGTTCTCGTGCTTCCACTTTCCATTTTACAAAACGTGAGCCGCAGTAAACACTCTATAGTCTGTAATGTTAAATGAAAATAAGGACATCACATGAGGTATCTGAGGATTACTTCTGTACCAAATAAAATATGTGTATCAAAGGCGTGTCAATCCCCCCCCCCCCCAAATGATGGTTTTATTATTTACCTGCATAATCATTTCGTCTATTTTGCCGCAGGTCCAGCAGCCTATGATATCATCGCAAGACAGACCTGTGGGAGGATCGCTGAGGCGTCAGCCCACCTGTCTTGCTGCCGGCCTCTCCCACTCCTACAGGTTGCACGATGCCTCGTTCTTTTGCTCCACTCCCAACCTCTATGCCTACCCTGCCTCCGCCGCTCTGGCCTCGGTCTCCCAGGCCGTGGATCAGCTGCACAACTCTGCCGCGTCTTCCACCTCCTCCATCAGACACACGCGTGCTGCCGGTCCCTACTCCGCCTCTCTGAGCCTGCTTCAGAAGAGCAGCGCCATGGGTCTCATCGGCCAAGCGACCGCACACTGCCCGCAGCAGCAGCAGCTTCCTGGGCAGGCGATCTCACTCGGCCAACGGAAACTCAACCAATATCTATGAGGACCTGAGTAAAGACTATATTCTGGTGACTATATCCAACTGAACTGTGTGAAGATGTGTGACCGTATAAGGACCTACATCGGAACATCGGCCCTCGTCATCATTATTATCATGCTTTTATGGAAAAAAAACTATATGGATTATTTTTATTTGCAAAAAATATTCAGTTCATTTGCCTTTTTGAATTTGTATGTTTTATCAGTGTTATCATGGTGTTTACAAGCTCATGTGGAAGTTCGGGCATCTCTGACCATGAGGACACGTTTTTTAAAAAAGAAATTATTTCAACATAAAGCACAACGTTTTTAACTTACTGCACAGTAACCTCATCTCATTATCTCCTGGGCACTGGGCTGAGACCCATGACAGGGCGCCAATCCATCACGGGGCACACACGCGCTCACACAGACACACACACTATATAGGGCAATTTAGAGCAGCCAAATCACCTTGGATCCACATTGTTTTTTAGAAACCTTGCGGACACATGGAAATTCCACCTGGATCAGGACTGGAACCTGAAGTGCTGACCACCAAGCCACTAAGCTTCCCTGCACAGTAACCTGTCTGTCAACACGAAAATCATGTGACGTCCTGTAGAATCAGTACTTGATACCCCACCTCCATTAGTAACACGTTTTAATATCTCCAGCTGGAATTTTGTCCTGCGGTTCATTTATTTATATGAAAAATATACACGCAGTTCAGTCTCCACCGCTCTGTAGCAAATGTTTTGGAATGCAGGAGGAAACCAGAGTCCCGGACTGAAGCACTGACAGTAATCAAACTCACGACCTTCTTTCGTCCCTGAAGTTCAACTGCTGGGGGGGGTCTATGTTTTGGTCAGAGGTGGATGGTAAAAGGGCCTTCCTGTTGTACTGTATTTGTGTGTTTCTCATTGTGCTGCTCTTCAGCAGTCCGCGTCTCCTAATGAACATTCTGCTGACCGTTGCATGTTTATGCCGAGTCTGAGGTGCGTTTGAGGCTGTGTCAGCAAAAAACAAGATTTTAATAAGATAACGCATTGTGGCACTGTGCAAGCAGGTGGTGTGTGTGTGTGTGTGTGGTCAAGCATAATAATGGCACTTAAAAAATGTGTTTGTTTCTGCTCATGTGCTCAACACTGTGTGTTACGATGAACTGGATTCACATTCTGTTGCTGTGAGTCTGATTGTGTGTCTGTGAGTCTGATTGTGAGTCTGTGGCTCGTACAGAATCAGCTTTGCTTTGTTTTAGATAAAACTATGATGTCGGTGCAATTGTGGTTCGTGGAGTGTGATGTAGATAAAACCACAGTAATTCATATGAATACACATTGTATTTGCACAATAAAACTTCTCTGTGTATGTTAAGCCATTTCAGGATCACATGTGAGTTTCTGCCACCTGCTGGACTGATGCCCATCCATCCATCCTTCATCTTCTGCTTAATCCTCCACTAGGGTCATGAGCAGGATGTTTCAGGCACTGGGTAGATATCCCGAGGACAAGTCGCCAATCCATCACTGGGTACACACTCACACAGACACATACTTAATAGGGTAATTTGGAGTAACCGATTCACCTTAAATCCATGTTTTTGAACTGTGGGAGGAAACCCACGTGGACATGGGGGGGGGGGGGGCGTTCTCATTTGGTCATCACTGTTAACTGCTGTAGTTTCATTTCTCCACCTCAGTGACACTGCTGGGATAGGAATAATGCACCCACTAAATAACCCCTGCTCTGTGGTGGTGCTATAAGCGTCCTGACCATTACAACAGAGTACACAGTATGTACTGTAGAACACAAACAGATGGACTACAGTCTCAAATTGTAGAACTACAAAGTCCATCTTTACAGAAAGTGCAACTGAGAACATGAAAGATAAGTGGAGCAAAAAGGGGGCGTGTCCAGACATTGTGCTGTTAAGTTCTCCTGATGTCTGAGATGTGTTCTGCAGGAAACCAAGCTTACCGCAAGGTGAGTAAGTTTTTGCCTGATATCTGAAATCATGAGGATTATAACAAATATTAGTTGTAATTATTAAACTGTCCAATGTCATTTTTATGTTGAGTTTGCATGTTCTCTAATGTGTTTCTCTCACATATAAATGAACTCTCTTTACTATTTATGAACTTTTCTGAATGTCTGCTCTTGTGTTCATGACTCTGATTGGTTCCCCCGATCAAAATTTAAAAATTTCCGTTGCGAGAGATTTTAGTGGAAACCCAAAAAACACACCACCAGTCAGCAACACGAACCGAACCCAGGGCAGCGTTCTGGACGAACCCCCGGTGTAGAGCACAGGATTATAAATCTACTGCTGAAGGGGTTCGAGTGAGTTGTATTTAATTTGGGCCGGGGTCACTGGTTCCTCCATGGGTCTCAGATGAGTCAGCAGTTTTGTTTGTGAAACTTGACCTGAGGGTTAGTTAGTGAAACAGGTGCATTTGAGTGGGGTGGGGGGGTGGGGGGGTGGGGGGGGGTGAGTTCAGCAGTCAGCATTTTCCAGCTTTAATTTACACACCTGTGTTTATATAATGACTCCGCTTAACCACATATTAGTGTTGGGGGGGCTTCCCCATGCACATACAAGGAAGAACATTTGGGGCGCTGGGCAGATACGCCCAGAACAGGGCACCACACAAACACACACACACAATATGGGGCAATTTAGATTGGGCGGTGGTGGTGTAGTGGTTTGCACCTTCGCCTCTCAGAGCTGGGGTTTCAGGTTCGAACACTGATCTGAGTGGAGTTTCCATGTTCTCCAATTCGTCCATGTGTCCGGTTTCCTCACACAATCCGAAAACATGTATTCAAGGTGAATTGGCTGCACTGGCTCTTCAGTTTTTGTATCACAGCAACATGCGGGATTTAATTCAGTGCACTTTTGAGAAGGCCTGTAGTTTATTTGGAATAAAAAGGCTTTCTGTTTAAAATTACAAAAACACTGAGACACTTTGCCGTGACATCACGAGTTCCCTCAGCCTGTCAGTCTGCCAGCGACGTGTTCCCGCCCACAAAACCAGATGTTTGTTCTTTACAGCCACTGTTCTGAGGAACCATTTCCATTACAGATGTTCTCATAACCCCATGAGAACATTACATTACGTTGACATTTGGGTTACTTAGTTTGTGCTTTTATCCAAAGTGACTCACATGTACCCCAACGTGATGACCGAGCTCGCTGATCCAGGGCTGCCACAGTCCAAATCACCCAAAGCTCATGTTTCTCATTATAAGAGTTATAACATTGTTTACGTTTGTTGAACATCTAAACAGCATTCAAGGCTTTTTTTCCCAGTGATTTAGATCATTCTTTAAGTCTGGAGTTTCCAAATGAAGGTCCATGCATGCTCAGGGAGGACATGCAGACGCGACCTCCCTGCTGTGAGGGGCGCCAACCACTGCACCACCGTGCCTCCCTGACGTCGCAGATGTAAACATTGCCTTTATATGAGATTTTATCGCCTCATACTGCTGCTACACCAGAACCTGATGCCTGAGGAGGGGCTTAGAAGAACCTTCTGAAGAAAAGCCTTTAAGAAAGAAAACGAGTGCGAGGCGGGAAAAGAACTGTGGACCATCCACCTCTCATGATCACGTGATCTTGTGACTGGTTTCATACCAAGTTTAGAGATGTGTGTGCGTTATGTCAGACAGCATCAGCATCAGCATCAGCTCAGTTCTGTTGAATAGTAGTGTTTATTAAAACAAGCACCATTCGGAATAAAACGAATTCATCTTATCCTCAGACAAAGGAGGCACAAAACTTTACCCTCATGCAAAGTTCACTGCAAAATGTACAGGTATCTTCTTTATTGCAGAGAAAAACCCGGTCCTATGAAAATGAACACGCCAAAAGCTCTGTCCCCCCCCCCACCCCCGCCCTTTAATTTTTTCTTAAAGTTATTGCACCCTACCCTTTTAGATTCTCGTTAAAATGGATTTATTGATACTTTTCTTAAGACTCTTTGCTCCCTGGTTGTTGTGCCTCGGTTTGGTTACGATCAGGGTGTTATTTCGGTGTGAACGTTCTCACGGCGGTTCTTTTTGAAGCCTCTATATGCAGTACAGCAGTGTCAGTTCGCGGAACCACACACACACACCCTTAAAAAAATGAAACTGTAAAAAGCATAGTGATAAAAAACGACACCAGAGGGGAGTGAAATAAAAACGGGGGTCGTGTGCCGGATCAAAAGAGGACGTGTCTCTCCTCTCGGAGTCCTGTTCGAACCTCTCACTGTTGACGAGAGTCACTCAACACTGTTCGCTTACTTCTTTCCTGCAGAAGATATGGCCACCATCTCCCGGCATGCGCTCGTCCTCATACAGTCGTCACCCTCATGACCACCTCTCGGTTGGATGTGGAGGCCAGGCGCGCGTCGCTCGGCCTCATCTGACTCAGGATGTGCAGGATGGTATAGCCGCAGTGGTGATTGAGGATAGTCCTGAGCCTCCGGACCCGCTGGCTCCTCCTCGTGCCGCTGCTGCCCAGGCCGTGTGGATTAGAGCGGGAGCCTCGCGTCGCACCCTTACAGCTCGAGCTGATCGCCTCCCCCAAGTCTTTGGCCTTTTCGTAGTTTAATACTTTCCACTGCTGATTGACGGCCTGCCAGCGTTTAAAGATCCGGTACACTGACGAACCTTCGTGAATGATGAGGCCTGCAGAACAAAATGGATAGAAGACGAAACCTTCACATCTCCAGGTACAAAAATACCACAAGCACAAACGGAGTTAACTGCAGAATTTATTCTTTAAGTTGGGATTGAATCCTGGAGTGGAAGGTTCAAACTCGAGCTGAAGCTCTCACCTCCCACCGGCTCCATATAAAGACGAACCCTTATTATTTTTATATAATAATCTATGTGTTGTTGCAGAAAAGTAACAGACTGGTGAAGTGAGCGCACG
>JAFMOD010001811.1:467466-498123 GCA_019802435.1 Corydoras maculifer
GTGTGTGTATGTATGTATGTGTGTGTATGTATGTGTGTATTTGTGTGTATGTATGTATGTATGTGTGTGTATGTATGTGTGTATTTGTGTGTATGTATGTATGTATGTATGTATGTATGTGTGTATTTGTGTGTATGTATGTATGTATGTGTGTGTATGTATGTGTGTATTTGTGTGTATGTATGTATGTATGTGTGTGTATGTATGTGTGTATTTGTGTGTATGTATGTATGTATGTGTGTATTTGTGTGTATGTATGTGTGTATTTGTCTGTATGTATGTATGTATGTGTGTGTATGTATGTATGTATTTATGTATGTGTGTGTGTGTGTGTGTATTTGTGTGTATGTATGTATGTATGTGTGTGTATGTATGTATGTATTTATGTATGTGTGTGTGTGTGTGTGACTGCATGGATGGGTTAATTGTGGAGGACGATTACTCTGAGTGTAAGCACTGTTTTTGTACTCACCTATACACACGATGTCCATAAAGCCGTACATGCCGTAGCAGATTTGGAAGAGCAGATCCTGGCGCTGCCACTTGGCTGAAGGACTGAGTGAGGACCACACCAGCCACGAGATGCTGGCGATGAGGAAGAGTGAGCCGAGGATGATGGCTGCGATCTGAACCTTCTCGATCACGGTCAGAGAAATGGCCTGCCACTGGAGTACAAAGATATGATTATGCTTTCATTCTTTATCATTAAAACCTTACAGAACCGGCCCAAAGTTTGCACACGCCCCCTTCAGGCACCATTCTCTATTTCCTATTAGGGTCCTGACCATTAGAGAACAGAGTACACAGTATGTACTGTAGAACACAAACAGATGGACTACAGTCTGGAATTTTATAACTACAAAGTCCTCACCTGACTTTGTTCTGTTGTGTTTGTGCACACACACACACATACACACACATATGCCTGTAGTTATACATCATTAATGTAATTATCCAATCAGCTGCGATCAAACTGCTCCATACATTTCACATCATACAATAGAATTAAAAGAGAATTCATTTCAATTAAGTCCTGAATAAACACATTAACCAATCAGAAACACCGGTCTTGTTGCTTGGCTACCACATGTAGGGTGTTTTACTTTTACAAGTGCAGTGTGAGTTTATATTGATGTCTCTCCAGCTGAACGTTGGAGGTCTGATCTGAAGGGATTGTATGTTGATTTGAGATTCTTTGATCAGACATCGATCAGTGTGCACTGAGCTGATGGCTGCAGGATGCGTTCACTGGCGGCGCTGCTGATCCTTCAGATTGTTCAGATGCTGAATCTGGAGATCTATCAGAGTCTTGGTCTCTGCTCTGTCCTCTTACCTGCAGCGGGTTCTTTGTGCTGATGGCCAGCACTTGGTATTTGAAGTAACAGAGCTCGCAGCTCCAGGAGCCTCTCTCACTGATCCAGCGGATGAGACAGGGCTGATGGGTGCAGCGCACCGAGCCGTCGCAGCGACATGGACTCAACAGCTCCCCCTGATGGACACAACAGCAAATGAAAACAACAGATGAGTTTGTTGCAACGTAAAAACAATCAATGTTTAAGAACTCTGGTTTTGTCCTCAGCACCATCAAACACCTTACGATGATGTTCCACAGGTCGACTGAAGTTAACAATGTGAGTTCTTGGGCAAGGCCCTTAATCCTTATATTCCAGGGGGCTGCATGAACCCTGTGTTCTACCCCAAAATGTTTGTGTTTCTAAATGACAAAATGTAAATGTAATGTAAAAACTCTCTGCTTTACCAGTTTAACGCTTATAATAGTTTTTAATTCAATGTTATATGACAAATACAGCTCACTTTTGGCCACTAGAGGGTGCTGAATTACTTTTGTCCACCAGATGGCACTGTTTCATTTTTGCAACTTTTGTCCACCAGATGGCACTGTTTCACTTTTGCAACTTTTGTCCACTAGATGGCACTGTTTCATTTTTGCAACTTTTGTCCACCAGATGGCACTGTTTCACTTTTGCAACTTTTGTCCACCAGATGGCACTGTTTCACTTTTGCAACTTTTGTCCACCAGACGGCACTGTTTCATTTTTGCAACTTTTGTCCACCAGATGGCACTGTTTCACTTTTGCAACTTTTGTCCACCAGATGGCACTGTTTCATTTTTGCAACTTTTGTCCACCAGATGGCACTGTTTCACTTTGGAACTTTTGTCCACCAGATGGCACTGTTTCACTTTTGCAACTTTTGTCCACCAGATGGCACTGGATCACTTTTGGAACTTTTGTCCACCAGATGGCACTGTTTCACTTTGGCAACTTTTGGCCACCAGATGGCACTGGATCACTTTTGCAACTTTTGGCCACCAGGTTGCGCGCGATTATTTTTGCCATTTGTACCAAAATTTAGTTTCATTGTGACTTTTTTACTGTTTTCTGAAGGCGTGTTTTTTGGATAATGGTGATGTCATCAGTCAGAGGATAACAGGATGTAAAAACTAATGACTTCACTCCACTTACGTTTGATACTTGACAATCGATATAAAAAGTCGTTGGTGAGGATGCGGTCAGTGAGGACGCCATGTTTGATAAATTCAGCTGCTGACAGCGAGGGCATGTCATTGCTCCTCTGTAGCTTATTAGAATGCATTGTATTAACTCAACAGCTAGCAAGGACTCATTATAGCTGCATGATATCAGACCAGTTCAGCCAGGAATGCAGAAGCAGTATCGACTCTGCGTGTAATACAGAGTCCAGTGCAAAGTCAAGATACAATGTGCATAATAAGTTAATATGAAAATATACTTATATATACAATATACAATATTTATATACAATATACCAAATATACAATATTTACACCGTTGGGGCGTATGAAGATGCTTTTGTTTAGACAGGACAGGGTTTCCCAGCTTTCCTGTTCCCTTTCCGTTTAAGACTTATGTAAGACAGTTTAATAAATGAAATCCGTGTGAAGTGTGTTTGTCCAGCGGCTGCGCGTGATTCCACGCCACGTTGGAAACATCGTTCAGAGTGTAGAATGTCGTGATGTTTCAAAATGCAGAGCTAATTAAACCTGTAAAACTTCCCGTTTGGTGTGGTTTAGTTTCTGAAACACTGAAAGCTCCGGCGCACCAAGCGCAGTTCATGAAGCGTTAGTGGTGTGAGTTTGGTGTGGATGACCTCGACTGACCCACACAACGCTTTGACCTACAGTAAATCCCTAAACGCGAGTCAGGCTCATTCATCCAATATGAGTGTCTGACTTTACAGATGCTCTTCTAAAAAACAAGCAACTATTTCCACGAACACACGAGCAGATGTAGAACGTCCTGAATGAAGCTGCAGCGGTGGAACCAGCTTAGAAGGCTGTGCTATCAAAGCTCCTGTAGGTGTAATGTGTTGGTGTCCTGATACTTTAGATCACAGTGTATGTTTTAGGTTTTTAGTTAAAATAAAGAGACTGATTAGAGTGGTGGTGTAGTGTGTTTGCCTCTCAGCGTATCGGCCCTTTTTAAATGTAACTTCTAACTTGCTGTAAATACGCCGTCGCTTCAGCATCACTTTAAATTTCTACAGTTTTCCATACGACATCGCAGAGTTAATGACATCAAACACGCCGCCGTATCTGAAACAATGCTCTATCTGATTCAAAGTGCGGGGGGGGGGGGGTTACACTGTCTGTCTGCAGGTGATGTAGAACGTTATTGATTGGTCAGCTGGGTGTGGAGTACAAGATGGACTTGCTCCTGCTCCTCACTTTACTCGCTGCGAGCAGACGCAGCCCTGCGGCTAAGAGTCTTGCATCATCACAGGCGTCTGCGCTGAGAGCAGGTGGAGGTTCAGAGTCCGAATGAACAACTGCATTCACACAACACAGAATTCTGTACCTTTATTTAAAAACCTGCTTCAGGTTCTGCGTATAAAGTTTTATTTATTTATCTGGAAATTATCTGTCAATTAAAATAGAATAATAATTAATAACTTTAGATGAAATGGTAAAGACAGTGTCACAGATTCCTGCGGTGGATCTGACTGAATCCTCAAACTAAAGTTTAAGTGATCTTGTCTCATTATCTTTAGCTTTTTGCTCTGCCGCTCACGACTGTTGGGATGAAGGAACATGTCTGTGACGTTTCAGAATCCGATGAGATAAGAAATTAAACATCTGACGTGCACAGCCGTCCCAAACGCAGAACCAACAAGGGAACGTGTGGCGGAGAACTACGCAAACTCCGGTTCCTCACACGCCTGCGAGAGTCAGAGAAAGCAATCAGAGTGTTAATGGCATTGATCTGCTCGACCGCGGCGCACCGAGGGCTCGGCCGTGTGATGAGAATGGAAATGTTTAAATGGCGGCGTCAGGATTCCTCCATTGTCTTGTTGGGTTTGAACAATAAAGCTGATGAATAAATCTGAATTCATTCGGTAGGTCACGTTGAAAGGCGTTTTGTTGAACGTTGTAGGTGCTCGATCAGTCGGGTGGTTGAGTGGGGACGTGGTGACGCGCTTTAGTTTCCACAGAAGTCTGACTGTCAGGTGTTTACAGTGCAGTGAATCATCCTCTCCCAGTATATTTACTCTTTCTGAGTGACTTTCAAACACAGGGGTCAGGTTTGGTTCTCTAAATGGAATGAATAACACCCCCCCCCCCCACCAGAAAACAGAAGACCAAAACTCACACAGTCACTCTAAACATAAAACAGATGAGAAAATGGAACAGTGTTCCAATATGTTCTTACATCATAAAACCATTTCCATAAACTACAGTCACGGTTTTATATCACAGGAGATTCCCATGGGGGTGTCACATACACCTCTCAGCACTGGGGATACAGGTTTGAATCCCAATCTGGGTGGAGTTTTCATGTTCTCCCCGTGTCTGCAAAAGGGTCCTCCGGTTCACTCCCACAGTCCAAAAACACATGGTTCAGGAGGAACCGGCGGCTTTAAATGGCCCTCCATCTAAATTGTTCTTCATCGTGTGAGTGAGTGAGTAAGTGAGTGAGTGCGCCGCCACCAGCGTGGTAACCAAAGTTAACCACCTAAAATACGAAGCGGAAGGTGAGGTGACCGACGCACTGAGCTGCCGTCAAACACAGAGACAGAGGTTCCAATAAACCATCACGCAACGTTCCTCCCGTTTCAGCCGGGGGGTGGGGGTGGGGGGGGTGTTCTGTGGTGACTAATTTGACCCAGATGTCATTCTTTCTAATCTCTGACTCCTGCATCCAGAGAGATGAACTATTTAAACATCAGGATTTGATGTACGACGCTGACATTCTGGGTGTTTTAAAATATTTACAATCTTAAAATCAGCACCGAGGAAACGGGAGTCACGGAGACTGCTCACACACACACACGTAATGCACACAAACTACACTCAAACAAAATACATGTGTACAAAATGTGTGAACAAAACATAATAACTACACAAACACACACACATTAAAGACACACAGACAAATAAACACACCACACACACACACACAATACACACAAACTAAAAACACACACTTAAAACACACAAACCACACCACACACATAATACACACTGACAACAACAAACACCAGACACAATTACTACACAAACACAAAACAAACACAAGCTACCCACACACACATACACTGAAGACACACAAACTACAGACTACACACAACCAAAGAAAGTGATAAATATTTACCATGAACATGCAAACAATCTACACACAACCCATACATAAGCAAACAAACTATACACATGCACGCACGCGCACGCGCGCACGCACACACACACACACACACACACACACACACAAACACACAAACACACAAATAAGCCTTTAAACATCGAGTTTTTTTCCACCATATTTCTCTTGTACAAACAAACATCTGTACAGATGTGGAATCCTGCAGATTGTTAGTTTTTGATGAGATCAGCTTCATCTCGTTAATTCTAAATGATTTTCAGCGTTTTCGTCTCTGGACTTTGACACATTTGACGAGCGGCTAATGAGGATTGATGTTTCATTCCGCCTCATTTGTCAGATAATCACGTTTGTAGAGATAATTGGCCGTTCAGGAGGAGCCTCGCTTCCTCTGTTCTGACTGATCTGATGGTTCAGATTAGAGAAGCTGGATCCGCGCGATAAAGTTTTACGAGTCAATTCTGATCTGATATCTAACGGACCCCCGTCGGTTTATTGGTTCTGATTAGTCTTGTTATTTCCAGGTTTGATTCAGGTTTTTGAAACCATGGTCCCCTTCTGTCCTGAGGATCCCACCACACTGATCCCCGAGGTCTAATTAGTTAGAACTTTGTAGCTACACGATGTTCTCGAACGAAACACAGTTCCCCTAAGTGTCAGAACTGAAAGGTAAAGTTTAGCGGCGTGAGCGTCAGGGCTGTTTCACACTCCAGCTGTAGACCAACATCTATTTGTTGATGTTTTATTGATGTATTGTCATCGAAGACAGAATCTGAAATTTATAATCTAATGAGTTTTTTTGGAAACGCAATTCTCATCAAATCACACAATATTAATGAGTGGATTGTAATTGCTTTCTTAATTTGATTTTTGTAAACTATAAGTTCAAACGTTGGAGACGTGGCCACCTGCTTTTCAGCCCGCAGTTTACTGCTGAAGGTTTGTTCTGTAAACTTGTATAATGAGTTGAACGGTAATTGAGATTACAGACATCTGTTCCTCTCAGTTGACGTCTGTATGAAGCGCCATTAATAAACGTGCATCTTAAAAAGCCTCTCAACATGAGAGCGACCGATTAAGTAAACAAATGATGTAAACCACCATTTCACCCAAAACGACATAAATTTAATAACACGCAATATCAACGTCTCATCTCATTATATTTCTCCTAATTCTGTACTAGAGTCG
Source organism: Corydoras maculifer (assembly GCA_019802435.1). Taxonomy (NCBI): domain Eukaryota; kingdom Metazoa; phylum Chordata; class Actinopteri; order Siluriformes; family Callichthyidae; genus Corydoras; species Corydoras maculifer. The sequence continues at coordinate 474,309 of JAFMOD010001811.1, forward strand.
TGGAGGGGGGTCCCCTGCCTATGCAGGAGAGAATGTTTAGAGCACTGGGTGGATACACCCAGGATAGGGTGCCAATCCATCACTGGGAACACCAACTCACTCACACAGACACATTCAATATATTGGGGAAATTTGGATAGAGGCGATTTAGATAGGGCAATTTGGAGCAGCCAATTCACCTTGATTTCATGTTTTTGGACTGTTGGAGGAAACCAGAGAACCCAGAGAAAGCCCACCTGGACACGGGGAAAACATGAAAACTCCCCCAGATTTAGGATTCGTTTTAGGTTCCAAACAAAAGGTTTGTTTCTAAGCCAAAACAGAACAGTGATGGTTGCCAGTTAGAGGTGTTTTATTGTAAACCTTCCTGCTTTCAAACTTTAAATTGCCTGGAAACAGCAGAGCCAATGTGGTGACTCAGTTACGAGCTGCGATTAAAAGGTTATAGGCAGTTTACCCTCCGGACACGACGCCGTGGTCGCCGTGAGATCAAACCAGGTGTATTTATCTCGCAGTGCTGAATTAACACCTCCAGCATTTGGAGGTCAACAGCTGGACGCCGTGGGTGTTAATTCAACCCACAGGACATCACTGCTGTGATCGAATCTCAGGAGACGTAAAGCTCAGACAGAACTCCGTCCTCACACATAAACAAGCGAAGTGGGTATGCTCTGATTTGCACGCAACACTGTCAGTCCAGTCTGACTCATTGAGACAGCAGAAGCAAGAAAAGAAAAACACCCGAGCTGCCAGCTCTGCTGCCATATGATCTGACTGGGTTCAGAGGGGTTTTTATATTTTTTAGTTTGGATTTACAGTCTTCATAAACAGCTAATCAATAAAACAGCACCGCTGATCTGACATAAAGCTGATGCGCATTAAAACCCTAACGGTTCCCACTGCATGTGAGCATCCCCGTCCGAGCCTTCAGATTTATACGACTGTGTGTTCTGATGAATCATAGCCTTCACACTATCAAATCATACTGTTCTCTCAGCGTAATCCATGTCACGTAGAACTCAGTGTTCACCAGCGGCTTTCAACGCATCACAAAACCTAAACTTCCAATCAAAATTAGTCACAATTACAAAGTGACACATACGCCTTTAACGCCGTCCATGAAAATACCTTCACTGGTCAGAGAATGTTCAACCAAAATGGCTTGTGGTTTTGATGATCTTTCCAACAGGAAAAACAAAAGGATTTCTTCTGAGAGTCCACAGTGGGTTGATGGCCGCCTAATTCTGAGGGTAAAACCATGTGAACTTGGAATCGATGCTTCCATGACGAACCTTTTGATTACTCAGCGGCACAAAAATCCAAGAAAACTTTAAAAAACAGAAGGTCAGCATTATAACATTCAGAGGTTCACAAGGTTTGGGAAATTCAATCTATAGGTCCATTTACATAATTATTGTATATCTATAAAAGCACACCCTTAACATAACCTTAAGCTCTGAACCTAACATGAGGCAAAAAAAAAATCCCACTGCAGATTTTAAACGGCTGTAAATTCCAATGTAGAAATGTGTTAGGAAAAAATGTTTACATTCTAAAATTTCTATCAAAGCAGGTGGAGTTTTATTGGTATCGTATAAATAACAACTAAATAAGTTTTGCAGTGAGCTTCATATCCACTGCCGCTCTCAGCTCCTTTTAGCCTAAAGACATGTTTAGTTCTGACCCAAATAATGCGGGCCGACCTTTGACCACGTCACATCAAATCACAGCTCTGCTTTCTTTATGCTCAGAGCAATTTCGCCACGAATATGATCCTGACTTAGTGTGTGTTTGTGTGTGTGTGTGTTTCCAATGCCTACCTGCTCGGGTCCCTGGAAGCAGATGCGGCACTGTGGAGTGCGGGTCCCGCTGCTCAGAGACAAGGCGTCGGCGCTCGCATGCAGCCGCGCGTCCCGCTCGTCCAGGGCCGCCGCCGCGCTCCGCCGCGCTCCCGCCTCGCTGCCGTAGTATTCCTCGGCGTCGGGGTCGCTCTCTCCGGCGCAGCGCGAGAAGGCGCGCCAGCCGCAGCCGCCCGCCGCGCCGTGGCCCCGCATTCCGACGCCCGCCTCCGCGCCCGGCTGCCGGGGAGCGGACCGCATGAACACCAGGAGCTTCAGCTCGTTGAAAAACATGCGGATCCGGTTCTTAAACATGGCGAGCAGCGGTGTTGCGAGGCAGAAGTGAACCGAACGACGGAACGGGCCACCAAATCAAATAATAAGCGAAAGAAAGGCCTGCGCGTTATAAGCAGCAGCCTATTGTTATTCGAAGAAGTCGAACTAGGGTATTTAATTGGCAGCAGTCGTGGCAGCCTGGTGGGCTCTTTTGTGAAATGTGTGACCGCTAAAAGCCGAACGCTGATGCTATGAGGTTCCTAACAGGCTGTTACTGGTAGTGATGTGTTTATCGAGTCGTGTCTTTCGGGCCTGTTATTGCAATTAGACAACATGTGACTCAAGGCATGAAGATAATCTCCAATTACAGCCGGCCCGATCACAGCCGACGTTCTAAAGTGATGTTCTTTACACGCCGTCTGAAGGCATCTTTAAAGAACAATCGTTTCTATCCGGTTTCCAGCGGGACGCGCCGCAGCTCCCATCCGAGAGCCTGCAGAGCCGACGATCAGCGACCCAGAACCGGGGAAGAAAGGAGCGGTTCGGGCCGGTGCGGGAGCCGCTGCGGTCGGGGAGCTCAGGCGACGATCACACGCGTCCCGTTGTATTGTTCATCGCTGGCCGCGATTCGATCGACGGAAATCCATCGGCTCGTCCCTCCTCACCGAGGCGCAGCGACGTGTTTTGACGCCACCTCCCTTCCGACGGCCGCCCGACTCAGGACGCACCGAGCGGGCATTTTAATAAAACCCGAAAACAACATCCCCAGCATCCAGCGGGCGCTTTGATGTCCGTGTCAGTTAAAGGGCCCTTTTGGAGAAAAAAAAAAAAAAAAAAAAAGACGGTCGGATGAAAGAAAACGCGCCGACGTTCCACGATGCGACGATCAAAGAAAGATGGAGCCCGTAAAAAGGAACCACAAAGCTCCAGCGGCGGCGGGACTCAGATTACCGCCCCTCATCTCCGGGGTTCGGGTCCGGACTCGCGGCTGTTAATTGCTCCAGAGGACCGTCAGAGTGGCGGCGGCTTCACAGGCACTTTTTCCCTCTAAATGAAGCGGAGCGGATGCGCTTCTCCCCAAAATGCATCTCGTTTTCGACTCATTTCGTTCCGCGGCGCAAAATCTCCGAATGAAGCTCCCGATGTTATTTCGACAGGCGCCGCTGTCCGAGGTGCTGATCCCATGTGACGTCTCGCTCACGTGACTTAAAGTCGCGGGTAATTCGAAGAGCGCTGGTGTCTCCTGCGTTCCAATGCAGAATAAAAACCAATAATAAGCAGTAAAGTTGCAGATTATCCTAAAAGCGGAGGTCATCAGATGGTTAAACGTGCCTTTCTGGGTTTGCACTGAAGTCTGTGGTTGTTTTTCATGTTCTAAAGAAATCAATGCAAATCTATAAATTGGAGACACTAAATTGTGCTGGGGCGGAACGGTGGCTTAGTGGTTTAGCACGTTCGCCTCTCAGCGCTAGGGATTCCCGGTTCGAATCCCCATCTGTGTGAAGTTTCCATGTTCTCCCCGTGTCCGCGTGGGTTTCCTCCGGGTTTTCCGTTTTCGTCCCACAGTCCAAAATCATGGATCAAGTCAATTGAGTTCTCCAAATTGCCCCATATAGTGTGTGTCTGTGTGTGTGTGTGCCTAGCAATGGTTTGGCGCCCTGTCCTGGGTGTATCTGCCCAGCGCCCGAGGGATGGGCATGGGAAACCCCCCCACGGCCCTAATATAGGATAAAGCGGAAGATAATGGATGGATGGATAAATTGCGCTACTTATTAAAGTCAATAATGTCCTTCCTAATACAACCTTTCTGTTCCCTGGCACTATGAGAGCACAGATACTTAAAACCCTAAAACTAGGAGTATTAGGATTATAGGACGCTTGTACCCAAGTATCCCAACATTGATGGGTCAGAATACAGGGTCAGCCCCGCCGGGGCAATGAGGTTTTTAATGGGCTTTGCTGAAGGAAATTAAAGTCAATGGAATTAAAAAATTTTGGGAGTTTTACTCCCAACTCCTAACACGGCCTCTAGAATTTCTAACTTGTACATATTGACATGTCTTAAGTTCAAGTTCTAGTATGACCTGACTGCACTGTGAGTCTGAGAAACGGGATTAGACTGGAACAAGTCCAGGTTTAGTCTCAGTAAGTTCAGATCATTTCTAATTACAGAACACAGAAGGAATCGTTGATGATTCCAATGTTTCTTTGGAGCCAATTTCAGCCTCGTTTACTGTGATGTCCTGCATTGTAAATGCTCTCTGGTCTCATTAACCAGCTCCGTTCGGTGACTTATCACTTTCACACCAAACGGGAGACAGTGGATGTTTAGTAGAGCAGTATCTCAGACAACCAAGCCGCCGTCTTCATTTGCACCCAGCAGCATGTTACTGCTCAGTGTAATTACTTACACTATTGACCCAGTTGTCTCAGGGCACTAGTGTAAGAAATGACTCCTCCTGTTTGTTTAACTCCGTTTGCATGCGGAATCTTAATCAGCAGTACTGTGGCTTTTTACTGCACTTCTATAGATAGGAACAGTCACCATGGATACACACACCATAAACACATACATCATTGTGTCCTGATAGCATTGTGATATCGTTACCTACCATTTCGTGATAAGACCCTCCCATCTTCACACTGTGGAGGGTTTTCAAAGGATTTACAGATTCAACAGCTGCAAACCAAGATAGAGTTCTGAAACAGTGCAGTGGTTATAAAAACAAACACAGAACTATGATTTAAAGGTCAAAACTGTTACCATGTCTTGGTTCAGAGGGATGCTGAGGATGGAACCACCAGGCAGGAGCAGAGGAGAGCCAAAGTGGAGGTTGATGGATGCAGTGGGGGAGGACATGCAGGTGGTGGAGTTGACAGAGAAGTTTACACAGAATGGGGTGAGATGGAGAATAATGATCCACTGTGACAGCCCCTAAAGGAAACAACTAAAAAAAAGCATTTTAAACAAAAACCAAAAGGATGTGAAGATCAAGACGTGGAGAATCTGTGAAACATGTTGTCTGCTCCTGGAACATACTGATAAACCTTTACTATTGACATCATTTATGATGGTAATGCAGGATAAAGTTAGAAATTTACAAAAATATTTATTTTAAAAATTTATTTCAATATAAAAATATCTATGCTTTACAACAACATAAGAAACTGTGCATTGTTCCTGTAAATATCAGACATTTTTTTGGTAAAGTTAATTATTGCACAATAATGTAATTATAATTATTTCTCAGGTAATAATTGTACCATTTAAAAACTGTCACCGTCTCATCCCTCGTTAGGAGCAAAGTGTTCTCCTGGTAGCTACTGACATTTACTAATTATGTTGATTCCATATTTTTTTTCCTCCTGAGTCCAAAAAACTGAAGGGTAAATTCTAAGAGTTTAATGACATTCGTGTTATTTCATTAATAAAGCTGCATAGCGCATGTTTTTAAAAGGAAATTTGGTTGCTAATTGTTAGATAACGAGGGTTAACTGGAAACATAACGAGCTGAACTCTTGACTCCACATCGCATTCTCAGGATTTTCTCTAAACTTTAGACCTTTTTCTTGCCGCATACTTCCCACATCCTCAGCTTCGTGTGGAGACAGGTGGCCGGCCCAGTTGGTGTGAGGTTTTTCCTGCTCAACCAAATCACTGCACATACGATCTAAGCACATGAGGCAAAAAATAAAGCCTGGCAGGAAGCCTAAACACAGGGCAAACAAAGCTGTCGCTTTCCAAACAGCTGAAAATTAAAACGAGAATGCTGAAGCTCTTTATAACGCGCATCGCTGAAAACAGCCCATGAGGCGAGAACGAACAGAGCACAGACTGGACAGAGATGTGCACAGAGCTAAGAGACTAAATCATTAAACTGCTGTTTATGCAACGAGCACAATGCACAGCGCCTCCTACTGTACACAGACTGACAGATGTCCGTGATTGGACAGCATCTTTGTAATCAATCGAAATAAAAACATGACTCCTCTGTCTCCCTGGACGCCTGCCACAGAGGTGTAGCTGTATCGGTATCTGACCAGGATGATTCAGCAGATGTGGATCAGTAAGCAAAGTACACAGAGGGAGGACGGGGGTAAATTCGCAGAGCATAGTAATAAAACAAAGTGTTGTTTATTTCATTTAAGATGGAGGTTTGATATACAGAGAACGGAGATCAGTTTTAAATGTCAGAAAGCGGCAACAGCGCGTCTTCAAAACACCGGATTATAAGTTTTGACGACGACAGAAATAACTAAACACTTTATATACAAACAGCATATACTCACACTCCAGCTAACTCATCCTCTCCAAAAGAAGCTAAAGGCCCTCCAGAGTCTGGCAGAACAGGGATATGAACTGTTCCAGGTTATTAGGCCTCATGTAGCAGAGCCAACGTTTAGACGCGTGCATCTCCACGGGTTCCACGGAACGGACTACTAAGTGTTGCGTGAGAAACAAACTCATCAGCATGTCATCGTTCAAAGTAAACGGTACTTCCACTGCGGATCGATTGCTCCAAGATGTTTAATTGGAAAAATACATGGATAATTCACAAAAACACAGTCAGGTGCATGTAGAGTTCAGGAATGAGGACACGCCCTGCTCATAAAGGCAATAAATTAAATCAGGAAAACGACCACGCCTACCTTAGTTAAATAATGCTTTTACAATAATGTGTTGGGACTTTTACATTTGTAGCACTAGCAGCGGCTGCGGCACACGGACATGATTATTCGTTCTCAGAGGAAATTCAGTGCATCGGGGTGGAGGAAGGCAAAGCAGCTGAGAGTCAGAACACACAGTTTAATACAAGAAGGAAAAAAGCTGAGGATAATATCATAGTGGGGAATGTAATGAACGTAAAGGCCAAACGTGGATTTAGGAAATCGAGGTTTAAACAGCGAAGGTAATTCAAATAAACAGAAAAATTAGGCACACAAAAGAAAATCTGATAAAACTGCATCCTGAACCCAGGACTGAAGCGATGGCACTGGAGGAACTGATCACAAGACTGCAGAGCACAGGAATACAAAAGCACGACATCTGGGAGTAATACCAAGGCTGGACGTTCCAGTGCAGTTAGTACCGTCTACGGGGCATGATGGGAACGCTGAAGAAGCAAAGCAACCATATAGCACACACACACACCAGCCACTTTATTAAGCACACCCTGTTTTAATACTCATCCATTTCAAATGAGCTCCACTGACTTTGTAGTTCCACAGTTACAGATTGTAGTCCACCATTCCTCCCATGTACCCCGTTCTCCAAAGGTCAGGACCAGCACAGAACCATCATACAGCTGCCTTCATTTGGTAGGTGGATGATTCAGCACTGCCTTGACTCTGACATGCTAGTGATGGTGGAGTGACCAGACACAGTGCCATTGCTGGACTGAGCACCGACCAACAACATCCAGCCTCTATCCTGTAAGCTGCATCCTGTGAGCACTGATGGAGGAATGGAGGATGAATAGACAAGACTGTATATAAACAACTGCCAATGTCCGGATTTGCAAGATAAAGCGAGAGGTACTGCCTTCATCACAGCACTGGGAATCATTCCCCTCACTGTGGTGCTCATGTAGGGGGTCCAATGAAGCAGAATAGGACAAAATGTTTGTAAAGAAATAGCCGGACTGCAGTCTGTACTTGTAGAACTACAAAATAAAGCTGTAGGGTAAGTGGAGCTGTATGCAGTATCGAATAAAGAGGCTTGTGTATATACACACACACAGCAGTCTGCCGGCATCCGCATGGCTCAGATACACAATGTCCGTATTAAATTAAAAACCTAATTTCTAACCTAGTACCGTCACAGCGGGACACATCACCTCAGCAAGATACACGCTGCTCGACTCCATCTAGGAACACAGATGGAACGGACTAGAACTAGTTCCTATGGAAACTAACTTACCAAATCCTCAAACTACCTGCTGTACAAGACAAAAAGCCTGAATAGTAAGTAGTGCCTTAATATACAGTGATGGTAAAAATCAACGGGTGCATCGGGAGGGGGAGGGGGGGGGCATGCAGGTACTCAAATCAACGCCTTGATGTCAGTGAGCGCAGGCCGGGACATGGTTCTCAAATCAAGGATGGGGTTCCGAAAAGGTGGCGACTATAAGTATTAAGCTTCATCCTTTCATCCATGAGACGTCCGGCTTCCGTCGCCATCAGAAAACGGAAAGTAAAGCGCGTTTCTTTTTTTCTTCTCCTTTTGTTTTTTTTTTCTTTCTTTTTTTTTTATTACGGTGTGTCAGGATTTTGGGCTTCGGACCGGAAAATCTGTGAGCGGGGAATTAGGAGCAGTTCGTCAGCATTCTGTTTGAAGTCAGCGCGGAACGCCCGAGCGCCTCTAGGTGTGTTCCGTTCTAAATGTGCAGGGAATTTTGAATCGCTCCACGCAGCAACACTGAGAGACTATAAGAATGCGCTGGGATTTGCCCGCGGGTCTTTTTGGTTTCTGTAGCGCATGGCCAGCCACACTCCCAAAATCTGTGAGGAAAAAAAAACAACAACATACACTTTAATAAATCATTTATTAAATGTAATCAATTCAAACAGAAAAGTAAGAATGAGTCATGTGTGTGAAGGTAATAAAGCACATGAGAACCAATGAGAACATAATACTAAACCTATAGGTCAACAGAAATAACTAAAGCAGAAATAGCAGACAGAAATCACAAACCACCAATCACATCGCCTGAATAACATCACATCATCTGTTACTAGGAAGCTATGCGTTTTTCCATCTCAACTCTATGATATGAAACCAATTAACTTAATTAGATTACTTTACATTAAATTCATTTTCCACATCTTTACCCAAAGTAACTTGCAACTGAATGTTTTGTGTCATTGCACAGTGTGTGCCATGAAACCACACCACTGGGGCAATTAGGGTAACAGGCATAGCTAATGGGGCCAGATTTAACCATCTCACCAAGTAACCAGACGGCAAGTTCACAAAAAAGGAACATCTCGCTTTTTCAAAAGGAATACAGACTAGAAGCCACCCGTGGGTTTTAATCCGGTTTCCCACAATTTAAAAACATGAATTCAAGTTAAATTGGCTGCTCTAAATTGCCCCATCAATACCCAGTGAGTGTGTGCCCAGAGATGGTTTGGCGCCCTGTCTTGGGAGTAAGTGCACCTAAGAGCCGAACCGTCTGCCTCCCAAAAACAAAGCACAGAGGTGAAGGAGTCAATTAAAGTTCGTCAGTTTCAGTTTTTAGAATGTTCTCATTAATCTTTAATGCCATCTGTGTTGGTTTAAGTTTCCTTGATGTTACCAAGAGCCTTTTAATCTGCAGCACGCACTTCAGTGGCGCTCTGATCTGTCTGTACAATGTTTTTACTCAGTCGACTTATTAACATGCTGCGATAACAGATGGTCCTTTCCTAATAAGGCTGATCACTGAGCTCTGAACGGCTTAGAATAATCGTTTAATAACATTTAGCCTTAAAACATCCAACAGTTTCACTATTTTATTGATTCATTGGTTTAATGTCATCAGTTCCAGTCAATAGTAATTAGTTACCAGACTTCTTCCTCAAATCCTAATATGATATTATATTACAAATATCAGATCTATAGCAGAGTGAAATAGGAGAAGGGTCTCTGTGAAATCACTATGTGTATTACAGAGTTTTAGTTCCATCTTGATGGTGGTTAGAACATACGGTACCAGTGTGTGTTTGTAAGCGGGATTTGGAACGTCCTCCCAATTTATAATTTAATACTCTTAAAATGTTCTACAATTTGAATTTTTTTTTATCATGTTTGGCCACAAATATAATTTAACTCCCAATTAACTGGTTTATTTAGCTTTTAGTAATAAACAAAATATGTGCCTTCACATTCAAATTTATTGTCATGAATATTAAATATCAAATCCAGAGTTGCATTGTCATTTTGTAGTACAGAGTCTAAGCTGGGGTTTTACTGGTCTAAGCATGTATTTGTTTTTGTTCATTCAGGCCACTAATGAAAAATGTATTAGTTTTTTTTTTTTTTTTTAATGCTGGACTGTCACGTCTATGGTCTTGGTTGCAGTAGCACCCTTAAACCACTAGAGGACAATGTTAAGCCAGATTTTTTAAATAAACAAGATATGGACACCAACACGTTACACCTACATCTCTGAAGGAGTTAAACACACAAAAAATATATATATATGCTTTAACAACTACATAATAATAATAATAATAATAATAATATTGTTAATATTATGTAAACAAACGGAATCTGTACGAACCTCAGTAAAGCTGAAGAAAAGGCCCACGCCACCCAGAATTTGGAGAGCCTCAGACGCATGCTGCAGCATATCATGACCACATGTGGAGCAGCTCGGCTTACAGGCCTGTGATTGGACAAAAGAACAACAAATTTCACGATTTGATCGGACTCCAGTGAGATCTGAGAATCCAACTCAGACGACGTTACAGAAACAAGTTAAACTGCAGCGTCACAAAACTCAACTACAAAAAGAAACACACCATGACATCAGAATTTCACTTCTGGATCAGAGAAGTGTCGTCATGTTTAAACGATCAGCTGAAGAAAATCTGGCTCATTCTAACGCATCAACATAACAGGAAACGAGGACGACTGCAGTTCCAAGTATGACATTTTGAGGAACTTCCTCGGCTCCCATCAGAGGGTAATTCCATTTAACACGAGAGGAAGAACGAATTACGAACAACGTGTCCAGCGCTTTCAAGTCCTCTAAAATCTAAAAACTTTTTAAAGGGACAATTTATATTAATTTGTGGTTCCCCCTCAGTAAGTTCACAGTTCCATTTAAACAAGGTCCTAGATCAGGCTAAGAAAGGAACGACTAGATGAATACCTGGCAACCCATGCGGTGTCTCATCTGATAACATAAAAACAGGAAGCGTGTTGCTTTGTGAGTTACATGCTGCTCTGCAGAAAAACAACATGCTTCTGTATGAATCGATTTTCAATTCAAACCAAAATTACAAAATATTTGGTATAATTAATTACACTGAAATCCAAATGAAGCCACAGCTTCACAGTTTTAACTTTATGATTTACATCACAGACGTGTGGTTCTGTGGGCAGAATGAGCCTGTAACCTGCAGACAAATGCCCTAAGATGCTTTAGAGGAGAGTAAAGGCTCACCGCAGGACACAAGTCATAGTCAACGTTGAACTGAGCCATGTTCAGAGAGTCGTTGAACAAACCACAGCAGTTTAGCTTGCTCTCTAAATCCTTCTTGGTTTCATTCCCCAATCGCTGCCATGTGGAGTTCAATAAGGCCTCCTGCAAAAAAAAAACATTAAATCAGAAATGAGGTCATGAAGCATAACACACAAATATAATATATAAAAATATTACTGCTTTAATAACACAAACCTGCTGGTCCTGATTAATAGCCAAACAAGAGCAGGACACTCCAAACTGGAAGAGGAACACGATGAAGAGGATGACCATGTACTGAAAAAGGAGGTCAAGAACAACACTACATTCATCTCGGTCTGTTACACTGAATCATCTGAGGTGTAAACATGTGACTGAGCGGCTCATGTCACACCAGAACACTGTGAACTAATCGAGCACAGATTCGGCCCCCATTATGGGACGGTGGGAATGTGAAGCCAGCTCAAAGTAAGTCCAGTTCCTTTTTAACACATTCACCTTTTAGAGCCCTGGTAAAGTTTTGGTCTGTGTATTTATCAAATGCAAAGAAAAGATTACAAACAAAGGAAATACATGAAAAATAAAATAGGTGCATGGTGGGAGAAAAAAAGTCATGGAACATGTCGAAATAGTCATGCTGCCACCCCTCCTCTGCCACATTGTGTGAATTACAACTGATTTGTCAACATGGGAACTCTAGGTGTCTGCAGATACACACTTGAGTCATGGTCACATGTGCACACAAATATGCAAAGAAACATGTGCACAAGTTCACATGCACAAACACACACAGCATTTCCTAGCAGACTTTAATGAAGGATACGAAGAAAAGCATGACTTGATGGTGATGAACCGCTCCGATGAGGCCCACAATGGCGATAACCAGCAGAAAAAAGCCCACGGCGATCACACCTCCAATGATGTGAATGCTGGACACGATGCCAAAGCCCTTCCCCCATGCTGCCACGGCAATCAGCAGCAGCCCCACCAGCTGAGAAAAGAGACAGATAGTGGAGAAGACAACATTTAGCACAAACAAATAATACATTTTTTAAATACTAATGCATGCTTTGTAAATTGGCTTCCCGACATAATTAACCAAAAGGCTGCTTTTCAGTTTTCTGTTTACCAGAACTGAGCCTCCTTCAGTCTCAGATTTAAAGCACATCTCAAACACAATTCAGAGCATCAGCAGAGACTTCAGTCACATAAGCTCCAATCTGCTTTCGCTGCTCTCATCTGGCAAACGATTTATACAGCATTAACTCTGAATCCAATCGCTGCCTCCTTCCAGCCCACACTGCCAAACAGCCGGTAGCTGTTTATGTTTACGAGGGACGAGAAAAACAGCCCTGACGTGTATCAGATAATGGACGATGACAGATTTCCAATGTTGTATAATTAATGTCACCTAATTGTGATGTTCAACATTATATTAATAACAGCAATTTCAAGGACATTATTTCGGATTTTTATACTTTTGAAAATATACAGCATCAGTCAAAACCTCTCACTCTATGCATTTCCTTTGCATTTGTAGTTTTACATTTACAGACTGTAGTCCATCTGTGTTCTTTGTTGTTTTAGTCACCTGTTGGTCCCCAGCAGTGCTGCTGTAGTTTCATTTTTCCACCTCAGTCACACTGCTGGGATAGGACTAATGCACTAATAACAAATAATCCCTGCTCTGTGGTGGTACTATTGGGGTCCTGNAGCATCAGTCAAAACCTCTCACTCTATGCATTTCCTTTGCATTTGTAGTTTTACATTTACAGACTGTAGTCCATCTGTGTTCTTTGTTGTTTTAGTCACCTGTTGGTCCCCAGCAGTGCTGCTGTAGTTTCATTTTTCCACCTCAGTCACACTGCTGGGATAGGACTAATGCACTAATAACAAATAATCCCTGCTCTGTGGTGGTACTATTGGGGTCCTGACTATTAGAGAACAGAGTAAATTGGCCGTACACAGTATGTACTGTAGTTCACAAACGGATGGACTTCTGTCTGGAATTGTAGAACTAGAGTCCATCTTTACAAGAAACAATTTTATGCTTCTAAAATAGTGACATCACAGAGAAAAGTCCTATTCTATTTCAGCATGACTGTTCAAAATGATCCTTCAATAGGTTTCAGTAGAAGTTCTGACATCATATCCCATAAGCACCATTAAAACCTTTAAACATTAACTGTAAGCCGCACCTTCTCATCTACAACTTAACAAAACCATAAAGAATCAAACACATGCAAACGTCTACAGTAAGCTCATGCAGATGCCAGGTAATGATCATGTATTTAATTTGATATGCTAAACGGATGACTCATTACAGTGTGGTTTCATGAAAAGGAAACTGCTGCAGGGATGACGACATTACTAAAGAAAAATAACAGGTTTGATTAGTTAGTATCTTCCTACAGTGAAGGACTCGCCACAAAGCCTGAAATCCTCCAGAAGCTGAAAGACATTTCTTACTGCGCTGCGATTCATTCATTGGAACTGCGACTTTTTGTTTGCAACTCGTCTAAAAGACATTTCAGTTCAGATAAGGTGTTCAGCTCGAGGCTCGGCTAGGGTTAAATGATCAGGGCTTGAACTGGACTAAATATTGGAGTATTTTCAGGTAAAAGTATCTTAATTTCAGGAATAACTTAAACACGTTTATGAACAAAATTACAGGAGACACTGAAGTCGTTAGTGAACAAGTCCCACATAAAAGAACAAAGAAGAATAAATTATTTAAAATGTTTCACAGAATCCTGCACCATATGGAGCATTTCACTCGTCACAGCTTTTGAGGCCTGTGTCCTCACCCTGCACGGTGATGACGCGGTGATGATGTGTCTTGTTATAGACACTCATTGGTATAGTTACACAGCTGGACGGGGTTTGGTGTTACTAAACAAAGCTTAATGAGCAGCGCAGCCACAAGGCACACTGGGACTGACTCTACATTTAGGTTTTAATAGGAAAACTAAGTCTAAATAAAGGTTCTGCACATGACTTCACACATTACTGAAGATGGCAGCATTCTGACCTTTCTACCTCGTTCTATTCTTATCTCAGCCAAGTTACTTGCACTTGCATGTTCTTTTTTTCAGCAACATGTTGGATGATAAAGGTTCAAGGTGCATTTGTATAAACAAAAGGCTGCAAATTAATACAGAAATACAACCTCTAACATTCACATGAAGCAGGTTAAAGTGCTTCTGCTTTATCTATGGTTTTTATCTAGTTCTCAGATATATATAGATATATAATTTATATATTTAGAATTTATTCTCACACTTTCTAAATATTGCGTCACTATAGGGGTGTTGTAGCACAGTAGTTAACGTGTGGGACCATTAACCTGAAGGTTGGGGTCAAATCCTGAGTCCACTGAATTAACCAGTGTGGGCCTTAGAGCAGGGCCCTTAGCCCTCATTGATCTGAATGGCTGACACTGTATGACCCTGAGCCTTTCAGTTTGGATATTTGTAAGTTGCTTGGATAAAATCAAATGTTAATAAACCTGCTGTTTACTTTCTATGATTTATTTTGAGCTTTAATTCCCTCGCACTTGATTTCTGTTTATTTATTAACTTTGATATAATGAGCGCTCTTGTCATTTGAATTAAAATGCATATTTTAGACCCGTGTTCACATCTCGGTCAGGGTCTCCATCCCACCCAGCCGTTACACCGTTCCACCTGTTGGATGGGAGGGTGTTTTTTTTTCTTTCCTTTGCTTCGGCAACATTACGAAACACAAAACTAAGAGAACAATGACACAAATACAAAAGGCTCACTTCCTCATCTGGCAGTGTATCTAATTTACTGAACGTTCAGTTCATCACACATTATAAACTCGTCCCTGTATTATGTAAACGCAATGTCAGTTTTCAGTTCCACTTACCATGAAGATGCATTTCTGCAGTTTTACAATTACAGACTGTAGTCTAATTGTGTCTCTACACACTTTCCTAGTCCTCATTACCTGGTCTTCTAATGTTCATGACCCCACATGGTCACCTTAGCTCAGGTATTGGGTGGTGGATTAATCTCAGCAGAATCACTAATGACATCCTGTGTGAGTTAGTGGATTGGACACAGCGGTGCTGCTGGAATTTTAAAATCCGGTGTTCACTCACTGTGCTCTCTATTAAATCTCTACCTTATTGTCTCACATTACAGACATGACAGTCGGAGACAGTAGCTTATTTGTTGCTGCGTGGTCATCCTCTAATTCTTCAGTGATCATAAAAAGCTGTATAAAGGATGCTGGGGAACAGACCAGAATATGTAGGGGATATTTAGCTGTGTCCGTGAGGTGCAAAAAATACTCTAGCAGTAGTGTTGTGTCTGATCCCCAATAACATGACATGACATCATCTTGGTTCGGTTCGAGGCCCACAGGGTTATATGTTAACGACCCTGTTTTGAATGTAAATCACTTTTACATTAAGTGACTAGGCTTATGGAACAGAAACCAGACTTGTGATTTAAACAGCTCTGGTTCGATTAACACCAAGTACTATAGCTGAAGTGCCTTATCTCATCTTACTTCACTTAGTGTGTGTGTGTGTGTGTGTGTGTGGTTTAGCTTGTTCACCTCTCAGTGCTAGGGATTCCCGGTTCGAATGCCCATCTGGTTGGAGTTACCATGTTCTCCCCGTGTCCTCGTGGGTTTCCTCCGGGTTCTCCGGTTTCCTCCCACATTCCAAAAACATGGCTCAAGTCAATTGAATTTTCCAAATTGCCCCATATAGAGTGTGTCTGTATGAGTGAGTGTGTGCCCACTGATGGATTGGCGCCCTGTCCTGGGTCTATCTGCGTTCTCCCTTGGATCGGGAACCCCCCCCGCCGCGACCCTAATATAGGATGAAGCGGATGGATGGATGGATCTTAAGACTGATTGTTGTTTATTCGGTCCTCGTGATATGGAATAATGACGTGGGCAGGGAGGGGTGCAGAGTGTTGGTCTGTGAATTAGAACAGTTAAACAGTTCGTAATCATGAGTTTATTCTGCTGTAAACAGAACTCGTTGCGTCGGCAGCCGGTCGCAGGATTCCGGTCTCACCGTTATTCAACCGAACCGCTGCCGACCGCCACAGAACAGCTTTCTTCATCAGGTTTTCGACTTAAACGAACGGAATTCGTATTAAAAGGCGTCTTTACTTCATTAATGATAAAGCATCGCGGTGTGAACGGGCGGAGGAAGCAGACATGTCGGTTATTCAGGCCACGGCGCGCTAAGCTAAGCTAAGCTAACCCCCGTTAATGACTCACCATGTAAACAACGTTGAGGGAGCAGAGCGCGTTTTTGGAGCAGGTGAATCCTCCGCACACCATGTTGAACCCTGAGGCATCTACCACCCGAATGGAAGCGCTCTTCTGCCCGGCGGAGGCCCCGTCTGCCCTGTTAACTCGATCCGCGGCGGCGGCGGCTTCTCCTCACAGCGGCGAGCTAGCTCAAAGCCAAAGACCGTCTGCGCTCACCACACGGCCGAGACTCTCCACTCTGTCCCGCCCACAACGTTCACCAACGCGCATCGCACCGCCGAGACTCCCCACTCAGTGACGAGTTTGCGTGTAAACAAATTTTTCCAGCAACTTATTCAAATCGGCTCTAATCTGTATTTAATCACATAAGGTTTATTTGATGTATTACGACGCAGACGTTTGAGTAAAGAAAAAAAATCGAGTAAAAGAAAAAATAATGCTTATTTCCAGCAGTTAGCGCTCCAATTAGCCAAGTCGATTCAGCAGAGAATCATTTTGAACCGACTCACAACATAAATCCCCTTGGGGCTTAATTCACACTATCACTGTGACGTCATTTATATCTGCTTTAATGTCGCATTGTCGTCGTTGTGAACCCATACGGTTCAAATAAAAATCGCCATCACGGTTTTAAACGTAATCATGAATCTGATTCGTCATCACGCGTCACACGTGAGAGACTTAGTGAGCCAATTCATTGTGCGATTCTATAATGAGTCATTGTGAACATTCCTGAACGAGACAGCAACTCGATGACGTCACTTTAGATAAAAATACAAATAAAAAATTTGCGAAATGACAGAATGTAATGTACACTATTTTGAATGGTATGTTTAGATTTGAGGGCGGCATGGTGGCTTAGTGGTTAGCATTCTCCTCTCAGCTCTCGGGATTCCTGGTTCAAATCCCCATATGGGTGGAGTTTCCATGTTCTCCCCGTGTCCGCGTGGGTTTCCTCCGGGTTCTCCGGTTTCCTCCCACAGTCCAAAAACATGGATCAAGTCAATTGAGTTCTCCAAATTGCCCCATATAGAGTTTGTGTGTCTGTGTGAGTGAGTGTGTGCCCAGCGATAGATTGGCACCCTGTCCTGGGTGTATCTGCCCAGCGCTCGAAACGTTCTCTCCTGGATGGGCATGGGGAACCCCCTCGTGACCCTAATAGAGGATAAAGCAGAAGATAATGGATGGACTGATGTTTAGATTTGAACAGCTTAGAGCCTTTAGGTTCAGTCTTTAAGGTGGTGGGCTACCAGTCTGAAGGGTGATCAAGTGATTTATTTTGCCTGCAGTGCCTACACACAGGCATTTGTCCCCCACGTTTAACCCATCTGTGCAGACACACACACACACACACACACACACACACACACACACACACACACACACACAAGTAAAGTAAGCACACGTGCCCAACAAAGCTGCCACTGAGCAAGCCCCTCAACCCTCATTGCTCCAGGGCCGTAGTGTCATAGCTGACCCTGTTCTCTGACCCCGACCATCAGGTTACTTGCAAGTCACTTTGGATGAAAGCGTCTGCAAAATGATAACTGAGTCTCATCCTCGTTATCAGAGCTACAGTTGGTCTGACAAACAATTTTTAATAATTTCACTCAGTGTTTGAGGTGAAAATGAATGAGAAACTGAAATTGAGTCTTAAAGGCATTGATCTCAATTATCTTTTAACAAATAAATCTATGTTTCTCTATTTACATTAATTTCAAAAAATGCAGAGAATATTGTAAATACTCAGATGAGAAAACTTGCCTCATGGGGCGTAACTGTCTCAGAAGATCTAACACTGAAGGCGTTTTTTTCCCTTCCTTTCAGTTGAAGTGAATTCACCACAAAGTCCTGTTTGCGAGAGAAGTGTACATGCGAGTGTAGGTTTTTTTTTTGTGAATCAGGAAGTGAACTCAGATGAGCACAAAGGAACTTCATGCAAGCTGAATGACTGGTAGAAATGTCTTTCTACGTCCGTGCCTGATCGAGAGCGTGGGACGGGAGATTCAACATGCCAATAGGCTGGGATAGATTTATCCATCTCGCGCAGGACTCACCTGAGTAAACATGAACAACTCAAATAAGGCGGCTCAATCGAGTGCAATACGAACAGAAGTCAAGCGACATGAAGGCCTGCAGAAGACCTTTATCAAAATACTGAAGCAGCTGGAGAGGGTGGAGGACAGGCAGCTCAAGAACGGCCTGAAACTTTACATCCAGTATGTACAAGGTAAGCCAATGATGGGGTGCTTTCAAAAGTCCTGAATATCTTGGTTTACCCACTTGGAATTGCTATAAATCTGCATGACAGATTTGCTGAAGTGCCTCGTCCTGCGAAAGATAATATTCATAAGGCTGTGTGGTTGAAGACTGATTGAAGACTGTTTGTGGTTCAGACTGTTCACAGAAATGATTTAGAATATTCCACTGCTGGTGGACAAAATATTCAGATTCTTTTTTGAACAGTAAAGAGAAACTCCTCTGTTAATAATATAACATAAACAAAAGTCACGTGTTTGAAATCCTACTCAAGTTAAATGTGGATAACTATAAGAATACCAGTCCAGTATATCTTTTTATAGACAAAAGTACCTGGACACCCCCCCTTACTCATCAATACACGTGTTTTATTCAGTCTCACTGCAAACCTGGCTACACATTTTGGACTGTAACCCTCCAAATTTGCCTCTATTGTGGGAAACGTGTTTTTCGGTTAGGTATGACTGTGCCCCCCCCCTACCCCCTGCACAACGGGAGGCCCACCTTGTGTCCCTTGCTTCTCCCACAGTCCAAAAATTCAAGGTTTCAATTTCAATTCATGGATTCAAGGTGAATTTGCTGCTCTAAATTGCCCTAATATAGAGTGTGTCTATGTGATAGATTGACCCTCTGTCCTGCTTGTATCTGCCCTAAAACATTCACCCCTACATGGGCACGAGGAACCCCCCCCCCCCCCCCCCCCNCCCTAGTAGAGGATTTATAGAAAATCTAGTCTTTAAACTAGATTGACAAATGATCAGGTTTAATTAAACTGCAGTTTATCTGATTCCTTCTTCAAGGGTTTTTTATTTGTAAATCGCCTTGGCCTTGTAAAATGAGACAAGGTGATAAATTGATTTATTTTTCCTGCACTGCTTACACACAGAGAATTAGTCCTCCACATTCAACCCATCGGCACAGACAGACAGACAGACACACACACACACACACACACACACACTGAGTGAAGTGAGCACACGTGCCCTAAACATGGCACCCAGGAAGCAATTGGGGTTAGGTATCTTGCCCATGGGCACTTCATGGGCCAGAGTACTTAGTGCGATCGAACCAGGGACCTTCAGGTCATGATGTCTGTTCCTTTACCACAAGCCTACAACTGCGCCATAATGTTGTTGTTTTTTTACAATTAATGTAAATGTGCACGCCTCAAAGCGGATCTATAACAGTTTTAGCTCGTGTTTATTTAAAACACCACGTTCTTCTCACACCGTTGTATTACACGGCAACACACTTCTCGTAATGTGATCAGGCAGCCACGCCGGAAACGCTCTGTAAACTCTCTTGCATAAACATCTAGCTCTGAAGTCTGATGTTGAGGAGGAGGAGGAGCAGAAGGAGGTAATGAATCTGCTCAGCAGTAACTGACGGCTCTCTCTCGGAAACCATGCACTGGTAATGCAGCATCACCGTCCTCACGACTTCCTGTACGCATCGTGTAGAAGGACACATCCACTTGGCTGCCGGGCTTCGTCGTTTGTCTACTTAATCACGCTCACGGTCTAACAGAACGTTGGACGCTCTAGATGCAAGATTATCTCTCGTAGTCATAGAAGCAGGATTTTGAATCAGCCCACTTCCTGTCTGAATGTGTCTTGCTGCCCAAAAAGCCACTTCCTCTTCATTTCAGACAGCACCTGTCACATCAGACGTACAGTTCACGCTTTAAATAAAGGAGTTGGATATTGTTATTAGTTTGGAAACAGATGAAGTCTAAATTTATCCTGCGTTCTGAATCAGGTTTTAAGAGAAGACGAGTCAGTAATTATAAATTAGGACCTCAGGACCCGACGATCAATCGTACCCAAGTGCAAGCGGGGGTCACAGGGTTAGAAAAACTCATCACAAAGGTTAATTTGACTTTCTTTGGGTTTTTAAGAAGTTCTCTCCACAAGTCACTTCTGTTTTTAGCTCAACTTCCCCTACTGAGAGCAATTTACATTTTTGGGGTTGATGACATCACAACATGCAATAGAATATAGATGAAAGCTGCAAACACATGACAACGCACGCCCTTCTTTAGCTCTATAAACACAGCACCAGCTTCAGATTCTACAAACCAGAAGAAGCATTAAAGGTAAAAAAAAAAGAAAAAAAAAATGTTGTGATGTTTTAAAGGGGTTAAGGGGTTGCCCCTGTCGGCTTGTTTTTACAGTTCATTGGTTAAAAGCCAGAGATTTAATGCGCAGACTGATGGACAGACTTGTTAAGGGTGTTTGCTACAAACAGAACACATACAGTAAATGTATAATAACAGATGAAGAAGCAAAGATGAGTTTTACTCACCCATAAATGAACATAAGCTGGTTACTGGACACTTTTTGGGTGACAGAGTGATGCAGAGGGTAGGTCTTCTGCCTCGTGTCAACAGGGTTCAGGGTTTGATTTCCAGTTGAAACGAATAAATGTTCTTTCTGTGTGGCATATACATGTCCTCCCTGTACCTGGGAGGGTTACATTTACATTTACATTACATTTGGTCATTTAGCAGACGCTTTTACCCAAAGCGACTTACAAGGTGAGCACAGGGTTCATCACAACATCCCTGGAGCAATAAGGGTTAAGGGCCTTTCTCAAGGATCTATACTGGTAACTTCAGTGGATCTGCGATTTGAACCCCCAACCTTCAGATTGAGAGCCCAACGTCTTAACTACTGAGCTACCGCACCCACCTGGGTCATACTCCAGGTGCTCTACATACCCTCTATATTTAAAGACTGATACTGATGAATTACTCTACGGCTGTCTGTTGGTGAGCATGTCCGTGATGCTGCCTCATTAATTCCTAAATAACATCCTCTCCTTATCCTCACTCTCAACATTCTCCCAGAGTTGAGAAAGATTAACCAAACACAATACGTTATAGCATGTCAGGAACAGCAGCAGGGTTTCGAATAAATAATCCCAATTCAATCCTTGTAAAACTAATTTGGGTTATTGAATAAGCGTCTTGATTACAGTGAGAATCCTCTGCAGAAACTACAGCGACTGGAGGTTCAAATGTAGCTTGCACAGCACCACTCCCTCCTCGTCATGTTTTTTTTTTTTTTGTGGTTTAATCGTCGGAAGACAAATACTGGCATTTAAAATGAGTACACTCAGTAGCCATGACCCCATTTCGTCAGATAAGAACGATAAGAAAATTAAAATCTTAGCCTCTGTTCCAGGTCAGCAAAGGTCTTTGAAGGGTTGCATGCTTTATATTTGTAACCTTACAAAATCACTATAAGCAAACAGCAGGTCCGTCACTGTCGGTAGGGCTGTTGCATACAGGGAAATATTAAGTCATTCGAACCCAGCCTACAAAACAACTGTACAGCGGATTTCCTTTGTCTGTAAGCTTACAAACAGTATGAGGTTCATCGAAGGTCCACATCCATCCCAATCACAGTTATTAAAGGTTATTAGATTAAGTCTTAATATTAATATCTCCTCTCATTATGTTCCACCTACTGAGGACTAGGGTTGTGAGGGGGTTCTCACGTCCAACCAGAGGAGAACATTTCGGGTGTGGGGCAGATACACCAAGTAAAGCGAGACTGTGGGAAGAAACCGATGAACCAGGAGGAAACCCACATGAACACGGGGAGATTTCAGAAGGAAAGAACTCTATCTAGATCAGGATATAAACCTGGATCCCCAGCGCTGAGAGGAGAACATGCTAACCACTACACCACCATGTTGTTCAGAGAGCAATGCCCTGATTTTCATTCCTCAGTCATGAAGACAGACAGCAGCGTGAACTTAAACCTGATGTTTCTCCTGTGTGTTAATAAAGTTTCAAAGCATTCAGATTGATGTGAAAATATAGTGAGTTGTCAGAATGGATCACCATGGACACCGAAGCCTCAATCCATCATACAGTCCAGACCTGGTTCCCTCAGACATCCATCTCTTTAAGAGGCCTTGTGAGGGACATGAAGATGATGAGAGCGGCATTAATGCATTGAGAACACGATTACATGAGCAGGAAACGAACTTGCTTCACACCGCCGTGACGCTTGGGGTTGATAGACTTATCGTGAAAAAGATGAATTTAAATCGTCATCACACTTCAGCTGTTTAAATGTGACATCTGGGACATTTCATTTGAAACAACGCCATGTCACGAAGGTGAAGAAACATCCTGAACAGGTCGCCAGCCCATCACAGGGCAGACGAACAAACTCACATCAAGGAGCAACTTCTTATCTCAGTTCCAGCTGTCTGAGGACTGTGAGAGGAACCTGGAACTCCTGGAAGAGAACCATAAAGAATCAGATGTAGAGACAACATGCAAACTGCACACCATTAGGACCCATGTCCCCCTAAACATGAACATGGGATCATCTTGCTGCGTGTTGACATCACAGCAGATGTTTCGATCATCCTCACTCAGTCAGTTGTATTGCCACAGATGTTCAACATTAAACACTTCTGTTATTTACTTTGTTGATACAGTTTGGGGAAGGGCTTTATCTGTTCCAACATGAATTCAATTGTTTGGAATGATACACTAGAGTAAACATACCTGCACAGAACCCTCAACCCCATTTATACATTTTAGGATAAACTAGAACAGCTCCTCGATTCCAACATTGTTATCTGACCCCCAGACGATCTTCTGGATAAATAAACTCAAATGTCCGCAGACCCTCCATAATCATGTCGGAAGCCGTTTCAGAAGAGTGGAATGTGTTAAAGCTGCAGATGTGGAACCACCCTCGAGTGGAAGGTCATCCGAGCTCCCGTGGGCGTCGTGTCCCATCCGTTAAACTGTACAGTGCACAGACATGATCATGGAACAGTAACCTGCAACCTTTAAGTTTTATATAGTATTTAAAACCACATTTTGATTGGTTAGATAACCACGTCAGCTATAAAACAGCAGGGAGGAGCTGGGAGCTGGCTTTGATGTCGCATGTCAGTCAAGTGTCACAGGAAATGCTGCAAGTAGATCAGAAACTGATTCCATTTTGCAAACAGATTCTGATGAAAGAGTTCGGCGTGATACAA
>JAFMOD010001812.1:9201-63939 GCA_019802435.1 Corydoras maculifer
GTGTGTGTGTGTGTGTACAGGATTAAGGAGTTGAAGCAGAGTAAGGAGTTGGAGAGGCGAGGTCTTACCACCTGATTCTGCTGTCCTGCACCTTGTCATGTTTACATTCACTGAATGGCCTCCCGCCTCCCGCATGCAGACGAGCTGAGCTTCAGGGTTCCTTCATCTTCTTGCCCTTTAGCAGAAGGAAGGAGATGGAACATCTGCTGGTCCTCAGCTTCTCCTCGTGGCTTCTGATCTCTACATACAGACTCCAATACAAACCTTCTCTCTCTCTCTTTATATATATATATATATGATGCCATGTGTGGGTCATGCCTTTTTTCGTGCGTGCAGTGAGAGGTAGCAGTTCTCTCTGCTCTGCGTTCGTTAGTCTTAATTTATCACAGGGTTTTGCATCGTTAGCGTCGATGCCATGGGAGCAGAGATGCTAAACGATAATCATGTGACTCACTGCACGTCTCCATTTCTTCCTGAAGAAGACTTTGTGTATGTAGTTAAGCTGCCTGACCAGCAGAGGTTGTCGGGCGGGGCCCTCTGAGGCCCTGCGGGCGGTTGCCGGCGCTCGGTTGGTTCGTGTGCATGGCTTTGCTGCTTACAGTCGGTGTACAGCACTTCTGAGGAGGTTGCCAGGTCTGTGCTTTTTCTGCAGAATGTTTGCACTTTTCCTGAGAGCCGATTTGTGTGCATGAACTTCAGTCTTTATAAACTTTATATGTGTGGAAATGAAACGCTGCAGTCTGAGTGTGTGTGAGCGTCCGGAACCTTCCTCTGAGGGCTCTGTATTTGTGGTGCGGGGGTGCTGGGGGGGGAGCCGGGTGATCTCTGATCAGGGGTTAATGATGACGGCTGATCAGCGTTAGATCTCTAAACCTGCCTTTGATCTGCAAATTAATGGTGACATCACCCCTTCATTTTCAGCCTATAGAGGATCAGTTTTGGAAATCTCATCTAATTTGATGGACATGAAAACACCCCCGCCATATTGGTCAGGGGTCATGGTGCCCCTGGAGGGGTGAAGGTGCAGGAGGCACCTGCACAAACTGCATTACACTCAATGAAAGCACGTTCAGTAAACACGGCAGGAACCAGTCCTGCTGACCTCCATGCACATCATCCCCTCGCTCAGCAGGGGAGGCCACAGGAGGCGCTGTTCACACAGCGTGGTGGAGTGGCCGAGGCCGTGTCAGCAGGTTCAGCAGGGTGTGCTTTGAGGAGGTTCTCCATCAGGTTTCCTTACACACTTCATTCTGCAGAGGATGCAACATTTAACCTCCGACACACATCACTGACCGTTAACCTTCAGGTGGGTGTGGTCTTGTGATTGATTGACACTGGTGTATTGCGCAGTAGTACAAAGATCATTATTAACACACACACACACACACACACACAGAGATCTAGAGACATGTAGGTGAGAGGCAGCAGTGTGAATGTTAATATGAGATTTCTCTCACATTATTACGTCCTCCTGGTGGCCATCTTAACTCTACTCCTCTTCCTTTCGTCACTGTGGCTACGTGAGTATACTCTCACACACACACACACACACACACACACTTGCGCTCTCTTTCTCTCTATATATACAGTATATGAATATGAATGAACACTGTTATTGTGTGAATGCAAACTTTTTCCGTCTCAGCTCCAGGAACGGGTCAGAACTGTACGTTTTCATGGCAACCATGTGTTAATGCAGCATTGAGGAAGGTACACACACACACACACACACACACACACACACAGAGTTTCACTTTACAAACTGTTTTTGTCATGACTTTTAAATGACTTTCTTTTTCACAGATCCATCCAGAGATCAGGACAGGAAGTGATGTCAGGTCTCAAATGGACAGCAGGAACATAAAGCATGCCGTCAGCACAAAGGCAAACCTCTCTGCAGAGTGTCCTGGACAGAGCTTTCAGGTATCTCGCCTGGACAGAGCTTTCAGGTATCTGGACTCCAGCCTTGGTCCCGGGTCCGATGTGCTCCTGGAACCATACCTGCTCTGCTGGGAGGAGCTCATTAAGTATGAATCACATGACCATGCATGCATTTCTGATAAGGATCTATCACTGTGTGCCGATGTCGTTCATTTTAAACCCCCCCCCCCCCCGATCCTTCTTGTAGGTTTATGGAAGCTCTCGGGCCTTTGGTCGTTTTTTTCACCAATAAAGTTAAAGAAAAGCTCGTTTTGATTCGTCAGCTGACTCAAGAGGATTCAGGACAAGCCGGTCCCCCGGCGTTCAGCATGTCACTTCCTGTTCAGCCTGTCACCCATGCCTACCGCTCAGTGCGCTCCATGTTGGAGGCGGAGCTTCGGGCAGGTGTGGTCAGCTTTGTAAGCGAGCGGCCTTCGGGCAGCAGAACGTTGCTGCGTCTCCACCGCTCGTTACTTTGGTTACAGCTGATTTTGGAGAAGCTGTGGCTGGAGCCGGGGCCGAGGGCCCGCAGTCTGGGGGACGTGTGTGAGGAGGCGTACAGTCAGGCGTTAGCGCCGTATCACCCCTGGCTGATGCAGCAGGCCGCGCGGCTGGCCTTCAGCACCATGCCTGACCACAGCGCCCTGCTGCACATGGTGTGTGTGCGCTCACACACTGACGCACAGCCCATTATACACACCATCGTTTCAGCAATCAAAGAGGTGCGACGTCGCACACACGGGCAACTGCAGAGGAGAAACATGCTGGAGTTACCTTAAACACACACACACACACACACACACATTTATATAAACACTCCACTGTATAAAACATACAAACACAATGTTTACTCTGTTATCAATTGAATTAAATTTTCTTAATAAATCTGATTGAAGGATTCTCACACACACACACTCTCACTCTCACTCTCACTCGTGTAGCTTTCTCACTTGTAGATCACTTTTAATGACTTCATCTGAAAAATGACTGATGAAATGTATTTAAATATTGAAATATATATTTTGCTCACATAGTTTTATGTGGACATCAGGACTGACCGGCTGTCCACGGACTAGTGCACTTGTGACCTCATTCAGGTTGTTGCACTGTGGAATGCTGGGACATTGAGTTCAGGACCTTCCTTTCCAAAGTTGGAGAGGAGACTTTGCGGATGGATTCGAACCCTCTCTCGGGGTGTGTGTGTCGGAGGTTTAAACACTCCACTCATTCCACTCTAATTCAGGAGTTTTTTGAGCTGAATGTCACTCCTCGTTGTCTGCAGGTTGTTCAGGCAGGTGTGCAGTGATGACAGGTGTGCAGTGATGACAGGTGTACAGTGATGGCAGGTGTGCAGTGATGACAGGTGTACAGTGATGGCAGGTGTGCAGTGATGACAGGTGTACAGTGATGGCAGGTGTGCAGTGATGGCAGGTGTGCAGTGAGGCAGGTGTGCAGTGATGGCAGGTGTACAGTGATGGCAGGTGTGCAGTGATGGCAGGTGTGCAGTGATGACAGGTGTGCAGTGATGACAGGTGTACAGTGATGGCAGGTGTGCAGTGATGACAGGTGTGCAGTGATGACAGGTGTGCAGTGATGACAGGTGTACAGTGATGGCAGGTGTACAGTGATGGCAGGTGTGCAGTGAGGCAGGTGTGCAGTGATGGCAGGTGTGCAGTGAGGCAGGTGTGCAGTGAGGCAGGTGTGCAGTGATGGCAGGTGTGCAGTGAGGCAGGTGTGCAGTGATGGCAGGTGTACAGTGATGGCAGGTGATCCATTCTGAATGTTTAATTCTTGTTATAGAAGGTAAATGTTGCAGGGCAGCGTGTCAGGACAAATCTGTGGTCCTCTTTTCATTTTTCAATCAAAGCTGATCCTTCTTCTTATTTTAAAGTAAATGTAATACATTGATAATAATTGGGTTATTTATAATAATAATAAAAATTCATTTATTATCTTCTGCTTTATCTTCAGCTTTTATCCTCTATTAGGGTCGTGGTGGGGGGGGTTTCCCCATGCCTATCCAGGGGAGAACGTTTCAGTCGCTGGGCAGATACACCCAGGACAGGGCGCCAATCCATCGCTGGGCACACACTCACTCACACAGACACACTCTATATGGGGCAATTTGGAGAATTCAATTGATTTGATCCATGTTTTTAGACTGTGGGAGGAAACCGGAGAACCCGGAGGAAACCCACGCAGACACGGGGAGAACATGGAAACTCCACCCAGATGAGGATTTGAACCGGGAATCCCTAGTGCTGAGAGGAGAACATGCTAAACCACTAAGCCACCACTCCGCCCTAATAATAATAATATTATTATTAGTAATAATATTATACACTGGATATAATAAATGTCAATATATTCATAGAAATCGTGCTCATTAAACAAACGGAAGACTGTTTTACATTTAAAAGGTTTTATTTCTTTTTCAGTATATTGTTCTTTATTTAAAAGATTATAAATCAGTCAGTGATGAACTGAAGGTTAACGTTCTGACGGTCGGCATCGTCAGGCTGAACAAACACACAAAGATGTAAACATCTGAAAAAACACCACTGTAAAGTAATCAACCAAATCAACACTTTAGAGATGATGGGAAGAAGAACGATCACATGATCATGCGCAAAGTAAGCTAAGCTAATCGAGCTAATGCTAACAGAGTCAGTCTCACATTCTAAAGATTGGTGAAGCACCTTCAGTGCTAAAGAGTTTGGTGAGCTCTGATGGTTTCTACATGTTTTAATTGTGCTTTTAAAGTGTGCTTAATCCACCTGAAGCCGAAAATAAAACCTAGTCCTAAACTTAAAAAAAGTGGCAGTTTGATCGCTCACTGTGCTAAACCTCTAAAGATTAGATGGATTATATGGAAATATATTATACAGCTGCAATATCAACCATTGTTGTACCTACAGTAAGCTATTTAAACACACACACACTTGTAGGTACACACACTATTGCTAATACTATTCACCTGAATTCCTGTAAGAAGGTTGTTGTTTTTCACAATAGAGGGGTCGATTGATATCAGTTTTGTTAGTGTAGTGCAGGTTTCAGGTGGAGGTTCAAAGAAAGAGCAGGGATAGGTTTAGTGATGGGTTAACCTGATGTACAGAACTGATACAGGAGACATTTCTTTACCTGCCTCAAGTAAAAAGAGCCAGTGTCTGAACTACAGAATGAGTCAGTAATAAAAAAATGTGTGTGTGTGTATAACCCTATACACACACACACACACACACACACACATTTATTTATATATATAAGTAGCATGTTATTATAAAAGAATATAATAATGTATGTGACTGATGGAGGGGATAAGGGGGTGGAGTCAGTAGGTTTGGTGATTAGTTTGTGCTGTAACATGTATTTAACACACATTTATAAATAAATCAATAAATTAGGATATGTACATAAAATAAAGATATATTTCGATTGTTTTCTTTTATGTAAATTTCACTCACATCGTAACCTGTGATATTTTCTGTAGCTGTATGAATCGATCACCCTAAATACACAAGAAATACAGAATAAACATTAAAGGTGCTGGGATTTAAAATGATTAGTTTTATCAAAATGATGATCAAGGTTAACATGATTATTTACTAACTTAACAAATATCCTTCAACTAGTTACTGTAAGTAAAAGGTTAAAACAAATGTCTTTATAATTAATGTTTTTGTTTCAATGAACTGATTTATATTTTTATCTGAGAGCTTCAGTGAAAATTAACAGATCAGATTGAGTCAGTGCAGCACCTTCTATTAATCATGACACGGCCGGTCAGTTTAGGTTCAGGGAGGGGCGACGGCGCACCCCAGTTAAACAGAATTCACTAAAATTAAATCTGATTATCTTAAAAAAAGTATGATTCAATTAATGAGTTCTATAATTAATAATAAAAATAGAGTTCTGATATCACATTACAATAATTCAAAAAACAAAAGGACCTGGAAAAAACAAACCGACGGAGCTGAGAGAAGGGGTTCAGATCATACAGTTCTGTTCAGGCCTGGTCACAGTACTAACCCTGCACTCCTGTTTATAGATCAACTGTCCACTAATTATCAATCAGACTAATCATGAACTTACAATTAATATGAATGGGTTAACTGGACGCATTCAGGAAGTTCCAAAATAAAAAAACAAGTGATGTTCTGCATGTTGAACCACACAAACATACAGCTTAAATATGCTCTCTCTCTCTCACACACACACACACACACTTTTGGCAGTTTGTACATCTACATGACGTGTAAAAGTGTCAGTTGGCATGTACGTTGTTGTGCTCATGTGAATTCTGTGTGTGTTTCTATGCGTTATCAACACGGAGTTTAAAGGAAACTCTGCCAGCAAACTTATCTCGCTCACTGAAACCAGTGATGGTGTTCGAATTGATTTTACACTCCACGTTCACGTCCACATTCTGACTCAGGTTCAGAAACTTCACAGCTACCAGAGGTTGTGTGTAGTTCACCTGTATACACACACACACACGCACACACACACACACGGAAAAATAGAGAAACATGTAAAGTACCCAACGTACAATTATACACACGACACACTGTTCATCGTTATTTTACGTGGTTTTACTATTTTAAACTATTTGATTTTAGAATCTGTTTCATTTTTACTTGTCAATGCTATGTAATAAATTAAGAGAGAGAGAGAGAGAGTGTGTGTGTGTGTGAGAGAGAGAGAGGAAGAATGTAAAATAAAAAGGTAAAACCTTTACCTGAGCTTGTTTGCCGTAATAAGGATAGTACATCAAATTAAAGGTCCCATTTGGGGGAAAATATACAACGTCACCAATCAGGTTCAAATCCTCCTTCTACAGAAAGAGAGGGATGCATTTATTCATTTATTATTTTTAAACATTTACATTTAGTCATTTAGCAGAAGCTTTTATCCAAAGCGACTTACAAATGAGAACATTACAGTCAGAAGTTCTGCAGAAAACCAACTACACTGTAGAATCATCAATATTTGATGCTGTGCCCCCCCACCTTTTTTTATAACAGGGATCTAATAAATAATACAGAGACACACACACACACACACACACCTGCTCTCTTTAACTGAACCCCAGCCCTAAACTAACCCAGAATTTACAGAATTAAATTAAATCTAATTCATAAAAAGGCCACAGGGTGGTGTAGTGCTTAGCACCTCCGCCTCTCAGTGCTGGTAAACGAGGTTCCAATCCCCATCTGGGTGGACTTCTGATTGTTCTCCACGTGTCCATGTGAGTTTTTCCAGGTTTCTGGTTTCTTCCCACTTCACTTCTTCAAGGTGAATTGGTTGCTCTAAAATGCCCATATAGTGTGTGTGTGTGTGTTTGCCCAGTGGTGGATTGGCACCCTGTCCTGGATGCATCTGCCCAGTACCAAAACATTCTCCCATGTATGAACCCCCCCATGAGTATTAGTGAGATCATATTTAAAACTACACAGGACGTATGACAGAGACGGACAGTCTGAGAGAGAAATTTAAATGACCTTTGCTCCACAGGTGATGTAGGGACTCTGTCCAGGTTTTTCTGGCAACAATCCAATCACCTGAAAAAGCAGAATCTTTAAAATCCCTGAGCATTTTAATAAAACTGATCTCAGTTCTGTCAGGGTTCGGTTCAGTACCCGGTTGAGTTTGATCAGTACACAGGGCGCTCCGTCCCCATATCCATAAGTTCGGTCCATCAGCCCAGAACATTCCTCTAGCATGGTGCGGTTAAACTGACACGCCCTTTTAGGGTTGTTACGGACACCCTCACTGTCCTCCTGAATATTAAACTCATCGGGGGTGCAAGCATGATTGTTTAATACCTGCTGAGAATCATTATAGGCTAGAGAGAGTGAGAGAGAGAGCGAGAGAGAGAGACAGAGAGAGAGACAGAGGGAGAGAGAGATTATACAATCTAAACAGCATTCAAAAACATAATTATATACAATCATATTAAGTTATAAGCTGACATCTGTCATGATATGGAGCAGCATCAGTGCAACATAGGCAACCTAAAGGGTCCATTACTCTGGATGTTTATGGACGTCTGCTGCATCATGTTTACATGGGTGACATTTTCCTAGGAAGTCTATCCTGGGCCTATCCCGTGGTTACTTTAGCAGGACAGTTTCATTCTGAACACCACAGTACAGATTTATAGATACATAGAGGATCTGTTCACTGACCTGTAGACCTACTGTTCATCAGATGAAGACTCACATCAACAACAATGAACCAAATACCATACAAATTAAAATCATCACCGAGGGGAGAACAACCCAAACTGAATCAAATGAACCAGAGGAAGATTAACGTCAGAATAATGAATAAAGTTCACATTGTACTCACGTGCTAGGAAGTTGTTAAGAGTCTGAACATACTGATCCCAGCTCTCTGTGTTCTTTAGATTATACACAATCTCTAATCCAATGCCTTTAGGTTTGATCATCAGTCCTGTTCATTCACACACAGAACATCACATCAACTCATTCAGTCATATATTACATGCATAGTGTGTGTGTGTGTGTGTGTGTGTGTGTGTGTGTGTGTGTGTGTGTGTGTGTATACCTGGTGTGGCGAGTCGGTCCTGCCAAGTTGGTTTGTAGTCGTCCAGTGTGAGCAGCATGACATACATAGTGAGGCAGAACATTCCAGCAAGAAACGTATAGAACACCAGATAGAACAAAAAGATCAGACCTGCAAACATCAAAGAGAATTCAACACATCAGCAACTTAATTACAATTACATCAGAATTAATAACCGAACCAAGCTAACCAAATCCACACATCCACAGTGTGGAGTAAACGCTCCGCCTCACAACCAGACTGCAGGGTCCCTCAGTAAAGTGCATTCTGTAGGGGCAATCATAACAGAAGGACACTTTGACAGCCTCCTCTTCCTCACCACCTTAACCTGACCAAAATTCCTCCATCATTCCACCAAACATCAAACAGCCAGCAAAAATCCTCCACCTCCTCCCCTCTCCTCCACCTCCTCACCTCTCCTCCACCTCCTCCCCTCTCCTCCTCTCTTTGATGTTTACACAGCTCTCCATCATTCACCTCTCTCTATTTTTTCTTATTCATAACCCTCCCCCCACTTGGTGGGTCTCCATTGATGACGTCATAAACGTGCTGCAGTGTGTGATCACAGTGGATTATATAAGGGATGATGGAGAATTTCGCACGAAATCTATGTATGTCACGTGAACGAGCACACGCCTAATCCAGCCGTGCACGAGCCACATTTATGAGTAACAATCAATATATGATTACACACACACACACACACACACACACACTCCTATATAAATAATATATATATATATGTGTGTGTGTGTGTGTGTGTGTGTGTACATGTTAAAAGTCTTTAGTATGTGCGCAATATGTTCTTTGGAAACGCACGGCCACGATCCACGCTCATTTTTTGGCCATCTGGGAGTTCACAGTAATCCTCATATCACACACACACACACACACACACACACACACACACACACACACACACACACACACACTCGTCCGTGCTCGCGGTCAGTGGCTGTAATGAGGTTCTCCTACCCCAGCTGCTCGCGGTTCGACCCAGCAATTCGTGAGTGCGGGGGTTCCAGAAGAACTGCTTCCATTCCCCGGAGTCCTGCCGCTTCTCCTCCTGCTTCTCCTCCTGCTGCTGCTGCTTCGACATGATGATGATGATGATGATGATGATGATGATGATGATGATGATGATTTAATCACCTGTTCTAACCACGCGCGGACCTGTACGTCTGTATGAGTGTGTATATAGATGGTGTGTATTTGTTTGTGTGGTGTGTGTGCGTGTGTGTGTTGAAGATGAGCAGACAGCCGCAGCGTGCACTAATCCCTGTCCGTTACTGCGCTAAAGGCGCGCTCCCGGATGCGTAGCCCCGCCCCTCTAATCTGTGACTGACAGGATAAATGTACCAATGGTACAGCACGCATTCATTTTCACACACACACACACACACACACACACACACACTATAATGACTACTTCAGGTATCGTCTCACCTGTAACTCCACCCACCTCCATCTCATTTTCGGGGTTCGGGGTTTTGAGTGACTGTTCATAAAGTAAAGCTCTTATAAAACCCTAAAACTATTTACACACTTCCTGTTTTATTTGTTTGATTATTATTTTTATTTTTTTCTATCACATGTGAGACAAAACGAAATGATGAGTCAAAAAAAGCTTTATGTCTGATTTGGATTTAGTTATTAATCCTGCAATCTGAATAATCTGAATAATCTGAATAATCCCCAACATCAATCATCTTTCATACCCTCAGACTGATTGATCTGATAACTGTGACGTGGCTCCTAAACCTGTACACACACACACACACACACACACACACACACACACACACAACAACAACAACAATAAT
This sequence comes from Corydoras maculifer, assembly GCA_019802435.1. NCBI lineage: Eukaryota > Metazoa > Chordata > Actinopteri > Siluriformes > Callichthyidae > Corydoras > Corydoras maculifer. The sequence goes on from JAFMOD010001812.1 coordinate 19,536, forward strand.
AATTAATATATATATATATAGTATACTTTGTATACAATTGTATACTACCTGAAGGGGTATGACGTCAGCATTATCGCTAATTTAATTGGCCAAATCCATATCACTGAAACATTGACTAACCAATCAGATATTGGGGGCGTGGCTGTCGGGAATGCGGGTGGAGAGAGTGAAGGCGATAAAAAGTGAAGTGAGAGATTCTAATTTAACACGAGACTGATTTCTAGTCTACACACACACACACACACACACACACACACACACACACACACACACACACACACACACACACACACACACACACACACAGTTTGTAAGACTAAGCAGGAGCAGAACCCGTGTGTGAGTTACGTGCTTTGTGCAGAAGTTCAACGCGCTGTGTGTGTTACAGTGAAGTGTGTTGTGCAGTCGGTGTGTGTTGTGCAGTCGGTGTGTGTTGTGCAGTCGGTGTGTGTTGTGCAGTCGGTGTGTGTTGTGCAGTCGGTGTGCAGTAATGAAGATAGAATTTGCACCACTGAATATTCCAGTGAGGAGAAGGTTACAGACTGCAGCTGTCCTACAGTGGATCTTCTCCTTCCTCGTGCTTGGTGAGTACACACACACACACACACACACACACACGCTCACAGTGTTTTTGAGTTTACTACAGTAAAAGTCTAAAGAGTGAGTATTTTTTATTAAAATGTAGGTAGAACGATATAGTTCCCGGTTTGGTTCCTAGGACTGACCCACGGTTCTGTATGACGTCATTAAATGATGGATGCTGAAGCATCAGTGTGGAAGCTGCATGTTACTGTTGTAGCTGCTGGAGGCTGAATCCTCTGTATGTGCAGAAACATGTGATCCATGATGTTTAGTTTTCGTATGAGTGTTAAAGTTAAATCATAATGAGAGGTTTGGAGGGAAAGTTAAATTAGTGGAACCATCTCAGACACTAATATCAGACCCCCCCCCCCCCCGTCTCTCTGTCTGTAGCTCAGTGCTGCTTGGCAGGGTTCTTGCTGCTCTGTGTAAGTGATTGGTGGACGGTCGCTGTGCTCTATGCTGGGTGGCTGTATTTGGACAGAGACACACCCATCTGTGGAGGACGGAGATCACAGTGGGTCAGGAGCTGGAGTGTGTGGAAGTACTTCAGAGATTATTTCCCCATCACTGTAAGCAACACTAACACAGGGGGGTGTTGTGAAAAAGTACTAAGGTTAAGAGATAAAAGGTTACAGAGCTGTCTTGTATGTGTAAACGTTTTGTAATGTGTGTGTGTAGCTGATTAAGACCGTGGATTTGGATCCCAGCTGTAATTATCTGTTTGGGTTTCATCCTCATGGAGTTCTTGTTGCTGGAGCGTTTGGTAATTTCTGTACGGAGGCGTCTGGTTTCTCAGAACTCTTCCCTGGTCTCACCCCCTACCTCCTCATGCTACCCTTCTGGTTCCGCGTTCCCTTCTTTAGAGAGTACATCATGTGTGGAGGTAAAAAGGACTGAGAATCTGAACACAACATTCAAATGATATCATTTTCTGAATTTAAAGCAGGAACTTGGGTTGGTCCTAAAGTTTACTGATTACCATCTGTTGTCCTCTTACCAACAAATCTACTCTGTGGTTCTGCTGGCTCTGTGCTACTGACGGGTTCTCTGTAGAGGTGAAGTTTAAAGTTTCATGATCTTCCTCTCAGAAAAAAATCTAAAAGAATAACTAGTTATTAAGATAAGATAATTATTACTCCAATACAGTTCAGGTTCTGTTATTGTAGATAAATAATACACAGTTCTGTGATTCATATTGTACAAGACACATTATAAAGAAAAAATAGTATGGGGTCACATTTATAGCAGTTCCATCTAAATCAATACTGTTAATAATAAACTGAAGACTGCTGCTTCTCACTGTGTAAACTGAACTGAATGCTGTGACCCAGGTTCCTGAACTTGTACATGTGTGTGACAAAACTGTAGAACCTTAGCAATGAAATATCCTTTAGAATAAACTGACCAGTCTGCTCCCATCCACTGGTACCATCAAGATGGAACATTAAAACAAGCTGGGATAAGAACGGACATAAGTCTTACGAAAATAGTATCATAAATGAAAAAAAAGTAAGAGTTTGGTGTAGAGCCGTTCATGTGGGAGGGACGGAAGGAGGGGGTGTGGATGTGTCCTAGTATGGACACTGGTCATGAAAAATCTATACAAATAACATACAGGTTCTGAAACGAAATAAACTAGAGCCATCAATAGAACTGTGGGTGGGCCAGGCAGAACCATGTACAGATTTACAACCAGACTGTTTTAGCCTTTAACGGCTGACCTTTCACCTGCAGGTTTGGTATCCAGTGAGAAAGCCAGTATGAGCTACCTGTTCAGTCGCCCAGGGGGCGGCTCTGTTGCAGTGGTGGCAGTAGGGGGAGCTCCAGAGAGTCTAGAGGCACGCCCTGGAGCACTGAAACTGCAGCTGATGCGGAGAAAGGGCTTCATCAAAGTGGCTCTGAAACATGGGTGTGTGTGTGTGTGTGTGTGTGTGTATATACGCATGCATGTCTGTGAATTTTGAAATGCTCTCTGTGTGTTTGTGTGTATAGGGCATGGCTGGTTCCAGTGTTCTCATTTGGGGAGAACGAGCTGTTTGATCAAATGGAGAATCCGGTAGGCTCCACCCTCCGTCAGGTCCAGGAACGCCTACAGAGGGTAATGGGTGTGGCTTTGCCTCTGTTTCATGCTAGAGGAGTTTTTCAGTACAGCTTTGGCCTTCTGCCTTACAGGAAACCCATCCACACTGTGGGTACGACACACACACACACACACACACACACACCTGTTACTATACAAAAAACCTAAGCCTATTTATATGTAATGCATTTTGTGTGTGTGTAGTTGGAAAGCCAATCTGTGTGAATCTGAATCCATGTCCAACTAAAGACGACATCGACCAACTGCATTCACTCTACATACAGGTTAGAAACACAGCTCCACTGTGGACTAATCAGACCTGACCATTATCTGATCTTCCCCACGCCCATCTGTGTGTGATGGGCGTGGGGAAGCCCCCCCCCCGCGACCCTAATAGAGGATAAAGTGGAAGATAATGGATGGATGAATGATGTGACACTATTTCCAAATGTAATTATATGAAAATAAATCTTTATTAAATTGCAAATATAATTAATTAGATGTTTATGTTTTAGGGATTGAATGAACTTTTTGAAGAGAATAAAGAGAAATATGGCATCAGTGAGGATAAACACCTTCAGTTCATCTGACATCCTTTAATCATCTCTTCAAAGATCAAGCACCTTAAAGTCCATTACAGTGTATGTGTGGTTGGGGGATATATATTTGTTTGGGTGTGTGGGAGGGGGGTGCAAATGGGGCAGGTGCTTGATCTGGACTCATTGACGTCATTTAACTGTCTAATGTTCATTTGTGCTCTTAAATTTATTGACTCAAAACTGCTGAAATTCATCAGTTAAAATAAAAAGATTTTTTGCTGTTTGTTGTCTTTTATTTCTAATTTCATATGTTCATGCTGAGGGTCTTTCGCTTTAGAATTTTTTTTTGAGGTAATTGGTAAGAATCAATGTAAAAACAATGAATGTGAATGATGAGTGGCTCCTGATCAATCAGGGTGATCGATCCTCTGTTCCCTTCACTCAAAGTAAAGCTGTACTTACTGCTGCTGACCTGCAGGTGGCGATACAGATGTTCACCTTTTGTGTCCAGGCTTTAGGTAACTTTAGGTTTTAGTTGATTTGTTTGAACTCTGTTTTAAAAAAGGACTGCAACGTAAAATTTAAAACTTTATTAAAGAGGGTGGAAAGTAAAGGTCCCGTTACGGTTGATCAATCAGAAAGCTTAACACAGTTCAGTCCAGGGTTTAGGGTTTGGAGCTGTGCCTGCCTGAGGCGGGACGGGGAACATCTGTAGAACAGGGTGAGGGTTCTTAAATGAACAGCTGGATCTTCCGTTTTCTTTACAGAACCAGAACAAATCACCTAAACTATAAATAAAAACCATTTCCACACCGACGGAACATCAAGGAGGGGCAGCTGTGTAGTGCACTAGATAGGCTGCCTTCATCATGACGAGAACAAGATGTTGGAATAAATAACCAAGCGCGCCTGTGAGAGGGCGGAGGTCTAAATCGTTTGTATTCTTAATGAAGTGCACTACATAGTGAAGAAATAACATGTCTTCTATAGGACTTCATCCACTTGGTCCTCTGTTTTGGTTTGTGCTTGCCTTTTTCTCGACACCATTAAGTGCACTAAAACGGGGACTGTCCTAAATACAGCGCTGTACATGGTTCGAAACACACTCGGTGTAGTGCACTAGTTAGGGACCAAGACAGATTGAGATTAAGGCTGTACCGTCTGCGCGCGTGCCAATCGCACCGTGCGCGTGAGGGGCGGGACTTCCGGCGCTGATGCAGAAGTAAAAGTTTTTGTATCGAGAGAAGAACATCAGGAACTTTTTAATCTCCGTCTGAACATCTGGAACCGAACCGGGAACTCCAGACACCGCAGAGGAACGCTTGGCCGTTTGGGACTGCAGCAGCGGATTAAACAGCGGAGCGGAACTTGAGGATTTGATGCTCTGCAATCCGATGAGATAATCTGACATCAAAGCGGATTAATCCGCACCGCACCCTGATTCATTAGAACCATAATCCAGATCGTTCATCCTGACGTCACACTGCACTGCGAACGACACGTGACAGCATTGTGACGTTACAGTCGATTAGAATAATGATTTGAATGTTAGAATTATTTCCACCACTGCAGCACTGTGGGTGAGGGTGGTGGTGTGTTAACTGTTGTGCAGCAGGGTGCTGAGGGTGGTTGTGTTTCAAAGTTGTGTGGTGCAGCAGGGTGCTGTGGGTGAGGGTGAGGTCGGTGGTGGTGCAGCAGGGTGCTGAGGGTGGTGGTGTATTAACCGTGGTGCAGCAGGGTGGTGATTTGGTAAGATGGAGAAAAGGCGCAGTTCAGGGTGTGAGTATAGTACAGTAGAGCAGGTGGATATTTGTTGGAGGTGGGTGTAGTACAAAACAAAAAAAAGTACTCACTCACTCCCCCCCCCCCCACACACACACAGTGGGAGAAGTACAAACCTCATTCGAGGGAACGTTCTGATTTCTCTTGTTTTTTTTAGTTATTATTTTAGAATGCAGACTGAAGTTGTTTACAGCATGTGTGTGAAATCAGGATGTAATTAAACTCACACACACACACACACACACACACACACACACACAGCAGGATGAGTGGTGGGAAAAAGCGCAGTGGTTTTCAGATCACCAGCGTTACCTCAGAGGTGGGAGGAGGTCCCATCTCTAAAGTTGGTCATGATGTCAACAGTTCATCCTCAATAATGAATAACAGTAAGGCTCAGGTGCAGGCCACGCCCACTGAAGCTGTAATGAATGTCCCTGCCTTTATCCACACATTAGGTCCCATCCACCTCACACAGCAGAGCTCCAGTCAGCCAACCACACCCGTCTCCGTCCGCAAGCAGCACTCATTAGACCAGACCGTAGGCGGAGTTTCGCGGTTCCGTGTGGTACGGCTGGGTCAGGGTCTGGGTGAACCGTACAGACGTGGGCGGTGGACGTGTGTGGACGTAACAGGAAGGGAGGCTGAGCTACGTGGAGTGCGAAGGGTGATGGACAGCATGAGACACGCCCACTCCCTGGAGTCCCTTGAGACTGTAGGTCTGGGTGAGGCTGAGGGGGCAGTGGGTGGAGTCACACTGAAACCGATAGGTGTTAGGAGGTTATACCCAGGGATCATGGTTCACTCTCTGGGCTCTGCCCACCTGCTGGCGCACAGTGATCCCCCCTCACCCACCCACACAAAACACACCCTACACCCGCTGTCTCCACCCCCACGAACACCTGACCAGCATGGTGCCCGAAAGACCCCCCCCCCACTTTGCCTGAATATGGACACTGCCAGCCTGGTAAGCAACACACACAAACACACACACACACACACACACACACTGAATGTCACCTGATCCACTCCTCTTCCTCCTGGAGGTTTGTGGCTGTTGGTTCATGCACAGCTCCAGCTCATCTGAGTTCAGTTGATCTGATGGTGAGACTGAGATCATTGTTCTGCTTGATGACCCAGCTTCAGTCCAGTGTCAGCTGTTGGATGGATGTGGTTCTGTTGGAGAACCATCTCTACTTTGTTTAGATGAACCAACATGCTGCTGTGTTTCTTTAGAGAGAAGAGTCTGGAACCCAGACTGCGTTAACCCTTGAACGATCCAGACCTGTTAGATCAGACTGAATCAGACGATCATCTGAGCTCTGTGCTTAGACTGCTGTCCACACAAGACTTTTAAACTCTGATTGATTTTGGTTGAATTAATCAAAACTCTGTTGTTGATCATCTGAGGTTAGACTTTTCTAATTTGCTGTGTTTGTGTTTAGCTCCGTGCTTCACACTCACAGCCGACCTCTCCAGGTCAGTCCTCCAGTCAAGAGTTCCAGCCTTCATTCAGATCCATCCAGAGCCCATCAGCACTGGCCCTGGCACAGTCCATGTTTGGTGTGGGTGGAGCCATCCAACTGTTAAGTGATGATGGGTGAGTTTACTGACCAGCAGTTTACTGCTCACCCCCCTGTAACAGTTGACCCCTTGTCTCTGTGTTATTGTGGTTGTGTTGTAAGGTCCTGAGTCCACTGACGTCCCTCTGAACACTGAGGGCTTTGGGTTTCTGATCTTGTCAAATCAGGGAGCAGCATTGGTGTGTAGCACAGTTATGAGACAATGCTGTTAATGTTATATTCTGATTTAATGTCTTGTTGTGTGTGTGTGTGTGTGGGGGGGGGGCGTGGGTCATTCTCAGACACTGTGTCATTTATTTGGGGTGTGGGTGGAGGTCCTGAAAGAGAGAGATGAATCAGTGTTCCAGTGTCGCCCTTCTGTGTGTGTGTGTGTGTGTGTGTTGGAAAAGAAAAACAGCAGACTGTGAATCAGATGTGTTACTGCAGCGCTGGCTGATTTGGGTTGATTTAGATTTTTGGGATGAATCTGGACGTTAATGGGATTTAGGATGCTGGAGGAGACGAGGCGAGTGTGATGGACTAAAGACAAATCTAGGACCTTTTCTTGGATTTGGATTATTTTTTTGGAATTATCTCTCTGTCTCTCTCTGTCTCTCTGTCTCTCTCTGTCTCTGTCTCTCTCTGTCTCTCTCTCTCTCAATCTGGGACCTGATGTTTGACAGGCACTGTTGTAATGAGTTTCTCTTTGCTGAACCTGAGCTTTGAGCTATTCTGAAATGGTGCAGGGTTTTGGATGAGGTTCTCTGTGGGAACTCAGGGGACTGTGAGTAACTGAAGGTGCAGAACCTACCAAATGGAAGAAGCTTTTGTTCCAGAGCTGCGTAACTTCCTGCGTTTGTTCCGTTTCATCATCTCTTCTCTTCATCTGTCTTCACTGTAACTCCAGGAACTGTTACAGCTTCAAAAAACTAAAGCAGGCAGAATTAGTGCTGTTGGAACTGTCCAGATGACCGTTAGCCATTGCAGTGGCGCCTCGCGCTGTTCACCCTGCAGGTGTGCGTGTGTGCACGTGGATGAGGCCTCAGTCCTGTCGCTGCTGTCTGTTTAAACTCTGTTTCATTCTAGTTTCCGGTGTTGAGTTCATGAATCTTACGGTCATGTCTGGTAGAGTAAAAAAAATGGTGTTTGTGTTTGAGACACAGAACTCTGCCCCCCCCTCCTTTAGAGTCTCACCCATCGCTCCCTGTGATGGAGAGCGCGTGATGCTCAGAGCAAACGAAACAGGGCGTAGAATTCCTCGTGCCAGGCTCTGTGACTCTTGGCCAATTGGGAACACTTTGGAATGGAACACATTACAAACTGAAGAGCCAATGAGATCCACCAGCTCCACCACCAGCTCCACCACAGGGCCCACCACCAGCTCCACCTCAGGGCCCACCACCAGCTCCACCACAGGACCCACCACCAGCTCCACCACAGGACCCACCACAGGTCCCACCACCAGCTCCACCACAGGACCCACCACCAGCTCCACCACAGGACCCACCACCAGCTCCACCACAGGACCCACCACCAGCTCCACCACAGGACCCACCACCAGCGGCCCACACTTGTCAGGATCTACACAGATTTCAGATGTGTCCCCTTTACACTTGGCGCTGTTTGAACAGACTGACTGTAGTTTATGTAAGGGTTCTGTGGTTTTTGGTAAAGGTAACTTTTCAGTTGATGTTAATAATGTGGTTCATGATTGTGGTTCAGGTTTTGCTGCTCAGAGTATTTTAGGATGGATGGTAGTTCCGGTGTGTGAAGAACAGCCAGTATTTAGTTGCACCTTGTCTGCTTTAGACTGTAGAGGAACGAGTGGAGAGGCTTTAACATTTAGACCTGAGCTGCAGCTTCATACATCTGACTCCACCCTCTTTTCACTTCTTCACTTCCTGCACAGGTAATGAGGGGGGGGGGGGGGGGGGGGGGGGGGGGGGGGGGGGGGGGGGGGGGGGGGGGGGGGGGGGGGGGGGGGGGGGGGGGGGGGGGGGGGGGGGGGGGGGGGGGTGAGGCTGAGGGTTAATGAGGCTGAGGGTTAATGAGGCTGAGGGTTAATGAGGCTGAGGAAGTTAGAGGTAAACTGAGGACTTCACAATCACTCTGATGGAATCTCTGCTTTATGTTTGACCTTGTGTTGGGGTCAGTGAACCTAATCGTTTCTGCAGGTTATTAACTGACCAGGCTACTCTGCGGTTATTCCGAGCCCTTGTCCTATCCCGGCTCTACTACTTAACTAATAACTGAATTAAAAATCTGCGGACTGACCCGTGTTCCACCAAGTGAACTCCTGTGCCTCCACCTCTCCTCTCTCTCGGTCAGCTCTCTGTAGCTGCTGCACTCTTCACTCTCTGTTTGTAGAAGGCTCTCCGGCTCGGTCACTTCACTGACCTGATGAAGGTGGTTCACTCACTGTGGTTCTCACTCTCGCTCCGATCGGCAGTGGAACCATCTACCAAACTCTGTCCGTATGATTAACATCTTTAAGAATCAACACGAGAGCAGCTGACTCCTGAAATACTGACGTGTGTTCTGAACTGAAGTCACTTTGGATAAAAGCATCTGCTAATGGGCAGTGTGAGGTTGAGATGTGAGAACAGAGCGGTCCTGGGGTCATGAGTTCTGAATGTCATTCTTTAAATGAATCAGTTTATTAGCGTTGGTCATTTCATATCATAATGCTGAACGCTAACTTTGAAACGCTCGCCATACAGGAAGTAAACACAGTCACTTGTGTAAACATTATCCTCATTTCCTGTCTACATTCAGTAATACTGGAAGATGCAACATCAGTCTACAGTGTGTGAAACTGTACTAATGTGTGTGTGTGTGTGTGTGTGTGTGTGTGTGTGTGTGCGCGCGCCCATGTGTGCTTGTAGTGGGTCCAGTAATAGCATGGTTGCCATTGACAACAAGATTGAACAAGCCATGGTAAGCCTTACTGCAGTTGTGTGTGGTCTGTATATATATATATTGTTTGTGTTGTTTAAAAGTGTGTGTGTGTGTGTGTGTGTGTGTGTGTGTGTGTAGGACCTGGTGAAGACACACTTAATGTTAGCAGTGAGAGAGGAGGTAGAGGTTCTAAAAGAACAAATAAAGGATCTCTCTGAGAGAAACGCTCAGCTCGAGAGGGAGAACTATATCCTCCGCGCCCTCAGGGAACCTCACTGACCTCCATCTCCCAGTGCATCATGGGAAATGCATTCTGTTCCACTGAGGATCTCATCACATGTTCTATGTTCTTCCTCACACGCATGCCTGTGCTCGTATGTGTGTATGTTAGTGCTACTTTAAGTTAACTCATTTGTTTAATATATATATACGTTGGGGAATCCCCCCCCCCCCGCAACCCTAATAGAGGATAAAGCAGAAGATTAACCATGGACTTCAAATTAATATGGCTTTAATGACTTGAACAAGCTTTCCCAAAGAGTGGATCATATGATTTGATTTGAAGCTGAACTTTTGGTGAGTGAACCGGAGTGAACCAGAGTTTCACCGGATCTGCACAGAAGAGAACTTCAGGAGAGCCTCGTGAACTGTTCCTAAAAATTTAATGTGAACTGGGTGTGGGATGAGTGTTGGGTGAGGGTAGTTATATGATGTCATAATAATATTAATAATTTTATTATTATTTAGTTTACAGTTAAAAGATGATAAATGCATTTCATTCTTAAGTTTGTACTAAAAAAATGTAAGACTTTATTATTTATAGTTTCAGATTGTAAAAATGGGCGGGTCTTCTTCCCCATCACTTATCACAGTGGGTTCCATATTCACTTTATTTACTTAAGGTTCCTCCTGAAGTATTTCTTTGGGTCTGGGACCGGTACTGAGAGTGCCCTGATGACGGGATAGGATGGAGTAGAAGCTCCAGTGCACGTGTCACAATGTCTGAGTGATGAGGACCTGCACTCATGAACATGAGCTTTAAATATTTATTTAACTCGGTTGTAAAAGTGATGATTGTCATTGATATTGATATAAATATTAATGAGGGATCTGTTCTCTTTTGATTGATCTTTTTATTTTTTAGATATTTAATACTTCTGATCAGTATTTGAAGGTGACGTCACTTTAATTACTGTATGCTTGTGTTTATATGGAAACAGCTGATTAACGTTTAACCTTTTCATTAAGATCAAAATCAAAAGATATGACGCTTTAATTCTGTGCTCATTTTGTATAATAAATTAATCCTGATTTAAACTTTTTATTTTATTTATTTGATATCGTTATCAATATTTAAACTTATATTCATATATCGCGCTTATTTCCTCGCGCATGCGCTGTAGCGCTCGGTGGTTCAGTTGCACCCGGAAGTGATTGTGTTAGTGGACGATGTTTTCACTTAAAGTCTGAGGCGGCTATATTAGTGAACCGAACCGATCCGACTCCCGTCTGTCCGTGTGGCTGTCGGTGGACTGGACCGAGCCGACTCCGAACCGACTCCCGTCTGTCCGCGTGTCTGTCGGTGTCCGTGTCGGCGGTGAGTCTTTGTTTCTTTGATGTTTCTTTTGATGTCGGATCGGTTCTGATTCTGAGGTAATCGCTCTTTATGACTGCGTTCTTTATTAAACGTAATTTTTTTGAACATGAGGATGATTTAATAACCTCCTCGATTTTGCTCTTTGTACGTTTTAATTGTATTTTAATGTTTCTTTTAAATTCTTATCGTTTGTAGTATTTTGTTCATGTTAGTTTTATTGAATTGGTCCTCACTGGGTTTTTTAACTGTCTTCAGATCAGAGATCAATCAGAGGGCGGTTCTGTCTGGAGGACATGGACAGTGCTGGGTTTGATGATTGGATGATGCACATTGCTCCGCCCCCTGTCCCCCTGAGTCCTGACCCTGCACCCCCTCAGTGTGCTGACTTAGATCTGTCCGTCACTCTGACTTCAGCAGTGGACACATCACAGGACATAGAGACAAACTCGAGACAGGTTGGAGACGCTCAGACAGGCCCTCCCACAGTCCCACTCTTGATGATGATGATGATGATGATGATGATGTGATTGTGTAGGTTCAGTTTGCAGGGGATCCTGGGTCACTTGCTTCACACACAGTGGTCCATGCTTCCTGCGGTATGCCGAAACCACAAACCAACCAATCAGCAACCGAGGAACATCAGATCAAAGGAACCGCGGGTCTGTCTTTATACTCTGGCTTTGAATCGGTCATCCTTTAAACTGGACATTCAATTAGAGTTGATAACTAATGTGGACGGTCTGATGGCAGGAGAGGCTCGGTTAAATACCACTCTGAGCCTGAAGGTGGCGTTACAACAGCTTGAGGAGACAGAGTTTGATTCCAGGAAGGCAGTAAGAGACAAACTGCAGAAATGTGTTTCTGTACAGGAGAACATAAGATCCAGAGCAGCAGAGGGTACACACACACACACACACACACACACACACACACACTCCGAGTCTGCTGTGAGGAACAGCAGAGTTTCTAACAGGTTGTTGGAATCTTCATGTCTGAACACAATAACGAAGGGTCCGAGGTCCAGACTCTTCTGTATAAAAACATCCACTAAACAATGAACAATATAGAGCTGTCTAAAGTCCAGAGCCTGCAGGAGCTGCGTCTGCTGCATGGAGCAGTGAAAACGCTGTACCCGCTCCGCACCGGACACTGATGATGATGGGGTGAGGGAACTGTACCCGGTGGATTCAGTGTTCCGTGCTCAGCACCATCAGTAATCGAGCAATTCGACTCTTTTAGGTTTCTATAATGCAGGAGATCCGGTGATGCACAGGAATGAAATAAAAACCTGTCCAGTTCAGAAGATATTTATTTACCACTGACCCCGGGTGGAGAATCCGGGAACAATCTGTTTCCTTTTTACCTTTGAGCGTCCTGATTAAACCCAGAGTGTTGCATCTGCACTGAGCTGACATGGTGCAGACTATATCCACATTAGTGCTCTGAGTGAACACACACACACACAAACACTAATGAATACCTCTCTTTTTCTTAGGTGTTAACTTTCGACCCTCTCATCATCTCTATAATAATTTAGTGAGTGTTAATTTGTCACATGATGAGCTTATCACACAAGTGTTACGAGATCGGCCGGCCTTAGTCCCACCTGCACGCACCCACAACACTAAGGTACCAAATGTATTCTTAATAAATATGTATATATATTTGTACAGAACAATATTTTATATAAGTTGTGTATATATATTATATAATGTATATTATTTGTGTTTGTCTGTAGTTCAATGTTCCTCCACCAGAGGGCCCAGACCCCCTTTTCTTCCATCAACCCCACTGTATTATCAGGGAGACACCACTGTTGCCAGGTGATCATATACTGTTGTCCCATCCAAATCCAGTTCCTCGACCTGCTAACATGACCTTTTACCTACATCAAAGACAGAGGCAGTGGGAGGTGTGACCCCTCGTCAGTGCTGAGAGAGCGCGCGAGAGAGAGAATGGTGCTTAGTTTGTGTTCAATTTAATAAATGTTTTTTTTGTAGAAATCTTCTGTCTTTATTGTAAACACACACATACAAGCACATGAGTGAGTGTGTGTTAGAACTGAAAAAAGGAGATGTTTGATCTCTTCCTGTTTCCAAGTGCACAGCAGGAGAGAGAGCGAGTGAGCGAGTGAGGGGGGCAGTGAGAGACCAAGTGAGAGACAGAGTGAGAGGAGAAGAAGAGTGAACATGGAGACTGAGCTGCTGGATTCAGTGATGAAGAAAAAGCCTCACCTCAGATCTAACACCAGATCTGCTCCGTAAAATATGAGAGAGAGAGCGAGATCAGAAGAATGGAGGACGCACTGCTGCAGGGTTCTGGTGGCTCTGGTTGGTGTGATGGTTGCTATAATGAATCAGACTGGGAAGATTATTGGACTGAACTCTTCAGCTACTCTGAACTGGTCGCCGTGACGATGCTGTGTGTGCCATTGCTGATGCTGGGGCTGCTGGGTAATATCCTCACTATTCTGGTGGTGTGGCTCCGTCCTCAGATGAGAAGCACGACCTACCTTTACCTGAGCAGCATGGCGCTGTCTGATATCATGATGCTGGCACTGATGCCCCTCGATCTGTACAAGGTATAAATCCACCACCTACATCAATGTTCATCTGTATGTCTGTACCTCACCTGCACACCTGTTCCCAAACCCCCCTGTGCACTGTACCTCACACACACACACACACCTCACATCTTTCCTGCGGTCACTCGTACGAGCTGTGCTGAGAGCTGGGTGTGTGTGCTGTGTGTGTTTGCAGCTGTGGTGGTACCGCCCCTGGCTCCTGGGGAACGCTGTGTGTAAACTGTCCCAGTTCGTGAGTGAATGCTGCACTTTTTCAACGATTTTGCACATGACCGCGTTGGGGGCGGAGCGTTACGTGGCGGTGTGCTTTCCACTGAGAGCTCGGCTCCTGGTGACCAGAAGGCGGGTACGGGTGTTAATTGGCACACTATGGTCTGTGGCTGCAGCCAGTGCAGGGCCCGTCCTGGTGCTTGTAGGGGTTGAGCCCATGGACGGTGGCCTGACCGAGTGTAGGATGACCAGGTGGGCGGAGTCATCTGGACTGATGGTAGCCATGTTGTGGCTATCGAACCTGTACTTTATCATTCCACTAACATTGTTAACGCTGTTGTACACGCTAATCGCCCGCCGTCTGCGTCGTAGACCACACCTGCAGCGAGACCACACCCACTGCCAGACACTGAGGATGATGGGTAAGTACAGAGTGAATGATAAACCAGAATCGATTACACATGTGACATCACAAGTTAGTTCAAAACTAATTGATTTCTGTGTGTGTGTGTGTGTGTGTGTGTGTGTGCGTGTAGTGGTGATTGTGTGTGTGTTTGTGGTCTGTTGGTTACCCTTCCATGTAGCTCGCACTCTGTACTGTCTCTCTCTGCACTCCAATGAGCAGCTGTACTTCCTGTCTCAGTACCTCAACCTCATCTCGTTTGTCCTCTTCTACCTCAGTGCTGCCGTCAATCCGCTGCTCTACAACCTCATGTCCTCTCGTTACCGTGACAATGTGCGTGCTGTCCTTTGTCGAGACTGACCTGGCCACTGACCACACACTGCTGTCCCCCTGCTTTACCTTTACAGGTGTGTATTCTGTGTATTCTGTAGCTGAGATGCTAACATGCTAATGAGCATCAGTTCGGAGTAAAGAGGACACGTGATCCTTATGTCTGATTGATGTAAAGTCGAACTAAAACTAAATAAATCAGAGAGAAGTCTGGAGGAGACGAGACAAGAAGTCTCAAACCAGACTCCGGGTCCAGAACTTTTAAAAACACCTCTGCTTTAGTTTGTTGATACAGCAGAACGTTTCCCGCTGAAGAGATGGAGCTAACCGACAGTCGGAGGTTCCGCGTGTGGCTCTTAGAACATTGTTGCAGATGTTATGATCCTTTAGTTTATTAAATTATGATTATAAATATTCAGCCTTCTTACTTTCTGTACTTTCATTTCACTCAAAACATTTACATCATTTTGACTTTAGATGCACAAACCGTCTCACCTCAAGTAATGAAGTCTCCAATGTCCAACGGAGAGGTGGACACACAAACCACCACACCGCTGCGCTGTCCACACAAACTATTACATAGTTCATTCTATCACCTCTTTGATCAGACAGATAGGATTTGTAGTTCTACAGTTCCATTTTGTAGTCCATCTGTTACACACTGCCCTTTGGTATGTTCTCTGATGATCCCTGCAGAGCAGAGATTGGTGGAGGTGGTGGGTGATTCTCAGTACTGCAGTTACACTGACATGGTGGTGCAGGTTTGAGTGTGTGTGTGTGTGTGTGTGTGTGTGTGTGTGTGTGTGTGTGTGTGTGTGCTGGAGTTTAAACCCTGTATTCACTCACGGTTACACACCTCCATCAGAGAGACCAGTGTTTTTAATAAAGTGGTCGATGTTTCCTTAAAACAATGCGCTCACACACACACACGGGGGGGGGGGGGGGGGGGGGGGGGGGGGGGGGGGGGGGGGGGGGGGGGGGGGGGGGGGGGGGGGGGGGGGGGGGGGGGGGGGGGGGGGGGGGGGGGGGGCACACTCTCACTCACACACTCTCACACACACTCTCACTCTCACACACACTCTCACTCTCACACACTCTCACACACACACAGGTTGATTGTGCTGCAGTTTTAAAGAGCCCTGTCACTGTGGGGTCCCGTACGCACGCGCACGCGCTCGTCACACGTGGCACGAGACTCTAGAAGTTTCCGCTCGAGGCAGGGCATTCCTAAAGAGAAGGCGGGTCTATTCACTCCGCGCTGATTGGACAGTCCTGCATCAGTCTCAGCACCGGCTTTAGGGATTGGTTAAAGCCCGGAAGTGAGGCGTTACGGTAGCGCATTTTTCTCAAACACTTCAGTAAATTCTTCTCCAAAAACCAAACTGAGTTCTGACTGGGTTCAAAGTGGGTTCGGAGTGGGTTCGGAGTGGGCTGTAAGGGGGTTGTGAGTGGGCTGTGACCTGATGAACCTGCGGCACCGTGAGATCCCGCTTGCTCAGCTGTCGGACTACCGCAGAGAATCAGACCGGAGTCCGCATCAGAACCGGGGAGCAGCCCGCCATGAGCCCGCCGCCCGCTCTGCTGCTGCCGCTGCTGCTGGCTGCTCTCTCACTGCACTGTGTGTCCGGAAAAACCCGAGCCAAGCCAGGTAACACACACACACACACTCAGAGTCTGTGAGGTGATGAGAGAGT
Source organism: Corydoras maculifer (assembly GCA_019802435.1). Lineage (NCBI taxonomy): Eukaryota > Metazoa > Chordata > Actinopteri > Siluriformes > Callichthyidae > Corydoras > Corydoras maculifer. Next base: position 35,794 of record JAFMOD010001812.1, read on the forward strand.
GTGTGTGATGAGAGAGAGTGTGTGTGTGTGTGTGTGATGAGAGAGATAGTGTGTGTGATGAGTGTGTGTGATAAGTGAGTGTGTGTGTGATGAGTGAGAGTGTGTGTGTGTGTGATGAGAGAGATAGTGTGTGATAAGTGAGAGTGTGTGTGATGAGAGAGTGTGTGTGTGTGTGTGTGATGAGAGTGTGTGTGATTAGTGTGTGTGTGTGATGAGAGAGTGTGTGTGTGTGTGTGTGATGAGAGTGTGTGTGATTAGTGTGTGTGTGTGATTAGAGAGTGTGTGTGTGTGTGTGTGTGATGAGAGAGATAGTGTGTGTGATGAGTGTGTGTGATAAGTGAGTGTGTGTGTGATGAGAGAGATAGTGTGTGTGATAATAGTGTGTGATAGTTTGTGTGTGTGATGAGTGAGTGTGTGAGGTAAGAGTGTGTGTAAGAGTATGAAATTGAATTGTGTGTGTGTGTGTGTGTGTGTGTGTGTGTGCAGATGATCTGTTGGTGATCACAGCAGCGACTGAAGAGACTGATGGTTTTCGGAGGTTCCTGAGGACCGCGCGCCAGTTTAACTTCACTGTTCAGGTTCGTAGCTCTTTGATCTTTCATGACGTGGTCTAAGTTTGGGTTTTTTGGTTTGTACAGAGATGAAAGGTGTGATTTATTCAGAATAATGCCACGCCCTCTCGTACCTCACTGCTTTATTAGAGGGAGCGTCCTGCAGTCTGACTGATCAGAGATCAGATATGATGAGGGAATTTGTTCAGACGTGGGTGTGTTATGGTGGTTTTGATGGTAAGCTCATCTGTGCTGTACAACCTCCTGATTTGATCTAAAAATGGCAATACAGACATAAATGTGTAATGTACATACATTTAAGTTTATGTATTTATATAGATCTTTTCACATTAGAGGACTTCTCCATGATATCAGGTGTCTAGATTCAGTTTAGTGAAAAACCTCTGAGGCCATCTCACAGGACTGCAAAGCCAACGGTCCAGTGGAAATCCAGGTTCTGTCCATCTAATTATAGAATGTGGTCAGGAAAAACTATTCTGAGTGCATTAATCATCCCTTTGATCCTCTGTAACGATCCTCTTAACTGACAGATTCTGCAGACTTCACTTAGTCAAGAGGGCTCCCCCTATTGTCAGCATTACAGCAGCACACCTTGTACTAAAGAACATCTGAGTGAGAAGGTAAAAGACCAGCACTGATCCCAGATCTCCTCCAAACCTCAGATCTCCACTTTTATCTTCAAGGATTAATTAAACGCAAAAGTAAATAAATGTGTTTTTAATCTACTGTTCAAGATTTATACTCATTTAGAATCAGAAACCAGGAGAACGTTCTAATGGTGAACGGGCTTGTGGGAGAACGTTCTTACTCCAGCCGTAATAAAGCTAAAATTGCCAACAGGGTGCTGATTGTTTCAAAACATGGTATTGTGTAAATCCAGTATGTGCATTTACATTACGTTTAATGAAAATAAGTTTATGTTAATGAGGTTGTACTAATTTGATTCCTGCTGTGGCCTCAGGGTTTAGCATCGTGAGTAAATCAATGACAACTTGTGTGTGTGTGTGTGTGTGTGTTTAGGTCTTGGGACTGGATGAAGAGTGGAGAGGAGGTGATGTAGCAAATACAGTTGGTGGAGGACAGAAGGTTCGCTGGCTGAAGAAAGAAATGCAGAAGCACAAAGATAATCCGAATAAAGTGGTCATGTTTGTGGATAGGTAAGTGATGTTCTTCAGACTCCAGCACTTTCTCTGTGACCTTGGGTCAGATAGACGAAAAAAGCTACCACATGGCAAAACCTATGTGATCAGAACATTTGACATCCAGTCAAATGACCTGCTCTATTACCAAGCACAGCTGTAAGAGCATTTATCTTGAACACAAACAGCTAATGCTGCACTAAACATCTACAGTTATGATGTCATTTTGGCGAGTGGGCCTGAAGAACTGCTAAAAAAATTTTCTCGCTTTAACCATCGAGTGGTTTTCTCTGCTGAGGGATTCTGTTGGCCAGATCAGCGACTCTCCTCCAAATATCCTGTGGTTCACACCGGAAAGCGCTACCTCAACAGTGGAGGTACGTACACCTGGTGCGTGGGTGAGGTGTGAGATGTTTTTTTTTTTAAAAAGTGTTCTCTCTGTGTGTGTGTGTGTGTGTGTGTGTGTGTGTAGGATTTATTGGTTATGCTTCAGAGGTCAGTGCTATAGTGCAGCAGTGGAAACACAAGGATGATTCTGATGATCAGCTCTTTTACACGCTCATCTATCTGGACAAGGAACAAAGAGTGAGTGTGCTGAAGCATGTGTTCGTATGTGAGCATATGAGCGTGTGTATGACTGTGTAATAATACATCCCTTTTCCCTTCCAGGTGAAATATAACATGACTCTGGATCATAAATCACAAATATTTCAGAATTTAAATGGTGCTGTAGGTGAGACACACACGCTCACTTAGTAATTTAGTGAACCTGGTTCACCCACTCAGTGAAATCAGATTTTTTTTGGGAGGGTGTTGGATTCTGACATTTTGTGTTTAAGAATGTTTGTGTTTCTGTGACTTTCAGAGGAAGTTGTTTTAAAGTTTGAGAAATCTCGGGTTCGAGCTCGAAATGTAGCTTATGACACACTTCCTGTTGTTATCCATGGAAATGGACCAACCAAGGTATAGAATCAACAGTGCCCCCCCCCCCCCATTGTGATTTCCCTGAACCTCTGTGAAATATTCTACATCTGCTCTGTTGTTATACGCATACACTCCATGTTGAGTCTAACCTATTTACCTGTGTGTGTGTTAGCTTCAGCTGAATTATCTGGGTAATTATGTACCCACAGCATGGACGTATGAGGCAGGATGTGGGGTGTGTGATGATGAGCTCTTGTACCTGACTGACGTACCGGTTTGTGTATTTTGATTACTTTTATTATTAATTAACTATACTTTTTATTCATAATAATACTATAATAATATTTAATTACCCATCAGTCGTGTTGTTCTCATATGAGATGTATTTACAGGATGAAGAGTTGCCAAATGTTCTAATTGCAGTGTTTATAGAACAACCAACGCCATTCATTGAGGAATTTTTGGAGCGGCTGACCACAATGAACTATCCACACACACGCTTACGACTGTTCATACACAACAATGTACATTTTCTCTCTTATATAACCAACACACACACATACTTACAACTGCTTAGATCTGAGCTTTTTACAAAGAACATACTAAATACAATTATTGTGTGTGTGTGTGTATGTAGGTGGTGTATCATGAACAGCATGTGCAGAGATTTTGGAACCATCATCGTTCTCTTTTCTTTGATGTTCGTATTGTTGGTCCAGAGGAAAATCTACACCAATCCCAGGCCAGAACCATGGCAGTGTAAGATACAATCCTCCTCCTATTACGATACGATATTCTGTGCCTGAACCCTCAAAGAGCAGGCGGGGAACAGGGCAACAAAAATACTGTGAGCGAGACGGAGAGACCTGTACAGTTTTCAGTTCTGTGATTCTTAAATAAAGGTTGCATTTATTTGTCTTCATTTATCACATAAGTCTCTTCTTACATCAAACACTGTAAGGTTCTTACACTGTGGATTAATTAATCTGACTCTGTATAAGTCAGCTGCACTGTGTGAGGCATGATGAACAGTTCATATGTTGGTTATAAACAACTGTTTCTTTTACCACTTCATCTGTGTGTGTGTGTGTGTGTGTGTTTCAGGGATGTGTGTAAGAGAGATCCTTCCTGTGACTATTACTTCAGCATGGATGCGGATGTGGCTCTGATAAATCCAGACACGATACGAATTCTTATTGAAGAAAACAAGTAAGATGGCTGTCTCACTGCTTCTGCTACAGTGCTGATCTGTCTGCTTCAGTTACTGCAGTGTGGTCAGGGGCCAATATCACGAAGCTAGCATATAAGTGGCCCTTGTTTGAGTAAGCCTCGCTTCAGTTAGCCAAACAGGTCACATCCGTGCAGTTCTGTTCCACTAACGAAATCCAGATGCAAACTGTTCCCAAAAATTCAGGCTTCTGTAATTCCGCTCATGTCTGCACCCAGTAGTAACATACAGTATGTTACAGCCTCATCCATGTTCAAAAAGGCAATAAAAATGTTAAAAGATCTGAAGAATATGGCAGAGAGATTTAATGTGTGAGCATCTCATTGAATTCCTTTTTTAACATTTTAAAAGTGTTAGTATTAACACGCCCAGCTTTATAATATAATATATAACCTATATAATTTACAGATATATATATAATACTGTGTCTTCTGAATTTTTAGCACTCAAATAAGTAATCATTCATTGCGCCAAGTTGGGACCAAGGTCCCAAGTTTGGGTTGGGACTATGAGAACAGCTGATCCAATAGAAACAGTCCAGTTCAGTTCAGCTAAGCATAAAATCTAACTTGGTACTGAACAGGTTTGTTCAAACATAGACGTTGCTGTAGTAACTGAGTGAGGCTTAATTCTAACCGCATTCATGGACCTGAATTAGTGTAAAATAAGCCAGACTTGTGGTAAAAATCCCGGCTTACTGAGTTAGCTCGCTTTAAGGAATAGGCCCCGGGTCTCAAACCAACAAACAAAAGCTTTTACTTCTCTTTGTTTCTGGAAGTGTGCAGATTTGTTATAGATGTCCATCAGTGCACCACATGATGTAATATGGTAGAATAAGACACACCCCTTTATTGAAATACTTCTTTAGTTATTTTGTATGTTCTTTATTTGCATTACTGGTTTAATTGTAACTAATTAATCAGTTATTATTACTGATTGTTTTAAAAGAGGGTAACACGTGGATCAGTTATTCTTTCCTGACGGTCAGAGTGAGACAGTCATATGGACAGTTTAGTATCAGCATGTCTTAGAAATGTGAGAAGAAACCCAAACGGGGACGAGGAGGTGTGCTTCATCTCAACAGGGTATCGAACCTGCAATGCTGTAACCCCAGTTTCACTGTTGCCCCATTGGCTGAATGATTTCTGTATTAAATTAACAGGATTTTAACATAAACATGTTTAGACCTTAGAATCAAGACACTGCAGTGATTTAAATAAAATACTCTACATTCAAAAGAAATAAAAAAAAAAGAAATTAAAAGCAATTTCTTTATATAAATCAGATTACACCCTGGATTAAACCATGAAATGCTCTAACTGAACTTAATTAATTGTAATGTTAACAGAAGCTGTTTTACTTTCTGTTTCCCCCTCTGTTTTTTGAGATGGTTTTGGTGAGTCAGGTGATGCCGTAAGTTTTGTGCAGAGGTAACTGGCTGTAATTGGGCTGTTTTGGTGGTGTTTGTATATCTGTAGGTTGATCTTCCATGAGACTGTGGTGGTCGATCTGCTCCTCAGTCTGAGGCATAGGCCCAGAAGACCTTTCTGTGCTGTGCAGAGTTTTAATATGAGTGATATGATTATATATGATATAAAAATGAACCCTGCTGCACCTCTGAATCACACTGTACCTGTCTCACTCACTCTGTCTGTCTGTCTGTCTTAGGTCTGTTATTGCGCCGATGCTCTCACGTCATGGGAAACTCTGGTCAAACTTTTGGGGAGCTCTGAGTCCTGAAGGATTTTATTCTCGCTCAGAGGATTATATTGAGATCGTTCAGAGTAAACGAATGTGAGATCATTTACAGATTGACATCTATAAAGATTTGGATGAGAGTTAAATAATTTGATCTGTGTTATCAGGTTTCAGGGTTTATGAAGAAATGAAATCCTAAAATTCATTCCCTTGGAAAATCTTTTTTTTTTTTTACTCCCCCCAACATTCTCTCTCTCTGTCTCTCTGTCTCTCTCTCTCTGTCTCTCTCTCTGTCTCTCTCTCTGTCTCTCTCTCTCTCTCTCTGTCTGTCTGTCTGTCTCTCTGTCTCTCTCTGTCTCTCTCTCTCTCCAGTGGTGTGTGGAATGTTCCCTACATCACTCAAGTGTATTTGATTCGGGGGGAGGTCCTGCGTACTCTGCTGTCTCAGGTGGCTCTTTACCAACAGGAAGGAGGAGATCCAGATATGGTGTTCTGTAGAGCAGTTCGGGACCAGGTGTGTGTGTTTGGGGGGGGGCACTTTAGAGAGAACCTTAATCTGTAAAAAGGACCAATAAATGGATCCTTAACCAAATCAAGCATTACCCCTCACTTGAGCTGAAGCTCTTACTTTAGAGTCTTCATGAGGAGAACAGGTTGAATATTAAAGACAGACTTAATAAAAAAGGTTAAAGAATGAGTATGGCAAAGAAATAATTAAGCCATTAATTATTAATTTATTCTCCTGAAGTTTAGCGTTAGTTTCAGGTATGAGTGTTGATGATGATGATGATAATGATGATGGAAGCTGTTATTAATTTAAGTAAATTGCCGTTAAGAAATGAAAGTCATGTCAAATCTGCTGTGTGTGTGTTTTACAGGGAGTCTTTATGTTTGTATCGAACAGAGATGAATTTGGGAGGTTGATTTCCACCAATAACTACAATACTAGCAGACTTCATCCAGACATGTGGCAGATATTTGACAACCCTGTGGTAAATACACACACACACACACAAATGTACAACATGTACAACAAAAATGATCAACGCTCCAAATAAACTTCATCTATGTCGGCAGTATATCGTGTGTGTGTGTGTGTGTGTGTGTGTTTAGGATTGGAAGGAGAAGTATGTACATGAGCAGTACTCTCAGATCTTCGAGGACGGGGTGGATCCTGTGGAACAGCCTTGTCCTGATGTTTATTGGTTTCCAGCTTTTTCTGACAAAATGTGTGACGCTCTGATTGAGACCACGGAGGACTTTGGTCAGTGGTCGGGTGGCAAACATGAGGTTTGTGTGTAACCAAAACTACACTGACTTCAGAATGTGTATAACACCACATATAAAACTCATATTATTATTCTTTCTTTATCCTAAATATCATTATTCTTTCACTTTTACAACTAATTAAAGATTTTAAAAATAATTCAACAACACTATACACTCTATATACTATGCCATGTACTACACTGTATACTATGCACTGCACTATACTGCACACTACATTCTACACTGCACAGTACACACTACACAGACTGTACCTTTGTGTGTAGGATGAGCGTCTATCTGGAGGATATGAGAACGTACCAACAGTCGATATTCACATGAATCAGATCGGATTTGAAAAAGAGTGGCTGAAATTTCTGAAGGAGTATCTTGCACCTGTAACTGAAAAAATGTATCCAGGATATTACCCAAAGGTACACACACACACACACACACACACACACACAAACAGAATACCTTTCAAACATTTTGTGTGTGTGTGTGTGTGTGTGTGTGTGTTAGGCTCAGGCTGTCATGAACTTTGTGGTTCGTTATCGTCCTGATGAACAGCCTTCGCTACGTCCACATCATGATTCCTCAACCTTCACAATTAACATTGCTTTAAACAGCAAAGGAAAAGACTATGAGGTATACACACATTCACCGATCAACATGTCACACACACTGCCTCTCACAGACATACACAGTATTACACATATTTAAGGAATCATTGTGTAAATCACATATTTTGATTGTTTTCTTCATATTTGGGGGTTGTGGTGCTGCCAGTGCTGGTAATAAAGAGAGAGACTGATTTACACATGATACCAGCAAATAAAAGATAATTAAATAAAAAGAGGGGGCGCTTCTACAAAAGGCTATGGATCCTACCTCAAACCAAGAACCTCTCCCAAAATCCACCTGAAGAGATTCAAACTAAGGCCTCTGAGATGATCCTCACAATCTTCTGATCTAAAGATCATGGAAAATCAATATAGTGCAACAAATTCACTTATTAAAAGAACTCCATCACAATTAAAACATGCATAACGTTTTACATGTTCTGTTTTACACTTGTTGTTCAGAAATGGATCCAGGCCCTAATTTTAGGATGAACGACAATATAAATTACAATATAAAAGCCTTAACCTGAATGTGTGTTCATGATCTTATGGCTTAACCCTATCCCTTGATATAGCATTACAAAATTCACATCACCCCAGACACTTTTTAATAATCAACTTATTTCTAATAGATTCATTTCAATATTCTGCCCACAAGTGTTTTTACCAAATCATGCAATATATTGACAAAGCTTGCTGTGTGTGTGTGTGTGTGTGTGTGTGTGTGTGTTACAGGGTGGTGGCTGCAGGTTTTTAAGGTATGATTGTAGAATTGAAGCTCCAAGAAAAGGCTGGTCATTGATGCATCCTGGTCGTTTAACCCACTACCATGAGGGTCTGCCCACCACCAAGGGCACACGTTACATCATGGTCTCATTTGTAGATCCATAAGTGTGTTTGTGTGTGTGTGTGTACACACATTTATAAACTGTTACTTGGGGTAAATGGTTCTTGTTTTTGTGAAGGAACATCGTTACCGTAACCTCTGATGGCTCAAGTTTTCACTGGTATTTTTATTTTATTTTATTTTTTATACAGGGGCCAATTATAGAATTGAATTTTTCTAATTCTGTACAAAATGCTTTAAGTTATTTTTTGGTAACATGTAATAAAGAGTTTATACGTTTTAAAGATGAACAGTGAGTGATTTCACACCTCAGGCTCAGAAAATTATCCGACTCCTTGGTTGCAGCATCCTGACTGTAGGGGGCAGCAGTCAGTTTGTGTTCGTTCTTTGGACTGTATGATGTTAAAGCGATTATAATCGATTGATCCACAGTGCTGATAGATCAGACGTTTGGTGTGGGGTTGGTCCTGTGGATTCTTCGGGGGGGGGGGGTTAGATGTTTAATGTTTACAGGCATTAACTTGCTTTTAAAGTTTTACATTAAATTAATGAGGACAGTGATGGAAAAGAAGTGATGACTGAACTCTGCTCCATCTTTGTTTATTTTAATGTATAAGAGTAAATACAGTTCAATTCACACAGCTCAAAGTTCACACACACACACACACACACTTTGCAGCAGTTGATATTTTGAACACCAGTTCTGTTCAGGTAAGTTGAAAATCATCTGATCTAATAATCTGACCACATTAAAAAGTTGCTTCACTCATTAAAAAGCTCAGAACAGATAAAGATAGTAATAACGTTTCACAAAGGTTTTGGTCAAGTTCCACTTTTTATTGATTTTTGGCTGATGATGTAATATGTGATGCAAAAGGAACAAAGCAGTGCATTTTTATAATTAATAGTTGAAATATAACATTACCAAAAACAGTGGTCAAAATAATATTGGGTTAATGTTTTATATTTTGATATATTCAGTCAAAAAAAAAGTTTAATGTTTTGCAGATCATGTAAAAACAATGTTAAATATACTTTATGAAGGCTTAGTTATGTATTTATGTACATATATATATTGCACAGATTATTTAAATTAAGTTTTTATTACATATATTTGTGACTGTCATGCTATAAATTCCACCATCAGATAAAACTGAACAATTGTGTAAATGGGACACAAACATGCTGCTCATCTGTTCTTTGATCACATTAACAAACCAAACTAATACTGAGCAATTGTTTTCTGCTCTAAACCAAATTTGATGTTAATAAGCTTCTCTGTGAATGATTGTTCAGATTTTTTTAATCTAGTCTCTCTCTCTGTCTCTCTCTCTTTCTGTCTCTCTCTGTCTGTCTGTCTCTCTCTCTCTGTCTCTCTGTCTCTGTCTCTCTGTCTCTCTCTCTCTCTGTCTCTCTCTCTCTTTCTGCCTCTCTTTGTCTCTCTTTCTCTCTGTCTGTCTCTCTTTCTCTCTCTCTCTCTCTCTCTCTCTCTCTCTCTCTCTCTCTCTCTCTCTCTGTCTCTGTGTGTGTGTGTGTGTGTGTGTGTGTAACCCTAGAAATGAGGGAAAGCTTAGCTGTTGACAGCGACCATGACGAGTTTGACACTAAAGATAACAGAGCCTTCTGGAGTAACGGTAAAGTTCAGAGAACATATTAACTTCAAAATGACTTTTCGTGAACTTGATTCTGTAACATGAATTAAAGATAACAGATCAGATGTTAATGACATGAATAAAAACAGAAATGTCAGCAGAGTGTGAGGAGACGGTTAGTGAGCTCTGAGATGTAGAATGTGATTGATGTAATAAGAGCCTCTGTTTCAGGCTTCAGATTAGAAAGTGTATGTGTGTGTATGTGTGTGTATGTTTAAACAGGTATTGTTTTTGTTTGTGTGCCACTGTGTGTTAGACTCATTTTTTAGGGTAACAGCGCTCCCTCCTGGTCGATCTCGATGGTGCATTTTATGTATATTTGGAGTTTTAGCTGTTCTCCTCCTTACATTCATTATTTCTATCTCCCTTACCAGTAAGTACGGACACACAAACACTCAGATCGAGTACGGTTTGACGCTTAAAAGTAAAAAAAAAATATATATATTTTAATATATTAGGTTAATTTTGTTGCTAAAATTGCTAAGACTTTTTAAAAATAATTTTCTTAATAATTGTGCACTTGTGTAAACTGAATGAAGTATTAACAGTTGTTATTAAACTACACTTATTGACCACTTCATTAGATTCATATACATTACATTTACATATAGTTATTTGGCTGATGCTTTTATCCAAGGTGACTTACAAATGAGAGAGCAACACAAGTCAGGTGACAAGCAGAAACCAGCTGATCATTATCCAATCCAGCTTTAATGCCTACATATTCCCTACTGTGTATTTCAAATATATATTATAGATTTTATACATTATATATAACAAATGCTTCTTGGAAGAGATTTAAGGGTTTTGAGTTGTTTTCACCTCCTTGTACTGTCTTTCACTCATCATATCAGCTCCTCAGATCATAGAGATGGGGTTTATTGATCCCTGGTTAGATTTTGTAGTCCATCTTTTTTCTCTACAGACTCTGTGAGTCCCCTTTGGTATGTTCTCTGATGATCAGGACCCCACAGAGCAGGTGATATTAGGGTGGTGGATGATTCTCAGTACTGCAGTGACACTGATAATGTTGTGCAGGTGTGTTAATGTGTGATAGATCTGCTGAAATGAAAGGGTGTGTGTGTGTGTGTGTGTGTGTGTGTGTGTGTGTGTGTGTGCGCATGCATGCGTGTGTGTGTGTGTGTGTGCACGCGCGCGCGCGCATGTGTGCGTGTGTGTGCGTGCATGCGTGCAGAAACACAAGTTGATAGCAGGTTCTCCACTGTAGAAAGAGAAATGAGGAATGTGACGCAGTCTATTACATCTCTTATCAGCAGGATTCAAAAGCTGGAGGAACACGGTGAGAAAAACATCATTAATCTGTAATGATGAACACATTCTTCATCATCATCATAATCACATCACATAATTACAATAAATACTACAGTTTATACACACACACAGTTTTGCTTGGGTATTAAATATAAACAAATTAAATTTACCATACTGTGTGTGTGTGTGTGTGTGTGTGTGTGGCGGGGGGGGGGGTGTTGTAGGTAATGAAATTATTCAGGTGATCAGTCAGATGAGGGTAAATTTGAACTACCTGCAAACTCAAAGCAATGACTGTGAGTATTTGAAGTTAACATATTTATTTGAATATTACACTACCATAGACATAGTAATTATAAAATACACCTAAAGTTTGTGTGTGTGTGTGTCTCTGTTTTTGGGTATGTGTTTGGGTGGGTGTTTTAGTTTCCATGAAGATTAATAACATGGATGATGTTATAGTACAGCTTAAATGCCAAATTGCTGTTTTCATTAACAACAGTGAGTAAAAACTTTTACCTACAGCTTACATTTAACTGTTTAACTTGGTGTTTTATATGTGCCTGGATCCATATGCTTTACACAAAATAGTTTTATACTTGCACTCAACTCAAACACCAGCTAGCTTATCCAGCACTTTCTGTCTCTGTGTGTGTGTGTGTGTGTGTAGGTACACAGAACTATTGCTGTCCCTTGGACTGGACTCTGTACAATTCGCACTGTTATTATTTTTCGTTTGAGGGGAAGTCATGGAATGCTGCTGTAGATGAGTGTGAGAAAAAGAAATCAGAACTGCTGGTCTTAAAGAGTAAAGAGGAAAAGGTTGGAGTTATTCTAAAAAAATCAAACATTTAAACATGTCCTCACACTTTCCTTTAAAACCACAAAATCCACTGCATTCATTTTAAAATATATTTAAAGAATTAAATTACATTACAGTGTAATATCAAGCATAACCACATACAGAATAAAGAAAAAACCCAGCTGTACAGGACAGAACATTATGATCCAAATATACTGATTGAAACTAACCCAAACAACACCATTAGATAACTGCATATAATGTTGTGAATTCTAGAAGAATATATACTAATTGTGTGTGTTTGTCTGTAGGACTTTGTGGTTAAACACACCAGGCCTTTGTATTACTGGTTGGGTTTGAGTGATGAGAGAACAGGAGAGTGGGAGTGGCTTGATGGAACTCCATACAGCATGATTAAGAGGTCAGCCATTTGCTCTAAGCCTAAAACTGTAAAAAAGAACAATAATAATAATGATAATACATAAAACTGCATGCTTCTTTAACATGCAACATACTTCTTAGATTGAATAATACCATCTTTAATTGTAACATCTTACTTAAGATTCAGAGGAGTTCATTTATGTTTTAGAACCTCAAGAATCTGACAGGATTTTTAAAATAAATTACTGAAAAAAATAATCCAGAAGATCTCTGCTGTTTAATCAGCACAGATTGTTATATTAGCCAAGTTTCAGTAACAGAATAAATAATAATATACAAATTATAAACATTTATTTTCATGTGTCAAGTAAAAAATCCCTCTGATCCTGATAAAAATGCTTCATCACAGTAACATCCTGGTGGGATTGTAGTATCAGTGTGTTTCATAACTGTAATCCACTATTTGTTTGCATTTACTCTGCTGTGTGTGTGTGTGTATACAGTGAATGGATGCCAGGGCAGCCCGATAACTGGATGGCACATGGTTTGGGTGGAGGTGAGGACTGTGCCCACTTCCACAGCGATGGACGATACAATGATGATCACTGTTCACGCCAATATCGCTATGTCTGTAAAACTCAAGCAAAGACCCTATGAATCACATAAAATACAAATTTACATTCACATATCGACTCAATAACACTGATAACAAATAACACTGATGCACACTGTCGTATAACCATCACTAACATCTGTTCATTCTTATTCTTATGTGATAGGTGTGAGAGTGTCTAGCGTGTAGTATTTTTCTTATTTTACTTTTTATTTTCTTTTGCTATCGCTAAGTGACTCAGTAAGTTTATTTACTAAGCAATGTGTCATAATTAGGGAAGTGAATCGATTTCAGCAATGACTAAAATAAAGTCAAGAAATGTTCCTGGCAGGTTCACACATCTTAGGGCAAACAGTTGATTTATCACCACCATCTCCCCTACCCTTTATGTAATTGGAACATAGCAAACCAAAGCTTTTAGAGAAAACACAATAAGGGAGAATGCAGCTTGTTTACCTGCCCAGAGGTTAAACCCTAATCCTTACCACTAGTGTATTATTTTTGATTATCCACCACAAAATCACCAACATTGCACCAAAATGCAAAAAAAAAAATGGTTAATGGTTATTAACCATAAAAATGGTTATTAAATACCTGGATTAATGAGAATAAATAATTGAACAAAAATGGCTGAATGGATCATTGACTAAAATAAATGATTGAAAGTTATTTTGGAAATGGCAGAAATGTTTTCTTCATGATGATTTAATTTAAGTGACGAAACCACAGCAGCTGTTTAAGATTCATTAATAGAAATTGTGACAGCCCTTACTGCTAACCCTCAGAGAAGTGAGTAAAATCCAGTGGAGCTGAAGTGGTTGGAGTACACATTCTTCATTTTCTGTCTTCACCTCACAGCACATTTTGTACTTTTAATTAGTTATTTTTTTTGATGCCACAGTTAATTTAATTTTTAAACATTTACCCAAAGACCATCATATCTGTATGGTATATCATAACGTTTTGGGTAATGGGCAGATACACCCAGGACAGGGCGCCCAACTATGGTTGGGCACACACACACACACACACTTTATTTGGGGTAATTTTGAGAATTCAGTTGACCTTGATCCATGTTCTTGGACTGTGAGAGGAAACTGGAAGGAAACCTATGTGGGCACGGGGAGAACATGCAAACTCCACCAGATTGGGATTCGAACTGGGAATCCCTAGCGCTGAGAGGAGAACATGCTAATCTCTAAGCCACCTTGCCGCCAGTTCAAAAACCAACACCTCACAATTATTATTTGAAACTAAAATGAAGTGTAAACAAAATGTTTATTGGATGATTTTAGTCAGAACATTATAAAAATAAAGGACTACAACACAATGAATTTGTTGTAATTTGACATCACAACTCGCTCTAAAGCCTTTAATGTAAAGGGTCCAACTGTTTAAAAACTCCCATATGAAGAAATTTAAGTATTGGAAACGAAGCAATAATTGTTTAAAGTAACTACGTTAGAGGCTTAATGAAGTTGGTGGCTAAAATAAATAAATAAATAAATAAATAAATAATAATATAACGTTGCGAATGTTGGGAATTGGCGTCCCGTGGATTTGTAAGAAGGTCTCCTCATTGAAGGTCAGTGGTTTGTGCTCGGACCCAGCCGCAGCAGCTGTAGTGGAGCCCCATCTGCTCTCTTCAAGTCTGGCGTGCTTCTTAAGATTCCGGCTCTATGTTAGTAATACTAACTTAGTGTAAAGAGATACGATGTCGATCGAGAATAAGAGGGAATTATTGGGGACAATAATGTTTTTAATTTGATCAATAATATCATAAGTGGCTTTTGAATAACTATTAAAAGTTAAGCCTTTATTTAAAAGTTTAATTTAATTTCTTTGTAAAATTGTTGTGGACAAATTACATATATTTCCTTTAAGAGGGGCTAAACTCCACATCAAGTTTAATGTCTTTAACAGCAAGTAGAATCTTTTTGTTCGGGTTAAGAAGCCAGTGAATTCCATCCCTTTGATTTACTTCGAATTGTGTTTTATGTATGTATGTTAAAATACTTGTATCTTAGGGTATTGTATTTGTTATGTGGGTTTGTGCTTTGAAATCTTTGGAAAGATTTTTTGTAAACTCTGTCCCTTTGACACTTACATTTTTACTTTTGACATTTTTAGTTTGTGACACATAACTGAGGAATTGGTTTTTAGAAAATGTAAGGAAATATATTTTATTTTAGAAAATAAAGTAAAGATTAAGATTAAGCCTCATTTTTAACTGACAGTTCAGGTTTCTTAAAGGTTTGGACAACGGGAAGCACACATGCCGCAAATCTCAATACATAGAGACATCGATCTGTCACGTGACAGATTTTGGTATTAATGCAAAAAAAGTACAAATGTGACACAAATTACATTTCCCACTAAACTTTTTTTAATCGATACGCATTTAAAATGTTTGATAAAATATATTTTTAGAATCCTTATTGGGAAATTCATTTATTTATTATCTCCCGCTTTTATCCTCTATCAGGGTCGCGAGGGGGGGGGGGGTCCCCATGCCCATTCAGAGGAGAACATTTCGGGCACTGAGCAGATACACCCAGGACAGGGGGCCAATCTATCAATGGGCACTCAGACTCACACACACACACACACACACAGATGCAAACATACTACATGGGGCATTTTAGAGCATTCAGTTCACATTAAATCTATGTTTTTGAACTGTGGAAGGAAACCGGATAACCTGGGGTAAACCCACGCAGTTCCGAGGGAGAACATGCAAACTACACCCAGCTTGGGTTTCGAACCTAAATTCCCAGCGCTGAGAGGAGAACAGGCTAACCACTACACCACCGTGCGGCCCAGTTTAACATATATAATTAACAAATAGAGATTTTTAACATGTTATGACGTGCATTGAAATTTATTATTAAGTCTTTGTCTCCACCTACTGGAACCGTATGGTTATTGATTTTAGCTTTACGTCTATAAAAATGGTTTAAGGTTCCAGTCACTCATAATGATCTGATACCATAATAATCTGATGATCATAATGATCTGAACCTCAAGCAGTGACGTAAATAGTTGAAATAAACTTAATTTCTTACAGTGATTATCTAAAAGTGAGTGAATATTGCAATGGAAAAGCAGAACAAGGACCTCAGGAGACAGTTGGTGGCTCACAAGGTGAGATACGAGGTGAGGAATTCATACATACACTGTACACTGTAATAGTGAATTAACATACAATGGTAAAATAAAAATGGCAGCGAAATGTGGATGCGGCTGTAATTAGATGGCGGTGTAAATGAGTGTCTCCATAGGTAGTTGTGGGATTGATTAGCTTTCCATGTATGTGGTTGTGGAATTTTTTTGTTGTTTTTGAGTTCATTTAGTTTTGTTAGAATTATGTTTAATTAAATTTACTTTATATAAGTAAATCAATGAATTAAGTGTATTTAAGTGTACACAAATGTATGTATAAATTTTGTAACCATCATGATTACATAATTATGTTTTATGATCAATATTATTTTTTCTTTTACTAATATAATAAACTCAATGTTCAAATAGCCATCTGGGTGGAGTTTCCATGTTCTCCCTATGTCCACGTGGGTTTCCTCCGGGTTCTCCGGTTTCCTCCCACAGTCCAAAAACATGGATCAGGTCATTGAGTTCTCCAAATTGCCCCATATAGAGTGTGTATGTGTGCGAGAGAGTGTGATTGGTGTGATTGCCCTGTCCGGGGTGTATCTGCTTAGCGCCCGAAACGCCTCTACTGGATGGGCATGGGGAACCCCCCTTGACCCTAATTGAGTATATTATTCATTCATTATCTTCTGCTTTATCCTCTGTTTTACCAATATACATGATGTGTCTATGTCTGCATTTTGACATCCGGCCTCATGGGGTGCTATAGTCTACCCAGACACCGGCTGACAGGTATTTAAGGGCTGATTGCTGTCTGATTGCTGTTGGTTTGTTGGATCTGCAGGTGCATGCTGGTCGGTCGGTGAGTTTGGTTTCTGAACTGAAGCTTTATAGAAAGTCTACTTTCTTGATTGGTTTTAATGTAGTTCTTGGTGTTATGATGTTAGATGTGAGTGTTAGAATGACTGGATTATTATAATGAGATTTTATATCCAGCATTTCACTATTAATCATCATTTCTGTCCTCTGTCTTCCCTGCATCTTAATTAAGACTTCAGAAATAACTCCGTGCTTATAAATTCATCTTTTCAGTGTGAGAGCTTCACTGTTTGTCTGTTATAGAAATCTACTTCATTCTTTGTGTGACATGTTTGTTGAATGAATTTAGATGACTGAACTATTATTTTATGGTCTGGTAGCTGCAGTTAGATGAAGTTTCTCTGAAGGTGGTTTTGGGTTCCAGTGTCTTAAAGGTGAAGTTGGTGCTGTGATTGCCTCTTTGCTCTTTTTAAATGGATATTATTCTGGTTTTCTCCATCAGGCCGGTGGCGCTTCCATCCCTCACTCGATTGCACAGTTCCCAAATCTTACTTGGTCCGTTTTCTTGCATGTGTTAAAATATTTCTCCAGATTAAATGTTTTGCAGAGGCAGCACATATTTGGTGCATGGAATGTAAATGTGGAGTGTTTTTGCACTGGCTTTATGTAGCTCATGTATACACATTACACCTTCACATTACAGAGTATTTCATTCCATTTTCTCTAAATGTTTTGCAGCAGCTGCATGTTTAACGACATGCTCCGTTTGTGTTTACACAGGTTGGCTGTTTAACTGGATATTGAAAGCCAATACATAAAGGAATCCTTCATTTTCTGCACATGATTTTGGAATGATCCACTGCAATCAAAGGAAGAAACAATTTATTCATTGCAGAGGAACCACGACCACCACTTGTTACTTATGTAGCTCTTTATAACCATGCATATTGTACCTACAGTCATTGTTTGAAATAAATCTTGCTTACAATTCCCATTTGTTTCTTTTGAGATTTTGTAATGGTCATTCCTTATCTCCCGCTTTATCCTCTAGTAGGGTCGCGGTGGGATTCCCCATGCCCATCCAGGGGAGAACATTTTTAGGCTCTGGGCAGATACACCAAGGACAGGGGGCAATCCATCGCTGGGAGACTTTGTAATTTTTTTTATATTACTTTTTAGTTCCTGTTCTGAGTTCCTTGTGGATATAAGTTTATGTACAGCGCAATCAGACGCGGCGCGCACATAATGATGAATAATTAGGTCGTGCTGTTTGGTGCATGCTTCACTTGAAAGCTTTCTCTTCTGCTGTCTGAAATGTTCAGGGGGTTGTGATTCAGGGGTCGGGACTTTCTGCACCTCATTAGTGGCTCACCGCAGGGGAATTGCGCATGGCTCACATGTACGCGGCTTTAGGCGCTCGAGCCGTTCTTTAATGTGCAAACCTTACCCTCTTGTAGTGACGTGTGTCTTTTGGTTAATTGCAATAGTGTTTGTGCTTTCTAATTAATTATAGTTTGGAAAAAAGACATTTCTATATTTTCTATCTTGAATTGAAGTATTTAATGTTTAGTGGCTTGGTTTTAATTTTTATACATTTTCTTTCTTACGCCTCACCAATGGGTGGTGCTCTACCAACACCAAAACATGTTTGTGTATAGTTTTTAATTTTAAATCTGCATCTTGTCCCTTGCTTTCGGTTTCGTGTTGGCATGGTAACAGTTCTCATGTGCTGGTTTATCATTGTTTTTGTTACTGTATTGGGTCTGTTTCTTTTTCAGGTTCATTTTTCAGTCTCTCTGCATCCTTCATGCGCACATGGTTTATTAAAATAATAATTTTTTTTTAAAGTCGTCCTCATGTTTAACTTCTACAGACATATTTCTTCCTCCACTGTTTTCTGGGTAAACAGATGTCTCTGGTCATGTTTGGTATACATATCAAGCTTTTCATATTCTTTTGTGTTTTTAATAAACATGGTTGTCTACACTATTTATTTGAAATGGTATAAAGTAAGTACTTGCATACGTGAGTTGTGTCTGCCATCATTCATGCGCCAAAGATTTTCTCTATACATCAGGTTCCTAATCTCTGATTATCTTTACAATGGAATTCAATGATTTTGTGTTCCATGTACACTTAACATTTCAGTTCTGTGGTCTCCATAGTGTGTGTCTATTATTTTTAAATTTGTTGGGTATATGACATGGTCAGACTGGACTTTTCTAATATCACATTTAACAACTCTATTCTTTCCTCCCAGTTGCATTATGGTTTTTCATGCTTGTGGTCTTGTCAGTTTTGACCACATTTTACCTTTGCACTCTGTTGCTGTGTCTAAATCTTTGCCATTTAATACTTTACTGATCTAAGAATATATTAATTGTTATGATTTTTATCTATTACTTTTCAATAACATGGTCTTCAACATACAGTAGTGCTCTTACACTAACATTTAGCTTTTTCGTGTGTTGTGGCTTTGCATTTTTAAACATTTTTTACTTAAATTTTATTTATTTATTTTTTTATTGCAGATTTTTCAAATGAATGTGTGTATGGTGAGTGACTCCTAGCTGTGAGGTGCTTCACCTACTGGACTAGTGTTTGAGAAGTGAAATGCATTTCTAGTTTTATTATTTTTTTATTTATTTATTTATTTTCCTGTTTAGCACTCTAAGGTTTATTTTTACTGTAAATTGAAGGGGGAAAATCTTTCATGTAGCTCTTGTCATCTTATTTTGTCTGGTCAACCTTAGCCCCAGTTATTATTATTATTATACTGCTTTAACTTGTGTTTTTTTTTTAAAATACTTATATTTCTTCACCATTTAAAAAAATTATATATAAAATTATCAAGGTTTTAACCTCGTGCTTATATCTTTTTTGAAGTGCTGATCATACTTTACACACTGATTTTAATCATTTACAATATTGGAGCTGTTACTGCTCCCCATTTTTGATTCTATTTTCTTCCGTCATTGGTATTGTATGATTTTTGGATGTTGGCATGAACATGATGCTGGGTTTGTTAAATGAATCATGTGAAATTGTCAGCTCCACCTCATCCTGTTTACTTTTTTTATGTATTCAGTTAATGTCAGTACATTCTCCTAATTTTATCAAACTTGTGTTAATTTTTTTTCTCCCTTTTTTTTTTGTTTTTTTTTGTTTGTTGGTCATGGTCCTGCTTTTCATAAAACTAAGTTTGTGTGAATGCTATGGATCAACTTTATGACCTACAACTAAACTGTAAGCATTTTCTGTTTTCTTTTTGTGTGATTTGTTAATGTTACTATGGTGACTACAGAAATTGTCTAATGGGATGTGTTTCTTACAGTTTAAGATGCTGATGAGATGGTGTATAATTAAATGGGTTAGAGCTTTGATGAGCACATCTGGATCAGACAAAGACATTCTTAAAAGATCTAAGGTTTAGTAAGAGTTTTTTTTTTTTTTTTTTTTAAAAAAAAAATGAATTTATTTATTATTATTATTTTTTTTTTAATTTATTAAAAATTTTTGTTTGCACTTTGTTCCCTAGAATCAAACCATTTGGAATGAGAACAGAATGGTGACAACACCCATGCCATTTTAAGGTGTACTATTTACATGGCTGTTAAAATACAAACTCCAAGTTTTTATTTAAAGTTAACCCTAACCTCATCAGAACAAGAGGGCGATTCAGGTAAGTTAACATTAGGAACCCTATTACTTTTTTTGGTATTATATTTAATTTTTAGTCTCTGTAATCACAACTTTTGTTAATTACTGTGGACTGACTTTCCTTATTCATTATTTCTCGAGTTGTTGTTAGCTGTAGTACTGTACACACTGTCCCTGAGGTTTTTGTTTTTATCGTGTTTGTGTAAATGCTTACTCTGTTCTGTTAAATGTTTGTCAGAATTAATCCCCAGGGGAAAATTGTAGAAAGAGGGCACAACTTCAATGAGTAGCTTTAGGGGGGGGGGGAATATGAAGGTTTTAAAAATATTAAAGTAAACGTGTGAAACGCTGTCAGGAGCACTACAGAAGGCTGCTTGCAATTCACACACATGCACACTCAATGTACTTATTCACTTTGAAAAGCAGTGAGATTGTAACGTCCTCTGTAACGCTGAAGGTCCGTTTACTCCAACTGCTAGTAGAAGCTTGGGAGAGGAAACCTAACGGTGCCAACACAATCTCCCCGCTAGCAGAAATGAGAGCTGGTCTGTCTATGAGGGTGACGCGAGTCCATCCCTCTTAGAAGACTGTTTGATAAAATGAGTATTTTTTAAAAATTTGTTTCACCAATGTATAATGTGACTAAAGACCACTCAAAAGCACACCTTAAAGCAACCCTATACTTTTCTTGACACTTCATTTACCCATTATTTATTTTTATTAATTTTATCCCCCCCCTCTCTTTGTATTGTGCACTGTCTTATGCATTACCTTTTCTCCTAAATTGTTGTTTCACTGTGATGTATGCACTGTATATGGGTAGTAGTTTTAATTTCTTTTATTTCATTGGTATTTTGTCTGAAAGTTTTGTGTAAATGTCTGTATTAAGCACATTTTTGCACTTAACACTGAAAACTGCACATTTTGTATCATGTCACTGTTTTATAAAGCTAACCATTAAAATGTAACATCCTTTGTAATGGTGAAGGGCTGTTTACTCCAACTGCTAGTAGAAGCTTGGGAGAGGAAACCTAACGGTGCCAACACAATCTCCCCGCTAGCAGAAACGAGAGCTGGTCTGTCTATGAGGGTGACGCGAGTCCATCCCTCTTAGAAGACTGTTTGATAAAACAAGATTTCATCTTTATTTCTTTTAATTTATTCGTCTTAGAACTGTCTTGTTTCACCAATGTGTAATATGACTAAAGACCTCCCAAAAGCATGCATTAAAGCAACCCTATCCTTTTCTTACCAGTTGACATGTCATTTCCCCATTTTTTTTTTTTTGTTTTATTTGTTTTATAAGTCTTGTTTTACATCATGACTTCAACGATCTTCCTGAATTGCTTCATTTTATTTTATAACCCCCCCCCCTTCTCTCTTTGTATTGTGTACTGTCTTATGCATTACTTTTTCTCCTAAATTGTTTTTCGCTGTGATGCATGCACTGTATATGGGTAGTGTTTTTCTTTTGTTTAATTATGTTTGTATTTATAATCTGAAATGGTTTTGTGTAAATGTCTGTATTAAGGACATTTTGCTCTTAACACTGAAAACTGCATATTTTGTATCATGTCAATGAAATTTTTATAAAGCTAACAATGAGAATGTAATGTCCTCAAACTTTGAAGGGCTGTTAACTCCAACTGCTAGTAGAAGCTTGGGAGAGGAAACCTAACGGTGCCAACACAATCTCCCCGCTAGCAGAAACGAGAGCTGGTCTGTCTGAGGGTGACGCGAGTCCATCCCTCTTAGAAGACTGTTTGATAAAACACGAGATTTCATCTTTATTTATTTCTTTTAACTTATTCGTCTTAGAACTGTGTCTTGTTTCACCAATGTGTAATGTGACTAAAGACCTCTTAAAAGCATGCATTAAAGCAACCCTGTCCTTTTCTTGCCAGTTACAACTTTTCATTTCCCAAATTTTTTTAGATATTTTAATTTATTTTTTCATAAATTTTACATTACTTGAATTATTAATCCCCTCTTCTCTCTTTGGGAGAAAAGGTGATGCATAAGACATTACACATTACAAAGTGTTGTATTTCACTGTGATGTAAACACTATGTGGGCAGTGGTTTTAATTTTAGGATTAGGTAAGTATTTTGTATAAACTACTTTCAGTGGGGGCTTCCCCCTCAGTGCTCTGGCATACTGACTGGATCCTGGCATCCTGGGTTCAAAAAAGGCCTCTGAATCCACTAAGGTTATGGTTAGTGTGTTTATTCAGGTTAGTGTTTTTAATTCAAATTAATGTAAAGAGCGATTACATATTTACCCTTTTTAGATTAGCATGTATTAATGATTTTTAAATACATCATTAACATTTTAGATGCTGTCTACATATGCAAATCATTTTATCAAATTTCTAATTTCCTGTGTCTGTGTTTTTGTATTTTTACTTCACCACCTGTCATTCTGTCTATGTTCTATCAAAATTCCATCCACTTGTAGATGGATGTTTTGATCAATTTTAATCAGGTAAGTGTGCTTATTCATTTTAATATTTAAACTTCTATTTTTATTGTCTCCAATAAATTATTATTTTTCTTCCTCAGATTTATTGCCGAATCAAATATTTGATTCAATATTTCCAAGAACTTTACCTGTTTCAGATGGGTTTCTGTATTCTAGATGTTGGATGTGTGTTATTTAAATAAAATGCTTGCTTACTTGTGTATTATTAATTTATAATTTTCCCCTGGGACCCTACATTTTCAAAATTTCTCATTTAGGCCCATAGGATTAATTTTCTCCTATTTCCTAATCCATTGTCTCGCTGCTCTGTCTTTGTTGCTTTGTCCAGTTTTTATTTAGTCTTTAGTCCCACTCTTTTTAAATTGCTAATATGATTTTTTTTTAAATATGAATATATTTTTGCATTTGTCATCTTTTGCTTTTAATATATATATTTTTACTGCTATTAAAAAAGTATTTGCATATGGACTTCAGCTGTGTTTCTTTTTCCATGTAATCCTTCTGTCCACGTAGTTCTGCTTTCTCGGTCTATCATTTCAAGCTGAACTTTTTGATTTATTTCCCTATCATTACTCTGGCATATTAATTTGACCTGGTATTGCGACACTGATCATCTTTCTAAAACCATTTTGATGGTGTTGAATATTGTTACATTATCACATCGTTAAGCCTATTTTCACAGAACGATTCTCGTTCAAGGTGTTGACATTTACATTACAGTAAAATGTTCATCTTGGTTTATTGCGCTAATGGTTTCCAGATTACTTGATTTCTCATTTCTGTGGATATATGGCTCTTTTTTTTTTTTTTTTTTGGAAACCTTCCTGTATTCTCTCCTTTTTATCCATCTTATTTTGAAGTGACTTGGTTTGAACTGGGGTTGTGTTTTTCTGAAATTTCCTTTGCTTTTCTCAATGGGGTTACATAATCATGTCTCCATCTTGGAGAGTTTTGTTAAAATGAACTGTGTACAAATGCTTTACCTTTTCTAATATCTCCATAATTTATTATTATTTTTTTAATGATTCATTCCTCTTAAGTATGTGACCCATCTCACTCCACTGTTCTCCATGTCCTTTTGTGTAATCTTGGTTAATACCCACAATTTGGGTGGTTTATATACATATCTCTTTAAATTCCAATTCAGTAACTTGTGCGCTTCATGAATCCCATTGGTATATAATGAAAAAAAACTAGAATTTATGCTAGATTATCAAATGTGCTTTTGTGTACATTCTACTTATCATTCCTGTGATCTCCATGCTGTCTCTCTGCCGTTGTACAGCTCGTTTTTGTTGGTTTAGACGGGACTTTTTGTACTTTTTCCATTACCCCCACATGAACCATTAAACAACTCCATTTTTTCCCTCACAGTTGAAGCATTAGTGTCATATTATTAAAAAAAAAATCTTGATCTTTTTACCTTTACACTTTTTTGCTGCGTCCAAATGTTTGCTGTCTAACACTTTTGGAACACTGTATTCCTGGATCAGTATCTACAAAAGATGTATAATGTTTCAGGAATGTAGTCTTCAAAATAATTTTCATGCTTTTTGGTTTTTTTCCTTTGTGGCTTTTTCAGGCATTTCTTATTGCTCCATATATGAATATTAACTGATTTTTTTCCTCAGTGTTGACTTGTATGAAACTTTCAAACCAAAATGAAAAGCTTAGTGATAGTCACATAACCCAACATTTTATGTTAGAAATTAGCGGTAAATAAGGTCACTGCTGCTTTAAATCTAGTCTCACCTAAAGCTCCACCCATAATTAGAACTGGAGGGAAACTTGAATTCAGTATTTGTTCTCCTCTGTTTTTGTGACCTGGCTGGTGATGCTGTTCCTTCCTTTGAAACTGAGTGCGTCTGTGACTATGTAAGTTTATTTCCTTATTTGAATGTCCTTAGTTAGAATGTTTAATATGAATTTGGACAAGTTTATATTGTTATATATTATGTAGAACTTTCTTGTTGAGCTTATTTCATTGAGATTTCCTTTGGTTACGGTGTATATATAAGAAAAACAAAGAGGAACACCATCAGCAAACAATAGGAAAACTCAATTTCATATACCAATAACATGCTGTAATGGAAGTAGTAAATCTTAATTTGATGGCATTTAATTAGTTCAGCGTTTTCCTTACCCCTATGTGTTTTGACCACACATGATGGTTTGCAGGAACATCAAACTGGCATAAAAAGTAATATTTTACCCATTTTCGCCATTTAAATGAAATTTTCAAATGCAATCATTGTGGTGATTGCTCCCACCTGCTGGACTGTAGTTTTGTTTCAGAACTGAATGGACCTCTGAATTTAATTTTATCCTTTTGACCAGTTTACATGTGTACATTGTTAGTTTTTGTTTGGGAATATTCTTTTATTTATTTAATTTTTGTCCATTATGATCAACTTCATGTTTCAAAGTCCATCTTGTACTGATGTATGGGATGCGGTGCACTTATCTTATCCTTCCATCCACATTTGTTTTCTCTGACCAGAAATACAACTGCTATTTTTATTTACATATTTTATCATGGATTAATGACATTTTGCTTAATTCTTTAAAGCTATTAGCTTTTTTTTAATTATTTTACTGAAGTCTCTTTGTTATTGCCATTATTTCTTGTTTATGCTTCTTGATTACTTGCTTAACCACCCCAAAAACAGGTTTAAATATTTATGATCTTATTCCATATACACAATTACCTTGAATGCATCTTGCTTTATTTTGGACAACTACTGTTTTAAGTGATGGTGCTGTAGTTTCACTTTAAGTAAATTTTTTTTATTTTCTTTTTATACCTCATCAGTAGGTGTTTTTCTACTGACACAAAGCAGTTTTCTTTCCAGTAATTTTTGTTTAGTGATCTCTTGCAGTCTACATTGTATCCTTTCTTTAATGATGTCTTTAGTTTTATATGTAATAGGAAATTATTATTATTATTATTTTTTTTTTCCTTGGCCAATGTTCTTACTTCCCATGCACTGATTTTTAATATAAATCATAACATGTCTTACAGGTTTAAGACTGATGCTGATGAGTGTATGATTTAAGTGAATTTGAGCTGGATGAGCTCAGGTTTATAATACACTTGTCATGTTTTATTTTATTACATTTTTTTACCCCCCTCTCTTTTTTGAAAAGTATCTGAAAACACAACTTTGTATGTGTTAATCTCTGTACACTAATTTATTTTTTAATTTGTGTAATTGCTGTGTAAACTGTAAAAATGGTTAGTGTGGATTTTGTTTGTGTATATTGGAGTAGGTTTTAATCTTTTGCGTTGTGGTCCATGTGGTTGACTGTTTCTGTTAGATTATGGGTTCCTAATATCCATTATATTCTAGTAAACATGAGCACTAATTGTCAGGTTTTTGGACTCTATGCTGCTTGCTTGATCAAATCGCTTGTTCCTTTGCATTTTAGTCCTGTGATCTTGCTGTATATTTCTAGACTAACGTCTCCTTTTTCCCAGGTGTGCTACCCCAAGTTATGTGATTTTTGAAAGAAAAGTTACCTTCACTTGTCCCTTTGACGAGTTATTTTGATCTTATTTTGACAGGTGGCTAATTTTCATATGCAACTTGCCTTTGTCAGCTCTGTGATTGTTACTTCAATGTTTAATGGTTTGTGTGTAATTTAACCATTTATCAGTTCTTTTGCATTGTCAACATTCTAATCATTGAATGAAAATAGGCATAATACAATTTATATTATCCCTTCTGCACAGGAATGATGGCAAACACTGAGCCATGGTTATATTTTGGAAAGGAAACCTGAAGTGAGGGGCTGTTGGCTCCTACTGCTAGTAGAAGCTTGGGAGAGGAAACCTAACGTGACAACACAATCTCCCCGCTAGCAGAAATGGGAGCTGGTCTGGCTATAAGGGTGACACGAGTCTACCCCTTGTAGAAGACCGTTTGATAAGGCCTGGGCCCTAAAATGCCCTAAAGCCTTTAAAGCACATCTAAAGGCTTGCCTGGAAGACGTTATGAAATCTGTAGAGTCTGCTTCAAAGACTACCACAAAACTATAATGGCAACCTCAATGACTACCTCAAACTTCCAAAGTATGCTTCAATAACTTCCACAAATGCTGCCTCAAAGCACTAAAGTCTGCCTCACACACTACCCTAAACCTCAACCTTTGCCTCAAAGGCTACCTCAAACCTCAAGTATATTTCAATAATGTCCTCAAATAGTGCCTCAAAGCACTAAATTCTGCCTCAATGTCTACCTTGAACACTACCTAAAAGCTCAAGGTTTGCCTCTAAATTCTGCTTCAATGACTGCCTTACGGTTTGCCTCAGCTCAAAGGTCTGCTTCAATCTGCCTCAAAGCTCCAACTCCCTCAATGAGTGCTAACACGCTCTGACTGCCTAAAAGCTCAGACTGCCTCAAAACTCTAAAGTATGCTTTAATAGCTTCCCAAAGCTCTAAATTCTACCTCAAATACTACCCAAAACCTCAATCTTTGCCTCAATGCTCTAAAGTCTGCTTCAGTATTTACCTCAAAGCTCTAAAGACGGCCAAAAAGGACTAATGATTGCCTCAAAAGCACTCATGACCGCCTCAATGACTCTCAAAAGCTTTACTGTCTGCCTCAATGCTAAAACTGCCTCAATCGCTTTAATGTCTGCCTCAATGCTAAAACTGCCTCAATCGCTTTAATGTCTGCCTCAATGCTAAAACTGCCTCAATCGCTTTAATGTCTGCCCTCAATGCTAAAACTGCCTCAATCACTTCCTCAATGTCTGCCCTCAATGCTCAATCGCTTCCTCAATGTCTACCTCAATCGCTTCCGCAAAGCTCAAACTGCCTCAATCGCTTCCTCAATGTCTGCCCTCAATGCTCAAAACTGCCTTAATCGCTTCCTCAATGTCTGCCCTCAATGCCCAAAACTGCCTCAATTGCCTCCTCAATGCTCAAAACTGCCTCCTCAATGCTCAAAACTGCCTCCTCAATGCTCAAAACTGCCGCAATCGCTTCCTCAATGTCTGCCCTCACTGCTCAAAACTGCCGCAATCGCTTCCTCAATGTCTGCCCTCACTGCTCAAAA